>JACEFZ010007201.1:0-338079 GCA_014155875.1 Cepaea nemoralis | reverse complement strand
TCTTTTTAAAACCAATAATTTAAAGGGCGCTCCTCCCCGGGATCACAAACCGAAAGCGGTTTTTAAGGGGCAACTACCAAAGTTGTCCACGTGCTTATCCTCTTCCCCCCCACACAGGTGTTTTTTGGACAATCAACCATTGCAAGGATTTTTTTCCCGGGGTTAAATCCTTCAAATTGTCAAAAATTGTTAGTTTCTCAAAAAAAACCCAGCGAATTTTTGACGACTTCAAAAAACAGTTGCAAAAAACCCCGTCAAACTTTTCATTTCCCGGGAAACCAAGAATTGACATATGTACTTTTTTCTCCCTACTAAGTATTCCTTTTTACATCGCATTGTGATCTCACGGTTTCCATCTGCATTAAAATTTTACAAACTTGTCAATTTCTGTTCCGTGGGGGACAATATATGTGATTCTAATGGTAAAAAACTGCCAATCGGTGTATCCTTCCTTCTCACTAAACCCCAAAATGTGAGTGGGCTGACCCCACTGCTTCCTTTTACATTCAAATGTAGACAAACAATAAAGGCGATCCGGACCTTCACCATAAACCCCGACCGTTCCAAATCCGTTATAGATACCTTGCAGCTACAAATATTGCCCTGAGTTTTTGACATCCCCAGGTTTTTTTCCCTTTTTAGTAAAATAATGGTGCTGAAAATACACGCCAAGCAAACGTCGGGAATATTTATCTGTTTAACTCATGGCAATCTCGCGACAGTACAGGTAGGTACATGTAGGCACAGGCTGTCACCTCGGGTGGAATCTGTGCAGAGGAAGCAAACCTGACACAAATGCTCGCTGAAGTCAGACAGGTTAACCTCTGAGGTGTGTAACTAGGTGTGACACACTTACGTCAAAAGAGGAAGAAAGACAAAGAATTAATTCAATGAATGTCACGAGAGTGTTGAAGGATTATTTTGAACCTGTTCCGCTGTATGGCGGTGAACAAACAAATTATGAAAACCTTGGAGGCAGGAGAGATGTGGTGGCTGAGAGGAATGCTGCGAGTAGCTTGAGTGGCCAGAGTAACTAATAATGACTCCCTGGAAGAGGCACATAATAGTAGAACATGGGGGTCAGCATAGCTGAATAGATAACAGCGCTCGCAGAGGTGGTGGGTTCAACCCCTACACAGGATGAAATGTTGACTTCTCGTCCTTGACTTGGGGATGTAAATTACAAGCCCGAGTCGGAGTGGGTTTGTCCTATGGCTGAGGACACTGGTAACAGGGGAAGCTAATCTACACACAAACATCAGTCCAGTGCACTAGAAGTAGTAGCATGTGTATGGATCATGTCAGATTTCAAAGCAAGCGAAGGCAAAACAAAAAAGTACAATTTTTAGACACAACTATCAGAAAGGCACAAACAATATAAAAGTAACTATCAGAAAGGCACAAACATTGTTCTTTAGTCATGCACTGAGAAAAGAAGAACAGCATTGGAAAACACTGTGATGATTGAAGGAGGCAGAGGAAGACCAATAGAAATTGATAGGTAGCCTAAGATACCATGGAGGAATGTCATCTAAACGCTGATCCCGAACACCAATGAGCAAGATCTGTGAGGGTCATGATTACCTACACCATTGGGCAGGGCACATGATAATGGGGCTGCAAAGGCTGCTGCAGTTTAGATGGAAGGGCCCTAACTGGTGGTGAGATGGGACATTTTGATTTTCCCACAGCACCCTAGAGAGAGTCCGGTCCCCAACATAGAGGATAGGCAGTTGAGCTGTTAAGGCCTCTGGAGTGTTCATGCTTGTGACTACGGATTGCTTATGCACTTTCCTCATGTTGGACTGGTAGTGCATGGTTCCATCGCCCTGCTACTGAGTTGAGTAAGTGGAGCGACACTGTGATCTGTGAATTTTGAGTGGAGTGCTTTTACATCTGTTTGCGGTTGCATGTTCTGAAAAATGGCGGCCGGTTGGTCTCTGAACTAACTGGGCTGCCTTATGCAGTAATGTGTGGCTGCTAGTTTTTTAGTGACCGCCGCTTCCATTGATGATGAACTATTTTCTGTGGCGGACTTTTGTGTTGGCATTCTGGCAGCAACATTATGCTTAGTATACCTGTGCTGGCTGTTGGTTTGTCGAGACTCCTATATGTTCCACTTTTCATATGGGGCAGTGAGGAGCATTTTGTGTGATATTCACTGGAACAGGAACGGAGCAAAATGGTGTGACCCTTTGCCATGAAGTTGGAACTGCGACTAACCAACCAACCAACAAACTAACCCTACAGAGAAGCTTCCTGCACTGCTATTCCTTGTGTTCATCTATTTAAAAACTTCAATTTCACTCTCACAAACAACCCTGCCACTCATCTCATCCAACCACCCACCAATCCACCCACCCACCCATCCCCATACAGCCAATGACCTCTGGTCCACACCTGCTGCTCAAGTACTACACAACACTACATTATCACAACTACACTACACTACACAACATTACATTATCACAACTACACTACACCACACTACACTACATTATCACAACTACACTACACTACATTATCACAACTACACTACATTACACTACACTATACTACATTACATTACACTACATTACTCTACATTACACTACACTATACTATCACAACAACACAAACAGGCACTAACCTGCAGCAGCTCCCCGCACAGATCCGAATCCTCCCCAGACCTCCAAGCTCTTCTCAAGAAGGCAAAAGCGAAACTCAGGGCTGCTCTGGACCCAACCCTGGCCAGGCCCATGGTGGCCTTCTCTACCGGCTTCACCACGGTGCTGTCACAGCAGGAAGACAACATAAGGTTTCACACTTCATGGGTTCGTACATTCATGGGCACTTGCTTGCATCTCTTGTTAGTTAACAACCATTCAATCAGTCTTCTACCTCTTCTTCTTCGTCTTTTTACTTTTATTATTCCCCTCTTTCTTCTACGTCTACTACTTCTCCTAGGTCTACTTCTTCTCTTCCTTCCTCCCCCTCCTATGACTTCAACTTCTTCTTCTTCTTCAATTTCTTCTTCCACTTGTACTTAACCTTCATTTTCTCCTTCCTTGTTTTCACCTTCTCTGCTTCCCCCTCCTTCGACTTTCTCTTTTATTGAGAGGGTGCATAACTGTGAGAGAGTTTGTGTAAATAATATAAGTATGTATGCAGGATTGTATGCATATGTTATGCATGTGCATGTGTACATGTGATGCCAGCCTGTCAGTCTCATAACATAGTAGTATGCATTGTTTATGTTTACAACATTCATTTGACAATGTCTTTTTTTCCTGTGTAAATGTAACATGCACAACTGATGAACGAAAGATGAGTAACTGGAAGGGCTGAATGTAAGACAGGCCTGCGTGCCCAATTTGTGACCTTTTGAAAATAAAGTTTGTTTGATCGTTCACTCATTCTCTTCTTCTCATGCTCCTCTGCGTCATTCTTCCCTCCTCTTCTCCTTCTCCCCCTCCTCTTCTCCTTCTCCCCCTCCTAATCCTCTCCTCCTCCTTCTTCTTCTTCATCCTCTTCTTCTTCTCCTTCTTCTCTTGTCAATCCTCTTCCTCTTCTTCACTTGCTCCTTCTTTTTCACCCTCTTCTTCTCACAGTTCTGCTTCTGACCATCTGACCAGATATAAAGATCTGAGTCACAGAATGTTATACTTGCCGGTTCTACAGCCCAGAATATGTCCTGCAACTCACTTTAGACCATGTTTTGTCAAAGCCCTGCTTTGACTGGGATTTGAAAACATGGCCACCAGGTCAGCAGGCTAAATATTGTGCTACTGCAGCTATCAAACACCTAGATGATCATCATGTGTTCTGTCGGGTGGCCCAGGTGTTGATGTATCTCCACAGAGGTCAGTCCTTGGTTTTCTGGATCAACACTTTTTATTTCATTCCCATGTGCTATCACCTTAGGTCACCTAGCACCATGCCTCGTGATCTGCCTCTGCCTTTTCAGCAATATTTCCAAAGTTCCACTTCTCAAATCACAACACAACAAAACAACATTGCCTCTTATCGTTATATGCGAGGTGGGCTTCAAATGAAAACTTTAAAAGTGTGATAGAAATTACAATAACCATGCCATTGTCTTGTAACCTGTCAATATTGTTAAGGAGATGAACACTGTGACATCATAAGGACAGTTTAAAGATGGCCGCCCCACTTTTGACTTGCACCAAAGAGGAGCAGCGTTCTGTTATCCATTTTTTTTAATCAGTGAAGGGGTAAAACCTATAGAAATTAATTGGCGAATGAAGGTCCAAAGTGGTGATGTGTACCTGTCAGTCCAGCAAGTGTATGAGTGGAGTAGGAATTGGACTTCTGAGTAAAGGTGTCTTTTTGCAATATGACAATGCTCGACCCAATACTGCCAGTACAATGGTTGAAACCATCAAAAACCTCCACTTTCAGTGTGTACCACATTCCCTGTACTCACCAGACCTAACCCTAAATGATTTCCACCTGTTTGGACAACTCAAACAGTCATTGGGTGGAAAGAATTTTTGGTCCATTGGAGAGGAACAGCAGGTGGTGCATGAGTGTTTATACACACGACCAAGAGAATTTTTTTTTTTAGGAATCCAAGCACTTGATCAGCGCTGGAGGACTTGCATTGAACACCTTGCTGACTATATTGAAAAATTATACATTTGTTCTTTACTTTTTCAGAATATATTCACCAAACAAACAACATTTAAGATTTTAATTTGAAGTCCCCTAGTATAATATTCTAATTTCCTCAGCCTTTTCCTGGCAATCAGTTGTAAATTTCTCTGGCAGTCCAACAATAACTAGATGTCATGACCAAATGGCATTGTCAGGACAAGAGCACAGATGTGATCCAAGGATGGTGACCTTGTCAGATGGCAAACCATGATTGTGCATGTTTACTGGCCTGGCACATGATTCTGATGGTTGTGGGATCTATGAGAGATGACAAAGCACTTGTAGAAGCATCCATGTGCTATGATTGTGATGCGACACAATCCAATCCAGAGAGTTGAGTACACCAGACAGACATGTCTGGTTTCCATCCCCACTGTAAAACAGATGTGCAGCCATGAAATACAGCAAACAATGTTTTCTATTTTTTAACAATAAGTTACTTGCATATCCTTAAAAGGCAATCAACCCCAGCACTGACTGGCTGTTTGTGATATACCAAGTATTTTTCTTTGGTAATCTGCCAATGCTCTCTGGAAGGCCGACACTGGATACCATCAAAATTAACACAAAGTGATGTGCTACCAAATAGCTTGACAAATGATTTCAAACCCTCAACTCAGTACATCTGAGAACTGTGAAACTGTGTTCACTAACACCTAAGCCACAGCCGGTGGTAAGAAGAAATGAAGAGTACCTCTTCTGTTTGTTTCAGGTTTGCTCTGGTTGGCCTGGCGTTTTCTGGACGGCGCCCTTCTCTCAGCCTGGATCTGCCGGCAGAGAGCGGTGAAGTACCTCTCTAGGACAGCGATGCGCTGCTGCAGGCGGGTCATGGACAAGGAGCTGCTGAAGACGTCCAGGCTCAGCTGCTGGTGTTCGTGCAGGATGGAGTTGAGACAGTGCTGCAGTTTGGTTACATCTGAAACACACATGGTTGGGCAATTCAATCATTACACAATATATTATAAATAATAATAATAATAAGTTAGTTGTATATCCTTTACAAGGACGTTGCAGTCAACCCCAACTATTTTTTGCCTGTTGCGATTTCTTGGCAAGTTTATGTTCAGTAGTTTGTCATTGCTTTCTAAACTACTGGCACTGAAATGACTGTATGAAAGCCAACACAATGCGGTCAGCTTCCAAATCGCCCGTAGCTGTGTTTCGACCATGGTATGTGGGATTGCGTATTGCAATTGTATCCCTTCGCTACAAATCAGCTATATTGGCATTCAACCAATATTCCCCCTCACCAGCTGGGGGCAATAAATATACTCTTCTAACATGGAAATAGTATTCTCTGAATATATATATAGAGACTAGCAGCCGGGTCTCGATCTGGCTGTGGGGTTACAACACTTTCCTCTGTAATCCAGTTTATAACGCAGAGTCTCTAGGCGGAGCGAGAGGCTTGAGGCGGTTCGACCCCCGCGCGGTGTACTTGCGGGTATCGGGGGAGGATCCAGGACTCTGCGGAGATACTGAGCAGTCCGCTCAGAAGCAATGTGCACAAATACGGAGCGTAATCTTGCCAAAGAGATCAAACATACAGATGAAAGATGCTGGTGTTGACAGCTAAGTCCTGTAAAGGATAATATATTTGTTACATGGAAGCAAACCCTTTTTGAAAAGAAAATATGCTGCTAAACTTAAAATGTATCCATTTAAAAATGAAAACATGTCCTATTTAAAATAAAATTATACTCTTTAAAAATGAAAATATACTTTGTACTCTTTTTTAATGGAAATCATAATTTGTACTCTTTTAAAATGGAAATATACTTTGAACTCTTATAAAATAAGATTCATACTTTGTACTTTTTCGACATGGAAATATACTTTGTTGAAATAAACATAAACTCTATTACTGTGCTTGCAGCTTGCCATCTTGACAGACGATTGTTTGATTACATTGTGCTTCACAATAAAAAGCATAATATAGCACAAAGCCTGGGCTGAATTTTAGAGACCATGTGTTGCCCATGCAGCATGATCCCTCTCTCGGTCTGCCTAGTTTACTCCAGAGGAAAGGTAACAGCAATACATCTGGAACAAGACAAGCTACAGAAGCTGCTGGATCAGCAAAGCAATGCTATAACTGTCCGCCTATCGGAGCTTCCACCTAGGCCAGTTGCCAACCAAGGCTTAGGGCCTGGTCTGCCTTGCCATGACATTTAGTCTTTAGGTTTTCTTGACCTAGGGTAAGCCTTGTACCCTCCCAATTGCACTCCACCATCCAAAACCGTTAGCACAATGTGGGGTGTCAGGTTTGGTGAGCACCACACAACAATTGGCACTAACAGAAAGCAGGTAGTACCATCTACTGTCGTACAGTAGCTCAGTCATATCTAAGACCTGACATAAAAACTCTATTAAGTTGGACATATATTACACATACACCAACAAAACTAAGGCAACACTAACCTGGTTGTTGACCCCATGTCCAGGTTTCCAGCATGGGCTGGGACAGAGGAGGCTGCGCCCGCTGCTCATAGGCCAGGGCCTCCTCTTCCTTGTCCAGCTGCTGGCATGCTGGGCAGTTGCAGCCATTGGTGGGCCCGCAGTGACCATCACAACAAGCACATGAGAGCACCTTCATGCCACAATAGAACTTGCCAGTGTCACCTGCAACAACAGCAACGACAACAACATGTCATTTCATAGCAGGTAGGTTGTGAGGGCAACAAATACATGGAATGTGGAATTCTTTCTCTTCAGTCACCTTGAATAGGTTGTTGGATTATCTTGATTCATTGACTGATTGAACGACTGGCAAACAAAATGAGTGACTGGCTGGTGGATTTATGTTTGACTGACTGACTGACTGATTGATTGATTGATTGATTGATTGATTCCACAGCACTGAGGACTGGATGTTCTTGTTGCACACTGAATAAGAATGACCTATGCCTACCTACCTACCTCGTAACCCACAGAAGTACTTTGCATAATACACTTGCCTGCAGATCTAGACTGATTGACACAGACAGAGAGACACACAGAGAGACAGGCTGAAACAGAGAGACATATAGAGAGACAGACATAAAGAAAGACTTAGATGGATCAACAAAGAGAGACAGACAGACAGATATAGAAAGAGAGATGGATATACAGATAGGCTGACAGATACAGAAAGACAGACAGACAGACAGATGGACGGACAGGATGGACTGATGGATGGACAGACAGACAGACAGACAGACAGACAGACAGACAGACAGACAGACAGACAGACAGACAGACAGACTAAGATGGACCGACAAAGAGAGAGACAGACAGACAGAAAGACACAGAAAGAGAGATGGATATACAGATAGGCTGACAGAGACAAAGACAGACAGACAGACAGACAGACAGACAGACAGACAGACAGACAGACAGACAGACAGACAGAGAGACAGACAGACAGACTAAGATGGACCGACAAAGAGAGAGAGACAGACAGAAAGACACATTAAGAGAGATGGATATACAGATAGGCTGACAGAGACAAAGAGAGACAGACAGACACAGAAAGAGAGATGGATATACAGATATGCTGACATAGACAAAGACAGACAGACAGACAGACAGACAGACAGACAGACAGACACAGAAAGGGAGATGGATACGCAGATAGGCTGACAGAGACACAGACAGACAGACAGAGACAGACACAGACAGACAGACAGACAGACAGACAGACAGACAGACAGACAGACAGACAGACAGACAGACAGACAGACAGACAGAGAAAGAGAGATAGCTATACTGACTGGTTGACAGAGAAAAAGATAGACTGAATGAGGTAGAGACAGAGAAGGATGGACACACCGATGATAGACAGTGAATGACTTTGAGAACGAACGAACGATGTGTGTTTTCAGAGTCATGAATTGGGCGCACAGGCCATCTTACATTCTGCCCTTCCATCTCTCTCACAGTAACTAAACATTCATGATTAAACATCTCAATTTAAATTAATAGTAACGGCAATAATATGAACACTGAGGACAGACACAGCAGAAACTGCACGTTATGATATGGGCATTCATACAAACACATACTGCATGCCCACCAGCGGGCTTCGCGCGTACACACGTACGCACGGACAGACAAGCATACTGTCTACCTATGCATGCTTGCCTAATTCGGCACATACACACACAACATACTAGGTAAGTACGCATGCGCGCGAGCGCGTACACAGATAAGCTGGAAGCAGACACACATACGCGCATACACACACATACAAATGTACTTAGGTAGGCAGGCAGATATGTAATCAGTCGGCAGACGAAACAGCGAGTTATAGACAGGTAATTTAAACAAACAACAAAAACAGTCGCAGTGAAATCAAACCACATTTATAGCGTTTCCAAACATGCTCTTTCCCATACCTCAACCCCAACAATCCTTTCCCCAGCACCCACCCTGCCAGCAATCAACAAATCCGCCGCTGAAACTTCCCCAGCCGACAGGTAATATACTCCTTTCGACGTACGTTGCCCCTTGGCCTACCTCCTTCCTTGACAATTTCGCCCACAAACAAATACAATTGCGGGTGAGAACGACCGCACTTCACAACACAACAAACATTCCCCACTGCAAAAGTACATACAAACAGCAAATGTGAACTTGAGCAATACGCGTTGGTGTGTTACTACCGTAGTCGGTCAGTTCTGTATTGGCGGTTCTGGCTGTGAACTGGTTACTCGCATCAGAAGTGGGCAGTCCATTTTCTTTGGGCATGTCATGAGAAGGGCCGGCTCCATGGCCGAGGAGTTAACAGCTTTCTCCGCTAACCCCGAATACTCTCGTCACGTGACGCGACGAGAATTAGCAGTGGTTCGAATTGCAAAAGTGACTTATGAGAGTATGGAGCCGGTCGCCCAGAAAGTCGTGGCGTGCTGATGAGCGTAATCTAGCCTAGGAATCAACATACAGCTGAAAGATGCTGGTGTTGACCGCAATATCCTGAAACAGGATGGAAACGCGGGAAAAAAAAATTTCATGAGAAGGGGAAAGGTGGAGTATGTCGTCACAACAGGAAGGTTGGAGGGGAAGAGAAGCATAGGATGACCAAGATGCTGGACAGTTCTGATATCGTGGCATGGAGGGTCGTCGGTATCAGAAATAATTAGCAGCACACGAGACAGAAGGCTGTGGATAGACATGATTACCACGGACACACGGCATCGACAAAAATAGGAAGTCTCTTCGCTGCTTGCCTTTGCTGACTTCCTTCCCTCTATATATTCCCATCTGACTGCACGCCTTTGGCCACACATTTTTTACTTGGCACTTCCACAGCTGAATTAGACTCAACCTTTGTGGGAAAAAGAGCACCTTTCAAAGTCGAACTTTAACTCTTGTGCCTTCTTGACAACCAAAGAGTTGTTTTAATATTATTTTATAATTTTTTTTTTAAAGATATGTTTGTGTTTTCCCTTCCCTGATGAAGATTTATATAATCTAAACGTCGTTTGTTGTGTCCTAGAATACTTATTTTTATTTTATTATTTTATTATTAAATATCTTTTGGATTATCTCTTCTTTTGGCGGGAGGTTTACTACGGTGATTTATGTTCACCTTTATGGAGTCCCATTGTAAGGACACTGTCCGTGTTTAGTATGTCTCACCTTTTCGCAGGAGATACACATACCTAACTGTTTGTATTTCCTATTGCCTTTGGCAGGCAGGCAGAGACAGACAGGGGGGGGGGGGGGAGAGAGAGAGAGAGAGAGAGAGGAAGGTAGGTAGTTAGGTAGGTAAGTAGGTAGGTAGGTAGGTATGTAGGTATAAGCAGGTAGGTATGTAGGTAGGTAGGTAGGTAGATATAGGTAGGTAGGTAGGAGATAGGTAGGTAGGTAGGCAGGTAGTAGGCAGGCAAGAGCCAGGGAGGTAGATAGGTATGTAGATAGGCAGGCAGGTAGGCAGGCAGGTAGGTAGGTAGGTAGGCAGGCAGGTAGATAGGAAATACATGGTGACATATCCCCATGCATGTTAAAGATAGTCCCATGTCCTTTATAGGACGTCATATTCAACCCCAGCGTTCTTTTGGCATTTTGTGATTCACCAGGCAAAGCTACGTTCAGTAGTTTGCAATTTCTTTCCGAACGACCGGTGCTCATATCATTGCTAAAAATCAATAAAAATCAACACAAGGCGGTCTCCTTCTAAATCGCCTGCAACTGCTTTCGAACGCGGTATGCGGTATTGCGAATCGTGTTGACTGCTCCTTTGTCACAGACTTCAAACCACTGACCCTAATTTTACATTTAGGCGGGAACCGTTTCTTACTGGCCGACTTGACAGGCTGAATCAGTTAATTGCAGAGACAGCAAATTCACGGAGTCGGCAGCAGTATCAGCCAGCAAGATGCAAACATTCAGGGCAAACAACAGAGTGCTGTGCCAAGCCGAGAAATCGGTTAAACCAGCAGCAAAAACCAACAACAACATGTATCACAACATGCGACCGGCTGAATGTGGGGATTTGCCATACAAGATACATTCAGCCAGTGTTTGGCAACGCTGGTAATCTCATAACTGTGCACAAATTCGCATACCACATACACGGAACTAATTTAGTGGCTGCTTCTACGCGTGTCTTGCCGACTGGTGTGGGCGATGGTGACTTTCTACAACCCTCAATTTATAGTGGTTTTATACTTGAAATTGGCATCATCCTTGAAAGACACCTTTACATGTGTATCCCATAACCTTGAATATGTTATTATTTGCAAACGATGTACTGTACTACTGGCACCTTGCGTCGTGACAGGCGATAGTTTGTTATATTGTGCTTCCGAAAAAAAGGCATAATTACTACAACGAGAGCATGGATGGAGTTATACCGCTCCTCAGCACAAAACCTGGGCTGAATTATAGAGACAATGTGTTGCCCATGCAGCATGATCCCTCTCTCTACCTGCCTAGTTTACTCCAGAGGAAATGAAACGTCCAATACATCTGGAACAAGACAAGCTGCAGAAGCCGCCGGATCAAAAAGCAATGTTCTTAACTGCCGGCCTGTCGGAGCTTCAATCCTAAACCAGTTGCTGGCCACGGCTTAGGGTCTGGTCTCCCCTGCCTTGACATTTAGTCTTTAGGTTGCATTTCCTGATACCATACATCGCAAACAATGGAACATGAAACCGGTAGACGCCTGGTTGAGGTAGACGCCTGGTTGGGGAGGCGCCTGCTGACCGCTTTAAGGAACACCTTACAGATATTATACAACACTCCGACAAACCCGTCTCTGACCATTTCAATTCCTCTGATCACAATGGAGTCGACGATATATGGATCACAGCATTCAAACCATGCTACTTAACAGCCTATAGGCTTACAACTGAAAGCCAGTTAATCAACTCTTTGGGATGCACCCATCCAGCGAGAATGAATGCTGTGGTAGATGCCACTGTATAAATATGCTGACTCCTCTCTATATATCCATATCTAATTGTTTGCACACCTTCGGCTCCACATTTTCTTATTTGGCACCTTTCACAACCGAACTTCTGCGCCGCCTTCCTAGCAACGGAGCGTGGCCTAGCAACGTTTCATACCAATATTTTTTTTTCTTTACGTTTAAATTTTAAATTAAATTTTACAATTCCTCTCATTTCTTTAGATCTGTTTGTGTTGTTTCTGATAAAGATCACTAAGATAGAAACGTCGATTCGCTGTGTTGTGGCATAACTTATTTTTTATCTTAATTTTGTTTATTATTATCATCATTATTTTTACCCTGTGATTTCCGTTTGCCGGATTTGCGTTCGCTGTAAGGTATGGACACTGTGTCTGTGTTCATTATCTCTCATATTGTCGCAGGAGTCACACAAACCTGACTGTTGGTTATTTTACATGATACAAAAATGGGTCTGCTGCAATGTGCCCAATCGTGTGTAAAATGAAACCTTCATTTACCTTTACTCCGTCCATTGTTTAACCCCAGGTGCATCATATCCCGTTCTTTAAAGTCATCGTTCCGTCAAGCGCCTGGGTGTTGGGAGTATAAGCTTGCGATCCGAGGCCAGATGTGTCGCCCCATCTGAGCGGATGCCGTGTATATTTAGTGCACGCCGATGCTGTCTACATCTATTCGCCGTTGTCTGTGTCTGCATCTGGCTCTATATCCGGAAGCAAGTGATACGCTGGCGTCTGTCCATGCCAAGTATAGAGTGTATTCCCTCTCCCATCAGTTACCTTATCCTCCCCCATGTAACCGCACCAGGCGGAACTACATGTAGAGTTAAGTGGATCACCACAATAACGGGAAGCAGAATTGGTAACCTGTACGAACACGTCACAAAATGGACACTGCAGCCAAAGCCTTCGTCAGCACACAAACACACATCGATATAACTACATGAAAAACTCTACATGAAATGAATATATATATATATATATAACCCATCTGTTTTCGTATTGTGGACTACTCGTGTGTGTGTGTGTGTGTGATCGAATACAGCATGCACTATTATAACACTTATACATTTAGTTCTTCTCTCTCTCTCTCTCTCTCTCTCTCTCTCTCTCTCTCTCTCTCACTCTCTCTCACACACACACACACACACACACTCTCTCTCTCTCTCTCTCTCTCTCTCTCTCTCTCTCTCTCTCTCTCTCTCTCTCTCTCTCTCTCTGTGACATCTGTAAGGACGACTTGTCTGTGAGGCATGTCCAAAGTTGTTACTTCAACTCTGGAAGTCGCGCAGCGCTACCGTTAACTGATTCACTGCCGAGGGATAATATATCGCCAAACATGACCTCCCATTTGGACCAAAAGGACGATGCATCGCCATACAAGAACCATCGTGTTATTTATTTTGTTCCGTGGCATCTCCTGCTATTTCAGTGCTCAGGGAAGGGCAATGTACACTAGAATATTTGTTCATGTTATTGTGTTCCACGTTTGGTCTAAACCTACTTTGAATCAGTTCAACTTCTTCAATCCCAAACTGCCATTACTTTACAGCCATGCCGCCTGGTGAATGGAGCAGGTACAACTGTCTTATAAGAAAGTGCGGGTGTCAGCAGAAAGGAACGAGCAGGAAGGTTTTGTGGGTTCGGCTGCCGTGGGAAATGGACAAGCAACGGACTAGGCTGACATCCTGAACGCCAGCACGGAGGCAGT
The DNA here is from genome assembly GCA_014155875.1 of Cepaea nemoralis. NCBI lineage: Eukaryota > Metazoa > Mollusca > Gastropoda > Stylommatophora > Helicidae > Cepaea > Cepaea nemoralis. Next base: position 324,302 of record JACEFZ010007201.1, on the reverse strand, counting down.
ACAGTATAAGTACTTCTTTTGCGTTCGCTCGCTTTGAACTCGGGCGTAGTCCACGCTAGGCTGATTTTTACGAGTGGGCCGGCTTCCCCATTCCCAGTGTCCCTCGCCTCAAGGCGAACCTACGCTGACTTCTGAGATACTTGTAATGTACGTCCCTAGTCAATGACGAGGCGTCAATATTTTAGTCTAAATGACCGGTGAAGGGGATGAACCCGCTACCTCGGCATCAGCGCACCGGAAGTGTAAGAGTGAGCGCTCTTACACATTCGGCCAAGCTGGCCTCTAGGGATAGGTGTGACTGTGCAACTGTGACCAGACTACAACAATATCAAGTCAAACGAGGTCAAGCTGGACCAGAGCGACATGCGGGGAGCGAAAGAAGAATCGTCAACCAAGACAGAGCTGGTGTCATCAGCCGCTAAACGCCGAAGGAGATACCCAGGAGGGGATCCGAGCACTTATGGACTAATAGTTCGATGTGCAATGAGGATGATCTGTTTACTCATTAACTAGCTAACTAGCTAACCAACTAACTAAATAGCTGACTAACTAACAGAGAGCGTGCTTATTTCCCGTGGCAACATATGGATACCAACCGTGGATTTTTAACAAATCAGCAAACACGCACATCTGCGCCTTTGAATATAAGTTTTACAGAAGAAACATTGTTGGGTGAGAGAAAGAGAACAAATAAATCTAAACAACATTACCCAACAGTAGAGGGGAAATTGTTAATAAGATCAATAAAACTATGGAAAATAAAATATGTTCGAAGTGTGCACACATGCATTTCTGGGGGGAAGTGTAGTGTGAAGGAGTGGGTGATGGTGAACTTAACCGTGTAGATGGATTCAAGATGCGATGAATAATGTACACATGGCATCAAGAAATATATGACATGTGGCTCGTGGCAGTGACATGTGTACAGGTTGTGATGGGGTGACAGTGCCGCATATTCACATAATACACTGGGCCTATCTGAGAGAAACGGTTATTACGACATGAGCACAATTGGTGGCCTCGTACTGCAAGAATTAAACAAATGCCGCCCAAGTAGCAAACAACACGATCTGACCACTCCCCCCCCCCCCCGCTCCCACACACACACACGTGAGCGTCAGTCCATGTAGTTGTCGTTGTTGTTGTTGTTGTTGTTGTCGTCGTTGTTGTTGTTGTTAATGACGATGATCATCCCTATTCTGATTAACTGCCGTCTTCATTTGGCAGCCAGATGCTATATGTACATAAAAACGTCTAAATTCGTTGCCAGCATTGCATCTAGTGTGTGTGTGTGTGCGCGCGCGCGTATGTGTGTATACACACATCAAAGCCAACATTACATGTGTAATTATTTCAAAAACATGCAGTTAATTAGAATTTCAGTTATTTAGAATTTGCATAAGGCTAATACATTACCGAAGTGATTGCTATGTTTTTATTTCTAGACACGAATGTTACTAAATGAATATACCCAAGCTCTCTCTCTCCTCTCTCTCTCTCTCTCTCTCTCTCTTTCCCCCCCCCCCCCCCATTCTGCACTCCCCTGTGGTATTGTGCAGAAACACAACACGAAGCGAGTACAAACAGCTGCCACACTGGGCTGGCACGATTTCTGACATCGCAGGCAGATAAACAGACACAGAAAGTAAACAGCCGCCACATCTCCCTCCTCTCAGATACCCAACAAAGCCGCCAGTGTGAGCTATACTTAGATCGGAAAACGTACGCATTTCTTCAGGCACTCCTCCAAGTATAAAAATACACCTCAGTCAGTCAGCCAGCTCAACGTCCTGCCTAACTTGGGTTCCCTGATTCGGGCTATTCTTGCCTGCTGCTGCAACAATACTTGTCAGTCAGTGCTCACTTACTTACTTACTTACTTACTTACTTAGTTAGTTAGTTAACAGTCAGTTAGCTAGAAAGTCAGTCAACTAGCTATCCCGTCAGTCAATTAGCTAGCTCGCTAGTCATTCAATCAGTCAACTAGCTAGCCCGTCAGTCAGTTAGCTCGCTAGTCAGTCAACTAGCTAGTCCGTCAGTCAGCTAGCTCACTAGTCAGTCAGTCGGTCAACTAGCTAGTCCGTCAATCAGCTAGCTAGCTCGCTAGTCAGTCAGTCAGTCAACTCGCTAGTCCATCAGTCAGACAGCTAGCTAGCAAGTCTATCAGTCAGTCAACTAGCTAGCCCGTCAGTCAGTTAGCTAGCAAGTCAGTCAATTAGCTAGCAAGTCAGTCAATTAGCTAGCAAGTCAGTCAGTAAGCTAGCTAGCAAGTCAGTCAATTAGCTATAGTCTGTCCAGAAATGAATGCCAGCATTCATGATCAATTATTTTGAAAACTGTGTGTTGCATTGTTATGAAATTTTTCCTGCCGTCTTATATTTACCCCCACCCAAGGAATATGTCTTTGATAGGTCCAAAAGCAACTTAAATCATGGAAAGTGGCGATATTTCTTTTATCTTTTGGTGAAAAACTAGTGATTTCTCGCTAACAAACTTGTTTTACAGTAATTTTCCGCCAGTTCCGATGACGACACAAGGCTCTACGCGAGGCACTTGTCATAAGGCCAATCCTATGTCCCACGAGAAAATTAATTATTCAGCGCTAATGTTTCCGTGTGAAAATATAATACATTTAATAGCATGCACTTCATCTCTGTTCCGTAAATTATATACCGCATATAAACAAACTTTGAAATCTGCTGTACAAACTCCAGAACAACAATTCTTTTGTTGGGTGGACATAATGATAAGGTTATATGCTAAATCTCATCATTTTCCCTCAGTTGGTTACTGAGATATGGAATGTTATATTGGGGCAGACAAAGTAAACAGACTATAGCTATTGACGTGGATAAGCCTTAGGTTCACACCAGAATACGATCAGCGTTGCCAGTAGTGGGTTGTGCTCAATATTTAAGACTATAGCTAGTCAGTCAGTCGTCAGATTTCCTCATTATACACCTGCCCATCCAGTCTATAAGTGCTTGGATTCCCCCCCCTCAACCGTGTAGCGGTCGTCGACATCAGATCTGTGTTGGCTGACTATACTTCTTTGATCCAATACGTTGCGCCCCTGTCTGGCTTCATTCCTTTTCACATGTTCTCGCCTTCTAGCCAAAGTTGCGGATTCGCAATCCGCCGGTTTCTCTGGCGGCATTCGGTGTCTCAGCCCGGTCCACGGCCAGTCCGCCAATACTTCCAATATAGAACTCCCAGAAAATAGGATGGGAAGTTAAGGCTGCCGCCGTGATATTGACCAAATCAGCCATCCAGTGCAGGTTGGTCTATAAGACTATGGCGTTGGGACCATATACCCAATCCGCCTGGAGATGTGGACAATGTATCCTTTAAAGCAGGGTTGGCCAACACGAGGCCCGCGGGCCGCATGCGGCCCGCCGGTAGTCATGTTGTGGCCCGCGGAGTGGGAAACGACGATGTGGTCGAAGCTGTAGCACGCATGCTTGTATACTTTAATTTAACCAAAAAAAATTAGGTGCGTGGCCTGGCAGGAAATATTATTTCTGAAATTTGGCCCGCCTGCTGAAAAGGTTGGCCACCCCTGCTTTAAAGCTTCGTGTTGAACAACTTCAGGTCACTTCAGTTCAGATCAGCATTACTGAACCCCGGACATATTCAGAAACATGCAGCAGGCACTCGCCCGCCGGACATATTCACAAACATGCAGCAGGCACTCGCCCGCCGGACAAATTCAGGGGGTACTTGCTACAGACAGACTGGGACTCACGTTCAAAGCGGATACCAAGAAGGTGGTAAAGCCCTAGGGCACCAAGGGGAGACTGAGCCTCTTTACCTGAATGGGAACCGTCTAGGGACATAAAGAATACTTGCCCTCCGGACACCAAGAGGGCAGTCCACGGGGAGAGTTAGAGGTGAACGGCAGCCATGCCAAGGCAGAATTGGTTCACGCTACAACTGTCTGGTACAGAGTGGGTTCGTGTTATAATTGTCTGGTACAGAGTGGGTTCGTGTTATAATTGTCTGGTATAGAGTGGATCGTGTTATAATTGTCTGGTATAGAGTGGTTCGTGTTATAATTGTCTGGTATAGAGTGGATCGTGTTATAAATGTCTGGTATAGAGTGGGTATCGTGTTACAATTGTCTGGTATAGAGTGGTTCGTGTTATAATTGTCTGGTATAGAGTGGGTTCGTGTTATAATTGTCTGGTATAGAGTGGGTTCGTGTTATAATTGTCTGGTATAGAGTGGGTTCGTGTTACAAATGTCTGGTATAGAGTGGGTTCATGTTATAATTGTCTGAATAGAGTGGGTTCGTGTTATAATTGTCTGGTTTAGAGTGGATCGTGTTATAATTGTCTGGTTTAGAGTGGGTTCGTGTTATAATTGTCTGGTGTAGAGTGGGTTCATGTTATAATTGTCTGGTATAAAGTGGGTTCGTGTTACAACTGTCTGGTATAAAGTGGGTTCGTGTTACAACTGTCTGGTATACAGTGGGTTTGTGTTACAACTGTCTGGTATAGACTGGATTCGTGTTACAACTATCTGGTATAAAGTGGGTTCGTGTTACAATTGTCTGGTATAAAGTGGGTTCGTGTTACAACTGTCTGGTATAAAGTGGGTTCGTGTTACAACTGTCTGGTATAAAGTGGGTTCGTGTTACAACTGTCTGGTATAAAGTGGGTTCGTGTTACAACTGTCTGGTATTCAGTGGGTTCGTGTTACAACTGTCTGGTATAAAGTGGGTTCGTGTTACAACTGTCTGGTATTCAGTGGGTTTGTGTTACAACTGTCTGGTATAGAGTGGGTTCGTGTTACTGTTACGCTGTCTGGAACAGATGAGGTGAACAAACAACTACGACAGAGTTTATACATGTTATGACTGTATAAGAGTGTTTGGTTCATGTCACGTCAGTCTATGACAGCTTAGTTCGTGTCACGTCTGTGTAGGACAGAGATGCCTCGTGCCACGTCTGTCTTCTGTCTATGACAGGGTTGGTTCGTGTCACGTCTTTCAATGACAGTTGGTCCATGTCACGTCTTTCAATGACAGTTGGTCGATGTTGCGCCGGTCTATTATACATTTGGTTCGTGTCACGTCTGTGTAGGACAGAGATGCCTCGTGCCATGTCTGTCTTCTGTCTATGACAGAGTTGGTTCGTGTCACGTCTTTCAATGACAGTTGGTCGATGTTACGCCGGTCTATTATACATTTGGTTCATGTCACGCCCGTCTAGGGCAGGGTTGGTAAATGTGACGTTTGTCTAGTGCAAAGTTGGTTACTGTCACGTCTGTCTATGGCAGAGTCGGTTACTGTCACGTCTGTCTATGACATAGCTGCCCACTGTCACCCTTGTCTATGACAGAGTTGGTTACTTCCACGTGTCTGGAACAGAATGAGATCATCTTACGGCTGGCTGAAAACGCAGGAGTTATATAACACACTGCATACCCCGATGTCTGATCAACACGGGAAGACATGCCGCCTGCCAGTTCCCCAGTGCAGCTAAATGCAATAATAAATATCTACAAACTGGCAATCATATCACCCCGACGTTTGGCTGCCAGATGCTGTTAAATCCGCTAACCCCCACCTTTCCTACACGGCACACTCTAACCTGGAGCACATACAGAGGCATATCACCAGGTTGTATTCCACGCCACAGGGGAAGGTGGAAGACAATCGCATATGGGGGAGACAGCGGTGTATGTGGTATGAGAGCATCACACGCTGTACTCGAGAGAGGATATTAGATGGTAGGATGTGAGAATGATCTTAAACTATGAACTTTCACATTGCCAGGGCGAATACTCTTCTCTATGGTGTTCAAGATAAAAGAGAAGAGCGCCTCAGAAGTGTCCACTGATTACTCTGTCCCCACAGCTGTCTGTTTGTCACACGGTAGTGTGTTGTCCATCTTACCATGATTATCACCAACGAACAAACTTTATTTTCAAAGGGTCACAAATTTGGCACGCAGGCCCTTCTAACATTCGGCGCTTCCAATCACTCATCTTTCGTACATCAATTATCTACTGTGCATGTTACATTCACATAAGGAAAAACCTTATCAAATGAAAATTGTGAACATGAAAAATGCATATCATCATGTTATGAGACAGGCAGCCAGACACATATTCGCACGCACATGCATAAAAACATATATACACACCTGCATACATACTTACATCATGTACACAACTCTCACAGTTCTCAATAACACACAAATACACACTTCCTCGCATACATATATATTCCATCAAAATCATAAACTAACTCTCTCTCTCTCTCTCTCTCTCTCTCTCTCTCTCTCTCTCTCTCTCTCTCTCTCTCTCTCTCTCTCTCTCTCTCTCTCTCTCTCTCTCTCTAACGTCACAAAATACCCTCGTGGCTTGTGCATTCATCACCTCTGGCAGCAAGCGTCAAATTCTTGCTACTCATGTGGCGGAACCGTTTAAACTAATAGGAGAAGGGGCGGCGGCGAGTCACTAGCGCCGTAAAACCAGACTCATCTAGATATGTATGAACGGACATGCATATTTAAACTCTAGCAAGACCACAGCCTACTCTATTAAGGAAAGATGCTGAAGACGGAGGCAACTAGCCAGGAGGCGTACTACAGAAATCAGGATGCTTCGCAATCACGCCATGATGTCGATTACTGCAATAAACTCTACAGACGACTAAGTGAACTGAACCAGAAAGTTAAATTTATACACGAGACAACAATGCAGTTATAGACACATTTCAAGCGAAAGAAAAATGGAAGGTTTGCTCGTTGTTTTGATTTCCTGTATTTGTGTTTGGTGAAAACGTTGGATGCTGTATCTCTTTCATCTACTCAACTCCTTAGTCACAATTATATATCCAGGCACACCGTACTCACATCTGTCGCTCCAAAAGTATGTCTAGCTGGATGAACCTCGAAGTACGCTTATCACTTCGACGTGTTGGGGAAGATTTGAATTCCGAATACCCATTTCCGCGAGCTGCGGTAGGGTTGTGGTTAGATTCCCACCTGTCGGTTCGATGGCCATGGGTTTGATCCTCCAAGGGGCGGCTTCGAATGTTTAAACAGACATGGGCTCTCAGGTCGACCCAGCCTAGTAAGGGGAAGTAAAAGCCAGCGGACATGATACTAACCACATCACCAACTGACTGCCGATTGGTCTAAAAAATATTAGTCCAGCAATTGACGTTACTGCCTATAATATATTGAGGTGTAGAACACGGAAGTCTGGAGTCTTGAGAAATTAAAGCTGCCTGACTAGTACTGACGCCAAACTGTGCAAGTTAGGGGTGTTTTTTGTTTTTTTTTTGCCCCCGACATTTACAAACAAACCCATTCACCTTACCGAGGATTTGAACCCGGGTGACCCGATTGAGAACCTAGTGTTCTAGCTTCTTGGCCAGACACCCCTCTAAAAACATACAGCCAATATACCTTGGGCGTGTCAAAGATAACTTTTAATATGCCCGTACCTTGAAATGTTTCTGCTATGCAGCGTACCGTCTGATGTATACTTCTTTCTGTTGCCGTATTTGTTCTCTTCTTTTTATGTCTTTCAGTCGTCCATATGCCCTTTCATATCCATGCCTCTTCCCGTGTCTTCAGTAAGTGTCAATCAATATTCTGTGTGTGTTCTTCAGTTGAACACGGTGACCGTAAATTATCTTATGGTTCAAACCCCGCCTGCGCATTCACCAACATCAAGTCTACAACATCCATTGACAAACTTACAAATATCGACTAGCACTAAAGAAGGAAACAGCGCATACACTTTACTAGAGAGCAAACGAACGTAACGAGTAACGGAAGCTACATAGTGGCGTGGCACACGAAAAGCAAAAGTCCTAATGGACAACCGGGCACTACCCAGTCCGCACTGTTACATCCGTTGTCAGGATGTTGTGGTCTTTGAAGTCCCACAACACGAACTGAGAACTGCCCTGAATATAGTATGTCCACATTTGTTTGCCTTCATTCACGATCAATTATTTTGAAAACTGTTGCGTCGTTATGAAATTTTTCCAGCCGTCTTATATTTACCCCCACTCAAGGAATATGTCTTTGATAGGTCCAAAAACAACTTAAATCATTTAAAGCGGCGACATTCCTTGTTTTGCTTAACAACTAGTGATTTCTCGCTAAAAAGTTATGTTTACGGTAATGGGGACCTGCAAATTCAGATGACAAATAAAGGCGTATCCGGATTCGTATGGGAGTGGGTGCAATGAAAGAAGTAGCTTACAATCGGCTGCATTGCACCGGGTTTTTTTATTAAATCCCATATGGCTCAGTTTCTTTCCGCAGCGCGGAAAGCGTCGCACAAAGCACGAACTCCGTAGCTCCAGCGACGACCCTCGGGAGTGTCCGAAAAAAATGCACTCTTGAAATGAAGGACGCGGCCCGGAATCGAACATACAACCTTCAATCCATCCTTTCTCCAATAGTCCTCTTCCTCTTTCAACACATGGTCCTGACGTTTTTTCCAGTAACTTTTATCAATATTTAATAGCGCGGACAGACAGACAGACAGACAGACAGACAGACAGACAGACAGACAGAAAGGTAGGTGGGCAGGTAGGTGGGTAGGTAGGTAGGCAGAAAGGTAGGTGGGTGGGTGGATGGTTGGCTGGCTGGCTGGCTGACTGACTGACTGGGTGGGTGGGTGAGTGGGTGGGTCGGCAGACAGACAGATAAATAGATAGAGATAGATAGATAGATAGATAGATAGATAGATAGATAGATAGATAGATAGATAGATAGATAGATAGATAGATAGATAGATAGATAGATAGATAGATAGATAGATAGATAGATGGATGGATGGATGGATGGATGGATGGATGGATGGATGGATGGATAGATAGATAGATAGATAGATAGATATATAGATAAGCAGGCGGGCGGACGGACACAGACAGACAGAAAGGTAGGTAGGTAGGTAGGTAGGCAAAAAGGTAGGTGGGTGGGTGGATGGCTGGCTGACTGGGTGGGTGTGTGGGTGGGTCGGTCGGTCCGTCGGCCAGCAGGCAGATAGATAGATAGATAGACAGACAGACAGACAGACAGACAGACAGACAGACAGATAGATAGATAGATAATCAGGCAGGCAGGCAGGCAGGCAGGTAGGCAGATAGATAGATAGATAGATAGATAGATGGATGGATGGATGGATGGATAGATAGATAGATAGATAAGCAGGCAGGCAGGTAGATAGATTAGATAGATTAGATAGATAGATAGATAGATAGATAGATAGATAGATAGATAGATAGATAGATAGATAGATAGATAGAGAGAGAGAGAGATAGATAGATATCGGTTGGTCGGTCGGCCGGCAGATAGATAGATAGATAGATAGATAGATAGATAGATAGATAGATAGATAGATAGATAGATAAGCAGGCAGTCGTGCGGGCGGGCAGGCAGGCAGGCAGGCAGGCAGATAGATAGATAGATAGATAGATAGATAGATAGATAGATAGATAGATAGATAGATAGATAGATAGATAGATAGATAGATAGATAGATAGATAGATAGATAGATAGATAGATAGATAGATAGATAGATAGATAGATAGATAGATAGATAGATAGATAGATAGATAGATAGATAGATAAGCAGGCAGCCGTGCGGGCGGGCAGGCAGCAGATAGATAGATAGATAGATAGATAGATAGATAGATAGATAGATAGATAGATAGATAGATAGATAGATAGATAGATAGATAGATAGATAGATAGATAGATAGATAGATAGATAGATAGATAGATAGATAGATAGATAGATAGATAGATAGATAGATAGATAGATAGATAGATAGATAGATAGATAGATAGATAGATAGATAGATAGATAGATAGATAGATAGATAGATAGATAGATAGATAGATAGATAGATAGATAGATAGATAGATAGATAGATAGATAGATAGATAGATAGATAGATAGATAGATAGATAGATAGATAGATAGATAGATAGATAGATAGATAGATAGATAGATAGATAGATAGATAGATAGATAGATAGATAGATAGATAGATAGATAGATAGATAGATAGATAGATAGATAGATAGATAGATAGATAGATAGATAGATAGATAGATAGATAGATAGATAGATCCCCGACAGAAGCCGGGCCTTGTCAGCAAGTTTATTTATATAATCACGTTTCATGAAAGAACCCCCATTTGGAGACACCTCTGACTCTTCGCGCTGTTTGTTTCAAAACGGAAATCACGTGAAAATTTCAAAATCTGCCTGGAAGTCTCTTGGTGAAGCTGTAATACTGTTAAAATCATGGACGTTATCTCTAAATCGTAATTAATATACCGCATATAAACTAACGTTGAAATCTGTTGTAAAATCTCCAGAACAAAAATTTTTTTGTTGGGTGGACATAATGATAAGGTTATATACTAAATCTCATCATTTTCCCTCAGTTGATTACTGAGATATTGAATTTTATATTGAGGCAACAACAATAAAAACACACTATAGAACAGATGGCTGGATTCCCGGATCTGCTGGGTCTACTCCATTACATCACACCCATTCTGGGACCTACGGATGACTTTCGAAACTCCGGTAACGCTGAACAAACAAGTGCACCAAAACCTGCCACCTAAAGATGAGGTCTTATATAGCACGATTTCATCCACCTATAAAAGAGGTCTTATATAGCACGATTTCCTCCATCTATAAAAGAGGTCTTATATAGCATGATTTCCTCCATCTATAAAAGAGGTCTTATATAGCATGATTTCCTCCATCTATAAACGAGGTCTTATATAGCACGATTTCCTCCATCAATATATAAATAAAGAGGTCTTATATAGCACGATTTCCTCCACCTATAAAAGAGGTCTTATATAGCACGATTTCCTCCATCTATAAAAGAGGTCTTATATAGCACGATTTCCTCCATCTATAAAAGAGGTCTTATATAGCACTGATTTCCTCCATCTATAAAAGATCTTATATAGCACGATTTCCTCCATCTATAAAAGAGGTCTTATATAGCATGATTTCTTCCATCTATAAAAGAGGTCTTCTATAGCACGATTTCCTCCATCTATAAAAGAGGTCTTCTATAGCACGATTTCCTCCATCTATAGAAAAGGTCTTATATAGCATGATTTCCTCCATCTATAAAAGAGGTCTTATATAGCATGATTTCCTCCATCTATAGAAAAGGTCTTATATAGCATGATTTCCTCCATCTATAAAAGAGGTCGTATATAGCATGATTTCCTCCATCTATAAAAGAGGTCTTACATAGCATGATTTCCTCCATCTATAAAAAAGGTCTTATATAGAATGATTTCCTCCATCTATAAAAGAGGTCTTATATAGCATGATATCCTCCATCTATAAAAGAGGTCTTATATAGCACGATTTCCTCCATCTATAAAAGAGGTCTTATATAGCACGATTTCCTCCATCTATAAAAGAGGTCTTATATAGCACGATTTCCTCCATCTATAAAAGAGGTCTTATATAGCACGATTTCCTCCATCTATAAAAAAGGTCTAATATAGCATGATTTCCTCCATCTATAAAAGATGTCTTATATAGCATGATTTCCTCCATCTATAAAAGATCTTATATAGCATGATTTCCTCCATCTATAAAAGAGGTCTTATATAGCATGATTTCCTCCATCTATAAAAGGTCTTATATAGCACGATTTCCTCCATCTATAAAAGAGGTCTTATATAGCACGATTTCCTCCATCTATAAAAAAGGTCTAATATAGCATGATTTCCTCCATCTATAAAAGAGGTCTTATATAGCATGATTTCCTCCATCTATAAAAGAGGTCTTATATAGCATGATTTCCTCCATCTATAAAAGAGGTCTTATATAGCATGATTTCCTCCATCTATAAAAGAGGTCTTATATAGCATGATTTCCTCCACTTATAAGTGAGGTCCTATACAGCACGATTTTCACCACCTGTAAATGAGGTCCTATATAGCACAATTTCCTCTACCTATAAATGAGGCCTTATATAGCACGACATCCTCCAAATATAAATGAGGTCTTATACAGCACGATTCCTCCATCTATAAATGAGGTCTTATATAGTACGACTTCCTCTACTTATAAATGAGGTAATATATAACACGATTTCCTCCACCTATAAATGAGGTCTTTTACAGCACGATTTCCTCCACCTACACACAAGGTCCTGTATCGTACATCCGTCGCTTAATCACACAACCTCCACTTATAAATGAGGTCCTATTTCGCGCAACCACCACTTAAAATGAGGTCCTATAGCCCACAACCTCCACTTATAAATGAGATCCTCTGACCCACAACCTCCACTTATAAATGAGGTCCTCTGACCCACAACCTCCACTTATAAATGAGGTCCTTTTCCGCATGATTTCCTCCCAAAAGGATGCTCGGTTTATAGACTATCACACATTAACCACAGATTTACCTTACCTGCACAAACGTTCCCATCATAAACAGCAGTCCCCAAAGAAAAGAACCGGACACCACATTACGTTAAGCCACACCATAAGTTGTTCAAGGCGAGATAAATCCAAGCCCATGAAATGTAAACACAAAACAGCTGGAGAGTCGGCAGGAGAAGCAGGAGGAAATGAAAGTGAGCACCAGTTTCCTCGCGCACATCTGGGCGCGCCAGTGCGTCATCCCATTAGCGTGTGCCAGGCCGGCTGGCGCGTGATTTGCTGAGTCGGGAAAAGATGTGTCCCAGATGGGGGGAAACAACTCCTTGTCTGCGCGCGTAACGTTGGCACGTGAATTATCACCGTGCACGGCAAAGCTGCAGGTGAGTTGTGTTTCCTTGGCGCGGCCATGTTTAATGTGGAGATAGTAGGTTCGTAAACTGATTACACTTTTTCAATTATTATAAGTGCAGAGGTGGGGTTAAGATGCGGCGCCGGCTAATATGCTTAATCATTGTCACTGATTAATGACTGTCAGTGATTCGAGACACCCGGAGTTATGACACAGAAAGTGTCATGCAGGAAAAGGACCGAAACATTCGGGGAAGGAGGACATCTTCTAAAGATCGCAAACCTCCTGTCGTGCTTCCTTCACGGCGGAATATTTATCACATTAGTGTCGGCCTATTCCTCTCATACTTTGCGAATTCTAACTAACAAGGGAGTTTTCATGACCGAACATAGCACACGGTTAGGATAATTATTCAGCTTTTTTTCTTCTTTTTTTTGCGCTCGATCGCTTTGAACTCAAGTGTAGTCCACACACTAAATTGTTGACTTCTCGTTCTTGACTTGCTGACCTCAATTACAAGTATCTCAAGTGGGTTCGCCTGATGGCGAGGGACACGGGTAAAAGGGAAAGCTAATCCACACGCAAAAAAATTCAGTCCAATGCACTAGAAGTAATAGCACGTGTATGGACTACGCTTAAGATCAAAGCGAGCGATCAAAACAACAACCAAAAAAAAAAAAAAACAGTAAACTATTTGAGAAGAAGAAAATCGGGTTATTTTAGTTCTTCGAATATCGTGGACCAAGTAGAAGAAAATCGGGTTATTTTAGTTCTTCGAATATCGTGCACCAAGAAGAAGAAATATGCTGATATTCTACAAGATGTGAACATGATAGTACTACCCAACAAACACTATTATAGTAGTGGCCGAGAACAAAGTCATCGGCCAAGAAGGTCACGAGTTCGAATTCGAATCCAAACGGATATTTTTTTTTTTAAATTGATCTAGGCTCGGTGATCGCTCAAATGGGTATCAGAAACTGACGGCGGCCGGCGTGTTATTGACCACATCTCCCTCACCAGTGCCAGTTGGACTATACACAAACGGGGCTTCCCCCACATGCCCAAAACACCTTAAAGGGTGTTTTTCTCTCTGGCTATGGTTTACTTGCGTTTTCCTCATATTGGTAGTACATGGTTCCGTCGCCTAGCTACTGAGTTACGTGCGTGGTGCGACACTGAGCTGTGAATTCATGTGCAATGTTTTTACATCTGTCCGCGGTTGTTTGTATTGAGGACTGCTTGTTCAAAAAATGGCTGATTGCTAAACTAGCAGTGCCATGAGCCTGACGACGTCATGGCATGGTTCAGTTATAGCCTAGGTCACAGAGTATAGGTTACGACTGTGTTCAGAATTGAACACGAGAACGTGGAAAGCAGGGGCTTTCCACACAACGTAAAAACGGTGGAACTCACTTCCCAGGTGATAAGAAGTGAGCTCGGGACAAGGGAGTTGGCATTGATCCATCGTCCTGTGTGGACATGGTGAAAAGTATACAGCGTTATGGCTCTACATTGAGCCACGCTTTTAGATTGTGATGTAGTGTAACATGATGTGACTGTCGGATAAGTGATTGTATATTTGATAATGTGATTGTGTAGATTATACGTAGGAAACTTATAACAGTCTCTGTGTTCACTCTTGTTCGAGTTAGCTGGAGTTCGAGTGGGTAATGTGTGAAGTATGTTAAAGTAACCATCAGCAAGTCATATGCTGAAAGATGACCAGGGTGCTGACTGGAGAAGAAGAAGAGAATAAATCATCCCTTGTTGGACACGAGAAGTGTTGCTACAAAAGTTTATCGATAGTAGCTCATTCTGATAGTCCCAGTCATATCCTGGCAAGCAGGTTTTGCCTTATGCAGTAATGTGTGTGCAACCGTTGGTTTTGTAGTGACTGCCGCTTCTAACGATTATGAACTGTAATTTTATTGGCGGTCTGTTGTGTTGGCATTCTGGCCGCAGCCTTTTGCGTGTAAGCCTGTGCGTGCTGTTGGTTTGTCGGAACTGCTGTCAGTTCCACTTTTCATATGGAGCAGCGAGGAGCTTTTGGTGTGATATCCACTAGCACAGGAACGAAGCATTTGGAGATGTCCCTTTGTCGTGAAGTTGGAACCGGCGACTAACGACTAATTAACTTTAAGGCACATACAAAGGCTGTTTACTTTCTTACAACTGTTCCATTTAAGGGCAAACTCAATGGAGATGTAAACAAACTCAAGTTGGCTGCTGTATTTAAACATATTCACGTTGGCGTACGAAAGTGTACGAAGAAGAAAACGAAAGGTTGCAAGGTCAAGTCAGCACCTCCTATTCGGATCATCGCCATTAAAGTTCTAGGTTACCACCACAGAGAGAAGCGGCATTAACTTCGCGAAATGCTTGAAACAATCAAACCTGGAGTCTCTCTACACGTGAGCCCGGACAGGTAAAGCCAGTCTGAAAATTAGAGCACATGGTAGTGCCAGGAGGTGTGAAAGACAGGTATGCCGCAGGTGATTCAGATTTCGTTGCGCGGTATTCTTGATCGTTTCATTCAGGAGAAGGCAGGGGCGGCGCAAAGGTGTGATTCCTGAGTGGGTGGGAAGGTGCCATAAACCCTGCTCATCCTGTCCCATAAATTGATTGCAAGAATTTGTGATGTAAGACGCCGGTAAGTTCAGAAAGCAATGGCAATATACTGAACATAAAATTAAGAACCTTGGTGAATTTAAACATCGAAGCCACAAGCAATGTTGCACGATTTATTGCCTGGCATATTTCGCTACATCTCGTCAGATGCATACTGCAGAGTATTATATCACATGAAGTGAATAAATGAATAATACTTAAGTTGAAACAATTAAACATAAAGTTACAGGTATAGTTCAAATGCGGAGCATTTGTTATCCCGCACGGTGAAACATAAAACTGTCTAGTACATCACAAACATCCAATGAATGTTGAGGTTGATTGCAAGGTCCTGTTTTGAACATGCACGTTTAACCGCGTGGAAGGGCGCAGGTGATTATTTTACATTCGAACAAAGATGGCACAATCAACGGATTAAACAATGTATCGCCAAGTGTATACTACAGAATTAACTATGATATAACTGAAGAGATTAGTATGCTCAGGAAGATAGAGATGGGTTGGATCCGAATTACAGTGGTTAATTAAATATTGAGCACAACCCACTACTGGCAACGCTGATCGTGTTCTGGTATGAACCCAAGGCCTATCCACGTCAATGTGGAAGCACTAGACTCGAGTTTCGCTCTCGTTTGAGCTCGCCAGTAGTGCATATTCTTGACCGGACCCGGAAGCAAACCCGGATCACTGACGTGTGAAGCGGTTGTGTAAACACTAGACCACGCGGCACACGCTGGACACGGCCAAATTATCACAACAGAATATTACAACGTCACCCATCATAGGCTGTAGCTCAATCGATATGGACCCGAACGATCAGGTTTTCTCGCTGGCAAGGCACACCAGGCCGCCTAAAGTCCAGCGAGCAATAATCAGTGGTTAATGTCTCTGGGGCGGTCATGGCTGGCAAAGGTTAGTTTCATTTTCGTGCCAGGGCATGCGGGTTTACAAGGAAATAAGCAGGCTGGCAGGCTTGCAGGTAAGGCTACTGTGGACGGCGAAGGAGCCATGGACCAGCCTGATATACTGAATGTTCTACGAGAACCAAGAGATGGCTGTGAATCTATAAACATCGTCAGACTGTGAGAACAGCAACTTAATAGAGGTGTGGCCAGACAATGGCATTTACTATGCAGGAAGCCAAAGAAGATTAATAAACCAACACAGAACTGGTGTCGTGAACCAATACATGCTGCGGGATGTACTGAGGAAGGAATCCGAGCACCTATGGTACGAATGGTAGAATGGTACGGCGTGTAATGAGGGTGATTTGTCGACTAACTGAATAGATGAATCCTCTTGTAGCTGAAACATGCAACACATATAGTAACTGACAATATTCCAATGTACAAGCACGTGTTACCGAGGTAGTCATAGATTCACCATCATGTCTTTCCGCTTATACAATGGCAGTTTTCAATATAGTATAGCTGCACCTTTGGCATTGAAAATGCGTTTATTGTTCGTGTAACACACGCTTGTAGGACTGTGACCCTATGCTATCTTTTATACAGATGCTACATGCTGCGATGTCAAGGTCACACAGGGCAGGGTCACATACTCATGTCGTTTTGCTGGGAGCTTGAAAAGACACATTTCTGGAAACGCCCCTGGGAACGAACAACTTCATAGCTTCAGTGCTCAGATGTAGACACCACAACTACAGCGCCATGTCCTCTACTTTAAATTTCTGGGCACGCCCCTGGGAACAAACAACTTCATAGCTTCATTCCTCAGATGTTGCTATCACAACGAGTGACGCAAACGGGAATTCCAGGCCAAGAAATACAATAAATTTAGGAAAACAAGCGGTCCACGGATGTGTGTGTGTGTGGTGTGTGTATGTATGTGTGCGTGTGTGCGCGTGCGCGCAGCGAGTACAGATTGTCAACATACTCGGGTAGGAAAAACCTGCTTTCAAGATGCATGTCGACAAACGTGGAGAACAGGAAACCCTGTCACAAGTGGGTAGATAACATCAAGACATGGTATAAACAATGATACCAGAGGGGTGGATGAAATCAAGAGATGAAATAGACAATGATACCAGTGTGTAGATGGAATAGACAATGATACCAGTGGGTAGATGGAATAGACAATGATACCAGTGGGTAGATGGAATAGACAATGATATCAGTGGATAGATGGAATAGACAATGATACCAGTGGGGAGATGAAATAGACAATGATACCAGTGGGGAGATGAAATGAAGAGATGGAATGATATACAGGTGGGTAGATGACATCAGGAGTTGGAATAGACAATGATAACAGTGGGGAGATAACATCCAGACATGGAATAGACAATGATACCAGTGGGTAGATGGAATAGACAATGATACCAGTGGGGAGATGAAATAGACAATGATACCAGTGGGGAAATGAAATCAAGAATGGAATAGACAATGATATTAGTTGGGAGATGAAATTCAGAGATGTAATAGATAATGATGCCAGCGGGGAGATGACTCAAAGCATGAAATAGATAACGATACAGGTGGGTAGATGACATCAGGAGTTGGAATAGACAATGATAACAGTGGGGAGATAACATCCAGAATGGAATAGACAATGATACCAGTGGGGAGATGACATCAAAACATGAAATAGACAACAATACAGGTGGGAGATTACATCAGGAGTTGGAATAGACAATGATACCAGTGGGTAGATAACATCCAGCCATGGAAATAGTCAATGATACCAGTGAGGAGAGGACATCAAGGCATGGAATAGACAATGATACCAGTGGGGAGATAACATCCAGACATGGAATAGACAATGATACCAGTGGGTAGATAACATCCAGACATGGAATAGACAATAGATATCAGTGGTGAGATGACATCAAGGCATGGAATAGACAATGATACCAGTGGGTAGATACATCTAGACATGGAATAGACAATGATACCAGTGAGGAGATGACATCAAGGCATGGAATAGACAATGATACCAGTGGGGAGATGACATCAAGGCATGGAATAGACAATGATACTAGTGGGGAGATGACATCAAGACATGGAATAGACAATGATACCAATGGGGAGATAACATCCAGACATGGAATAGACAATGATATCAGTGGGGAGATAACATCCAGACATGGAATAGACAATGATATCAGTGGGGAGATGACATCAAGGCATGGAATAGACAATGATACCAGTGGGTAGATGACATCCAGACATGGAATAGACAATGATACCAGTGGGGAGATGAAATAGACAATGCTTAGCTCATGATGATGATGATGATGATGATGATGATAATGATCATCATCATCATTATTATGAGTTAATATTGTGGTCAGATACTTCATCAAGTGTAGCCTTAAGAGAAGTATGTATGATATCAGATGAACTGTAGTTTGTGAACTATGAATTCAGAATTAATGAAGACTAGAACTACTAAAGTGACAACTCACCGCGGGCCATGACCCCATCGGGTCAAGGGTCACCCTCAGTTGGTCACCTGCCTTTAATACCAACTATCAAATTCACGCGTGATGTGTGAGTGACGAACATCTTGCATTTGTCAGTGCCAATCAGCTCTTATTTGCTTAGTGCTAATATGACGCCAGGTGGGAAACGTGGCTGAGAGGTTCAGGTACCCTTTTCAGGCTCAGAAGGTCCCGGGTTGAATCCCTGAATTGGGCGGTGAATTTCTCCGCAACCCTTGATATCTAATGAGATCACGAGCGCCCCCTCATCTCTCGGGTAGTCAGATCGGATACCCAGCCCTCTCGGATAAGGGTGAAAAAATGGTGTTCCCGTGTGCAACTTACAAATCCCACGGCCGTTGGATATCGCAAAGAGAAGACCTCTATTGCAAAATTGCTAGGACAAGTAAAACCAAACTTTGGGTAAACGAAGTAGAAGAGAAGGATGAGGAGAAAGAAGAAGGAGGAGGAGGAGAAGGAGGAGGAGGATGAGGATGAGGAAGAAGAAGAAGAAGAAGAAGAAGAAGAAGAAGAAGAAGAAGAAGAAGAAGAAGAAGAAGAAGAAGAAGAAGAAGAAGAAGAAGAAGAAGAAGAAGAAATAAACATCATCCAATAAGGCCCATATGACAAACCCATCACCATTAGGTAACGGGTTTGACATATCCCCACGGCTGTGTCAAGAGAACCAGTGTACACACACACACAATGACAGAGAGAGGGAGAGAGAGAGAGAGAGAGAGAGAGAGAGAGAGAGAGAGAGAGAGAGCGCGCGCGAGAAAGAGGGGAGGGAGTCAAACACCGACAACCACAAGCCGTATGCCAGAAGATCCAGCTTACACAACCTTGGATTAACCTCAATGCTCATCTGGATGACTTCGGAGGCACCCCGGGCTGTGACTAAGGTTTTCAAGGTTAACATAGATTCCGTTTAGACAGAAGTACGGCAGGGATGCCAGTGTGGCAAATATTGTGTAGACAGAAATACTCCAGGGATACATATGAGTGTGGCATATATTGTGTAGGCAGAAATACTCCAGGGATATATGAGTGTGGCATATATTGTGTAGACAGAAATACTCCAGGGATATATATGAGTGTGGCATATATTGTGTAGGCAGAAATACTCCAGGGATATATGAGTGTGGCATATATTGTGTAGACAGAAATACTCCAGGGATACATATGAGTGTGGCATATATTGTGTAGGCAGAAATACTCCAGGGATATATGAGTGTGGCATATATTGTGTAGACAGAAATACTCCAGGGATATATGAGTGTGGCATATATTGTGTAGGCAGAAATACTCCAGGGATACATATGAGTGTGGCATATATTGTGTAGGCAGAAATACTCCAGGGATACATATGAGTGTGGCATATATTGTGTAGGCAGAAATACTCCAGGGATATATGAGTGTGGCATATATTGTGTAGGCAGAAATACTCCAGGGATAAATGAGTGTGGCATATATTGTGTAGGCAGAAATACTCCAGGGATATATATGAGTGTGGCAAATATTGTGTAGACAGAAATACTCCAGGGATACATATGAGTGTGGCATATATTGTGTAGGCAGAAATACTCCAGGGATATATGAGTGTGGCATATATTGTGTAGACAGAAATACTCCAGGGATACATATGAGTGTGGCATATATTGTGTAGACAGAAATACTCCAGGGATACATATGAGTGTGGCATATATTGTGTAGACAGAAATACTCCAGGGATATATGAGTGTGGCATATATTGTGTAGACAGAAATACTCCTGGGATATATATGAGTGTGGCATATATTGTGTAGACAGAAACACTCCAGGGATATATGAGTGTGGCATATATTGTGTAGACAGAAATACTCCAGGGATATATGAGTGTGGCATATATTGTGTAGGCAGAAACACTCCAGGGATATATATGAGTGTGGCATATATTGTGTAGGCAGAAACACTCCAGGGATATATATGAGTGTGGCATATATTGTGTAGGCAGAAACACTCCAGGGATATATATGAGTGTGGCATATATTGTGTAGACAGAAATACTCCAGGGATATATATGAGTGTTGCATATATTGTGTAGACAGAAATACTCCAGGGATATATATGAGTGTGGCATATATTGTGTAGACAGAAACACTCCAGGGATATATATGAGTGTGCATACATTGTGTAGACAGAAACACTCCAGGGATATATATGAGTGTGGCATGGACTGTGTGTAGACAGAAATACTTCAGGGATACGAGTGTGGCATGGACTGTGTGTAGACAGAAATACTTCAGGGATATGAGTGTGGCATGGACTGTGTGTAGACAGAAATACTTCAGGGATACGAGTGTGGCATGGACTGTGTGTAGACAGAAATACTTCAGGGATGTGAGTGTGGCATGGACTGTGTGTAGACAAATACTCCATGGATATGAGTGAGACAGGGATTGTGTGAAGACAGAAATACTCCAGGAATGCGAGTGTGGCAGGGATTGTATGTAGACAAATATGCCAGGGATATGAGTGAGACATGGATTGTGTGTAGACAAATGAATGAGTCATGGATTGTGTGTAGACAGAAATAATCCAGAGATAAGAACATCAAATCTGCATTTATGTGATACAATTAGGATCAGGAATAAGGAATAAATAACAAATACGCAATAAGGAACAATGGCCTGTGGTAGAAGGTCACAGAAATAATGGTATGTGATAGGTGTCACGGGAATAATGGTATGTGGTAGAAGGTCACGGAAATGATGGTATGTGGTAGAAGATGTCATAGGAATAATAGTATGTGGTAGAAGGTGTAAAAGGAATAATGGTATGTGGTAGAAGGTGTCACAGAATTAATGGTATGTGGTAGAGAAGGTGTCACAGAATTAATGGTATGTGGTAGAAGGTGTCACAGAATTAATGGTAAGTGGTAGAAGGTGTCACAGGATTAATGGTATGTGGTAGAAGGTGTCACAGGATTAATGGTATGTGGTAGAAGGTGTCACAGAATTAATGGTATGTGGTAGGTGTCACAGAATTAATGGTATGTGGTAGAAGGTCTCACAGAATTAATGGTATGTGGTAGAAGGTGTCACAGAATTAATGGTATGTGGTACAATGTGTTACAGAACTATCTGTGGTAGAGGATATTAAGTCATTTTGACAGCCTTAACATGTGGGCCTTACTGAATGGTGTTTATATCATCGTTTGAAAGATTACATACAAGCTCAAGATATCTCTAGACTGAAGAGTAAAAGAAGAAAGACCAAGCAAGAACTGAAAGTATCTTTACAAGGAAGGATACAAAATTAAAGACCAAACAAGAACTGAAGGCATCTCTAAAATGAAGGGCAGAAAAGAAAGAGGAAACAAGAACTAAGGGCACCTCTACAATGAAAGGCAGAAGATGAGACAAACAAGAACTAAGGGAACCTCTACAATGAAAGGCAGAAGATGAGAGACCAAACAAGAACTAAGGGAACCTCTTGTCGCGAGATTGCCATGAGTTAAACAGATAAATATACCGACGTTTGCTGGGCGTGTATTTTCTAGGCCCACAACAGCCGTACTGGAAAAACAGCACAGGTTACATCAGGTCAGCCCATATACACATTTGGTGGTGAGTGAGGAGGAAGTGAGTGCGCTGAATCAGATATCACTTTGACAAGTCATAAACACATCAGACGGAAATGGCTGCTGGGATTGTCACCACTGAACAGAAGCTTGACAGTTGTCAACAGTCAGAGACAAACCGGAATTGGCAGCGAGAGACAGGAAAACAGTGCATCTGTCAATTCTTGGTTTCCGGCACATCGAGAAGTTGACGGGGTTATTTGCAACTCTTTGTTGGAAGTAGACATAAACTTGCTGGCTTGTTTTGAAAATCTTAACAATTACTGACAACTTTGACAGGACTAAAGCCAGGAAAATAGATTCTTGCAAATGGCTGATATGTCCAAATAACACCTGTGTGGGGGCGAAAAGGATAACGTCACGTGGACAACTTTGGTAGTTTGCCATATAAACTCGAGTTGAGATCAACTAGGGTGGACTTGAATAATGCTCTAGACAGAGTGCAGGGCACTGCAGTGCCAGTGGAAATAATATCTACCGTGTGTTAATTAGTGACTTAATTTTACACGTGCCTATATGGCAGATGTAGATATGATTTATAGGACTGCAGTTGTGCCATTTAAGGTATAACCTATTATAATATATTCGTTGTAATTACTTTAGGCAGTAGCCTTGTTAAACTATAGTGTGATGATTAGCACTGTTAGTGGAAACTAGCTAGAGTAGGGAAGTCATACTTGGCTCTGTTAGCTAGAATAGATTAGTGAAGTGTTGATAAGCTTTACTAGTTGAGAATTGAGTAATGAGGGATAATTGGGATTTCCCGTAGGTGTCCCTGGTGGGCGGGGTTCCGCATTCTGTTTGCTGATATTTTTTCTTTGTCATAGCCTGATTCGACTCTAGGTGGGTAGCTAATCTGCTCTATGACTAAGTCTAGTTAGCTAAAGATCATTAAGCAAGGTGATAGGCTTACACTCAGCCGAAAGGGATCAGTGACTAGTACTATCACCAGATGTGTTGTTTCTATCCTAGGTTCCCTACCAGATCCAAGGAAACTCAACAAGTTTTGGGAAAGACTTAAAAAACCCATTCTGAAGAACACCAGTTCAAGAGTCAATAACGTTGCATACAGAAAGCAACTAAAGCTAAAGGACGTTGATTCACCACACATAGTGATGATTACAGATGCACCATACAGCATCAGGCAGTAGTAACTAAATGAGAACAGTCTAATAGTTACCTAGTGTTATATAATCTCGTGTAATAGAACACAAGACATTATACTTGAGGCTAGATAGACACGAGTGAGGATCCAGTACAGTAACAATTAACATTAATGACTGTGTACACACTACAAAGGACTTGTGCAGTTTGTTCAGGAACATTAGGAACGGACATTGTGTAGAGTGCAACCGGTCCCTGATTAACTCTTAATACCACCGGTGTCTATTTCGGATGTTCATGAAATTGGATTACCAGAGGTCTACAGAGGCAAAGCATTATCCGGCAAGATGGTTCCGGCAACGGGTGAGACGTACTTGTTCTGACGTAACGTGCTGTGGTCTATCTTTGCTGTGATCAGCTGACTGAGTTGATGTCTGAGAGACAGAGTCTACACACTTTATAGAACACGTCACACATTTTCTTCGCATACACGTCTCATACACGTTACACTTTTATTTTAATAAATTAATCTTTATTAATTTCTAGAAGCAAGAGTTGTTGAGTATGTTGCGTTGGGGAAGTATGAGAAGGGGGCATAGTACGACAGTGTGAGAGTGATAGGAAAAGGTGTCCATAGGCTGATGGAGTGTGTTGGACGGAAGCTGGTGGATTCTCCAGAATATTGAGGGGGAAAAAAATAATATTATAATGTGGGTGTCGGATCTCCTCACTCCAGGGACGACACTTTAAAGGAGGACACGACATTATTGGGGGCTCGTCCGGGATATTTGGACAGTGGGATCTCTCGTAAACGTGATCTTTGGACAGCGGGATCTCTCGTAAACGTGATCTTTGGACAGCGGGATCTCTCGTAAACGGGATCGTTGGACAGCGGGATCTCCCGTAAACGGAATCCTTGGACAGCGAGATCTCCTGCAAGCAGGAACCTTTGACAGTGGGATCCTCTGACAACGGGGTCCTTTGACACGGGATCCTTAGTTATAAGAGGGAGATATCATTTTGGAGAATCCAGCTAGAGTGAATGTGGATAGGGGTTAGGACTAATATCTTACCTGTTCACACTTCACACGTCTGCATAGGTCTGTGGTCCTGATTCTACTCTTGTCACTGAGTGAATGTACTGTGTGTGGTAATATCTAGATTTATAGTACTTGTTCATATATCGGTATAGTAATTTGCAGTTATATTGTACTGGACCTGCTAGCTTACCTCTCTGTATAATGGCCACCCCTAAACTTAGCACGTTAGAATTAAAGGCAAAGGGGGAAGAAATGGGATTGGCGGGGTCTTCTCTAACGGATTACATACAGGAAGTGGAGAGAGAGTATCGTCAAGCAGAAAGGGAAGATCGAAAGGCTGAGCTGGAATTGAGAAGGATGGAATTGGAAGCTGAGCAAGCAGCTAGGAAATTGGAAGCTGAGCAAGCAGCTAGGAAATTGGAAGCTGAGCAAGCAGCTAGGAAATTTGAAGCTGAACAAGCAGCTAGGAAATTAGAAGCTGAACAGGAAGCACAGAAAAGGGAGCACGAGTACCGGATGAGGGAACTCGAGTTGAAGAGTCAATCTAATGGAGAAACTGAGGGAGCAGTTGGAGGTTCCTCCATCCCAGGATCAACACCAGTAGGTGGACATGGGTACCATGCTATGAAGTTTCCTTTAGCGGTCTACGAGGAGGACAAAGAGAAGATTGACCAATACCTTCAACGCTTCGAGGCTATGTCAGTTGCTATGGGTCTGGAGCGTAACAAATGGAATCTTAAGCTATCCCAGGGATTACGCGGGACGGGATACGAGGTTTATACTCGCCTGCCACCAGGACATGAGAACAATTATGATGAGTTAAAGACGGCTCTGCTGAAACGATTCGAGGTTACGTCACATACCTACCGGAAAAAATTTCGAGCAGCGAAACGAGAACCGGGAGAGTTGTTTGCCGCCTACAGTTTGCGTCTTAAATCTTATCTCCATAAGTGGATGGATTTGGCTGGGTTCGCACATGACTATGAGAGTCTGGAAGAGCTCATGGTGGTCGACCAGCTGAAGAAGCAAATGTCTAAACCTCTCAGGACGTTCCTGGGAGAACAAGGAGCGGAACGTATTGACCTCGTGACTAAATTAGCAGAACGGTTCGTCGAGGTACATGGGGAGGCAGGGGAAAACCTTTCCACCAACACCAAAAGTCAAGAGAAACATGACAAGAAGAAAGCCAAAAACTCAGGAACCAAAAAGTGGGAACCTTATGGGCAAAAATCAGAGGATAGTTCAGAGAAGAAGAAGGAGGGAAGCAAGAGCACTTCAAGCTCTACACCTAAACGACCGTGGTCGGAGAAGTGGTGTTCAATTTGTAAGTCACCCTCTCACAATACGAGGGACTGCAAATCGAAGGCTAAGAACCCTCACTTTGCAGCATGTCAAGTGACTTCCAAGGAGGTTGTCACGGAAAATGCCAAGGTCAACAAGGAAGCTCGCCACCAGGAGAGCTCATTCAAGTCCGACAATAGAAAATCTAGGACAGGGAAATGGTGCAACCAATGTCAGTCAAACACGCACAATGCTATTGACTGCAGGGAAAGTCAGGAGACACTCAATTCGTCGTGTGCTCAGGGAAACCTAAGGTGGAGCCCACCGAACAGGTCGAGGCCGAGGAAGAGACTCCAGACCAGGAAAAACCACCTGTAGTGGAATTGGTAGAGGTTAACGGTCGTCAAGTGGAGTGTTTATACGACACAGGACTGGACGGGGAGGCCGTGATTTCTGCGGATCTGGTACATCCAGAACAATTCACAGGTGAAACCTTGGATATACAGCCTGCACAGAAGAGTGCTGTAACCATGAAGTTGCCCATTGCTAATGTGGAGATTCGGTCACGGTACGTCACCGGCACCATCAAGGCCGCTGTATTGACCGATCCCATTTTTCCAGTCATCCTAGGTTGCCGGTATGTCTTTCTGGGAATGCCCAGGGAGCCAATCCATATGGGAGCAATGCAGACTCGCTCTCAGACGAAAACGGAAGAGGCAGACGCAATTGTGACTAACCCAATGCCGGGGGAGCTACGAACTGCCCAGAGTGAGGATGATACTTTACGTCCTTGCTACAAAAAGCTGCAGAAAAGTGCTGATCCACCAGGACGGGGGCAGTACTACATGAAGAATAGGATACTCTACAGGAGAGCAGGAAGGGGAGACAACCTATACGGTCAGTTGGTCGTCCCGAAAGCTTCATCGGTCCCAGATTCTTCATATGGGGCATACCATCTCCTTTAGTGGACACATGGGTATTGCCGCCACCATGCAGCGGATTTCCTGCCACTACTATTGGCCGGGAATGACAGATGATGTGCGTCGGTATGTGAAGTCATGCCCTGAGTGCCAGAGGGTGGCACCGAAACACTGGACAGCACCGGTGATGTTGGGTGAGATGCCCATCATGAACTCTCCTTTCGAGAGGGTAGCCATCGATATCGTGGGTCCACTTCCCAGGACTAGGAAGAGGAACATGTATATACTCACAATGGTGGATTGCTGTACAATGTGGGGTGAGGCTATACCGTTGACCACGATTGACTCGAAAAGAGTGGCGGACGCACTGATGGAGGCCTTTACCAGATTAGGCTTTCCGGATCAAATTCTGACGGACAATGGATCTCAGTTTTGTGGAAAACTCATGGAGGAGGTATTTAGGGTGTTTCACTCTAACCACATACATACCAGCCCTTACCACCCTCAAGCCAATGGACAAGTAGAGCGTTTCAACGGCACGTTGATGACAATGCTCAGGAAACTAGCGCAGGAAAAACCTGATAGGTGGGATGAATATATCCCAGCAGCACTCTTTGCCTATCGGGAAGTTCCTCATGGCTCAACAGGACTACCACCCGCTACGTTGCTGTTTGGTCGTCCAATCAAAGGACCGTTGGAAGCCATGTTGAGGAGTTGGACTGAAGAGGGGACGTCAGAAGAAGTGACCTCATCCTATCAATACGTGGAGGAACTGAAAGAAAAACTCCACAAGGGATGGACTCTGGCAAATCAAAACTTGAAAAAGGCCAGGAAAAGACATGCGGCTTACTACAACCGTAGGTCTAAAGAAAGATCTCTAGAGGTGGGAGATAAAGTCTTGTTGTTACTCCCAACGGGAAACAACAAACTGGAGATAGGTTGGCAAGGACCATTTCCCGTGGAAAGGGTGATATCCAGAACCAACTATCAAATCCGGATCCGGGGAAAGTCGAAGATTTTCCATATCAATCTCTTGCGGAAATACGAAGAGAGACCCGGAGACAAGGCAGCTCACCTCATGGCAATGGCAGTTGCAGTGGAGACAGAAGTGGGAACCAGCGAGGGCAGGGAATATCCCTTAGTACACCAGGAAACCTTATAGGGATGTACAAGTGAACCCTGATCTGACCTCCCAGGAGAGGGAAAGGATAACCCAGGTTCTCAAGTCTCATAAGGAGATACTGACTGATAAACCAGGACGAACGAGGTTGGTGGAGTTCGAGATGACTTTGACCACACAGGAGCCTGTTCGCCAAAAGGTTTACCCAGTGCCATTCTCTAAAGAAAAGGCCCTGGAGGAGGAAATAAAAAAACTGCTGGAGGATGACGTGATTGCACCATCCACATCCCCATACAATGCGGGGGTAGTTTTGTTACGCAAACCAAGTGGAGAACACAGGTTGTGTATAGATTACCGACTTCTGAACAGTCATACACAGTTTCAGGTGGAACCTTTGCCGAATCCAACTCAGTTATTCGCTAGGCTCCATAAGGCTCGGTACTTTTCAAAGGTGGATCTGAGTCGGGGGTACTATCAGATACCAGTCAAACCGGAGATTCGACCACTGTTAGCTTTCAGTACACCCAGTGGACACTACGAATTCAAGGTCATGCCCTTTGGACTCAGCAATGCACCTAGTGTGTTTACACGCATGATGAGGACTTTACTAGATCCGTTACAGGATCCGTCCATCATCTCATTCATGGATGATATTCTGATTTCCAGTGACAGCTTGGATGACCACTTACAATCCTTGGAGAGAGTGTTTAATAGACTCAAGGAAGCAGGGCTTACTGCTCGTCCAACCAAGTGCATGATTGGTTACCAGACTCTGGAATTTCTAGGCCACACCATCACTCCAGGACACATTGTTCCAGAAGAGAAGAACCTGGAGAAAATCAGAAATGCACCAAGGCCAAAAACGAAGAAGGATGTGCGATCTTTTCTCTCGTTGTGTGGGTTCTACCACAAATTTATCCCACATTTCACTGACCTGGGAGCTCCGTTGACCGAAACCTTGAAAAAGGGATTACCGGATCAAATCATTTGGACACCAGAATGTGAGAATGCCTATAGTCAGTTAAAGGAGGCCTTGGTCAGCAAACCTGTATTACAGCTCCCTGACCTTTCCAAACCATTTGTGTTGAGAACGGATGCGAGTGGGATTGGAATTGGAGCCGCTTTGTTACAGGAAGGAAAAGACGATGCTTCGGTTTTGAAACCTGTGGCATACGCAAGTAAGAAACTTCTACAGGCGGAGAGGAATTATTCAACCGTCGAGAGAGAATGCTTGTCCCTCGTATGGGCAGTGCAAAAATTTCAGCCATATTTGTATGGAGTTAAGTTTCGGGTTCAGTCGGATCATCAGCCCCTGATGTTCCTGGCGACTTCTCAGAAGCTCAACGCACGTTTGATGCGGTGGTCGTTGTTACTTCAACCGTATAATTTCACAGTAGAGTACATTCCTGGGAAGGAGAATGTTGGAGCGGATTTCTTGTCAAGACACCCAGCTCCTGAAGAAGAGGAATGAATTATCTGGATTTAACTCATGGTGGAGGAGAGTGAGATGGACTACTCTCTTAAGAGGGGGCCTATGTCGCGAGATTGCCATGAGTTAAACAGATAAATATACCGACGTTTGCTGGGCGTGTATTTTCTAGGCCCACAACAGCCGTACTGGAAAAACAGCACAGGTTACATCAGGTCAGCCCATATACACATTTGGTGGTGAGTGAGGAGGAAGTGAGTGCGCTGAATCAGATATCACTTTGACAAGTCATAAACACATCAGACGGAAATGGCTGCTGGGATTGTCACCACTGAACAGAAGCTTGACAGTTGTCAACAGTCAGAGACAAACCGGAATTGGCAGCGAGAGACAGGAAAACAGTGCATCTGTCAATTCTTGGTTTCCGGCACATCGAGAAGTTGACGGGGTTATGTGCAACGCTTTGTTGGAAGTAGACATAAACTTGCTGGCTTGTTTTGAAATCTTAACAATTACTGACAACTTTGACAGGACTAAAGCCAGGAAAATAGATTCTTGCAAATGGCTGATATGTCCAAATAACACCTGTGTGGGGGCGAAAAGGATAACGTCACGTGGACAACTTTGGTAGTTTGCCATATAAACTCGAGTTGAGATCAACTAGGGTGGACTTGAATAATGCTCTAGTCAGAGTGCAGGGCACTGCAGTGCCAGTGGAAATAATATCTACCGTGTGTTAATTAGTGACTTAATTTTACACGTGCCTATATGGCAGATGTAGATATGATTTATAGGACTGCAGTTGTGCCATTTAAGGTATAACCTATTATAATATATTCGTTGTAATTACTTTAGGCAGTAGCCTTGTTAAACTATAGTGTGATGATTAGCACTGTTAGTGGAAACTAGCTAGAGTAGGGAAGTGATACTTGGCTCTGTTAGCTAGAATAGATTAGTGAAGTGTTGATAAGCTTTACTAGTTGAGTAATGAGGGATAATTGGGATTTCCCGTAGGTGTCCCTGGTGGGCGGGGTTCCGCATTCTGTTTGCTGATATTTTTTCTTTGTCATAGCCTGATTCGACTCTAGGTGGGTAGCTAATCTGCTCTATGACTAAGTCTAGTTAGCTAAAGATCATTAAGCAAGGTGATAGGCTTACACTCAGCCGAAAGGATCAGTGACTAGTACTATCACCAGATGTGTTGTTTCTATCCTAGGTTCCCTACCAGATCCAAGGAAACTCAACAAGTTTTGGGAAAGACTTAAAAAACCCATTCTGAAGAACACCAGTTCAACAAGTCAATAACGTTGCATACAGAAAGCTAACTAAAGCTAGAAGGACGTTGATTCACCACACATAGTGATGATTACAGATGCACCATACAGCATCAGGCAGTAGTAACTAAATGAGAACAGTCTAATAGTTACCTAGTGTTATATAATCTCGTGTAATAGAACACAAGACATTATACTTGAGGCTAGATAGACACGAGTGAGGATCCAGTACAGTAACAATTAACATTAATGACTGTGTACACACTACAAAGGACTTGTGCAGTTTGTTCAGGAACATTAGGAACGGACATTGTGTAGAGTGCAACCGGTCCCTGATTAACTCTTAATACCACCGGTGTCTATTTCGGATGTTCATGAAATTGGATTACCAGAGGTCTACAGAGGCAAAGCATTATCCGGCAAGATGGTTCCGGCAACGGGTGAGACGTACTTGTTCTGACGTAACGTGCTGTGGTCTATCTTTGCTGTGATCAGCTGACTGAGTTGATGTCTGAGAGACAGAGTCTACACACTTTATAGAACACGTCACACATTTTCTTCGCATACACGTCTCATACACGTTACACTTTTATTTTAATAAATTAATCTTTATTAATTTCTAGAAGCAAGAGTTGTTGAGTATGTTGCGTTGGGGAAGTATGAGAAGGGGGCATAGTACGACAGTGTGAGAGTGATAGGAAAAGGTGTCCATAGGCTGATGGAGTGTGTTGGACGGAAGCTGGTGGATTCTCCAGAATATTGAGGGGGGAAAAAAATAATATTATAATGTGGGTGTCGGATCTCCTCACTCCAGGGACGACACTTTAAAGGAGGACACGACACCTCTACAATGAAAGGCAGAAGATGAGAGACCAAACAAGAACTAAGGGAACCTCTACAATGAAAGGCAGAAGATGAGACATCAAACAAGAACTAAGGGAACCTCTACAATGAAAGGCAGAAGATGAGACATCAAACAAGAACTAAGGGAACCTCTACAATGAAAGGCAGAAGATGAGAGACCAAACAAGAACTAAGGGAACCTCTACAATGAAGGGCAGAAGATGAGACATCAAACAAGAACTAAGGGAACCTCTACAATGAAAGGCAGAAGATGAGAGACCAAACAAGAACTAAGGGAACCTCTACAATGAAGGGCAGAAGATGAGAACAAGAACTGAAGGCATCTCTTCAGCCAAGAGTAGAAAAGAAAAGATTTTTAAAACAGTCAAACATCTGTCAGGTATTTGATAGAGAATTATGTCTGAAAGACGAGAGGTAAAGAGTTACAGACAACAGTTACATAACACTTTAACTGAAACAGACCATAGCAAGACAGAAATACATGACATGCCCAGAAAGCCAGTCAAGCGGCTAGCCAGTGAGCTCTAGTGACAAAAACTCTGATTGGCACGAGGAAAGTTCACGACCAAAGTTGTCTTTCCGAATCGGGAAAGAAAGAGTCGATCAATCAGGCACAAGGCAGCCTAGTGACAAGTCACACAAGCTTAAGACAAGTCACACAAGTTTAAGACAAGTCAAACAAGTTTAAGACAAGTAATACAAGCTTAGGACAAGTCACACAAATTGAAGACAAGTCATACAAGCTTAAGGCAAGTCACACAAGCTTAAGACAAGTCATACAAGCTTAAGGCAAGTCACACAAGTTTAAGACAAGTCAAACAAGTTTAAGACAAGTAATACAAGCTTAGGACAAGTCACACAAATTTAAGACAAGTCATACAAGCTTAAGGCAAGTCACACAAGCTTAAGACAAGTCATACAAGTTTAAGAAAGTCACACAAGCTTAAGACATGTCATACAAGTTTAAGAAAGTCATACAAGTTTAAGAAAGTCATACAAGTTTAAGACAAGTCATACAAGTTTAAGAAAGTCATACAAGTTTAAGAAAGTCATACAAGTTTAAGAAAGTCATACAAGTTTAAGAAAGTCATACAAGTTTAAGAAAGTCATACAAGTTTAAGAAAGTCATACAAGTTTAAGAAAGTCATACAAGTTTAAGAAAGTCATACAAGTTTAAGAAAGTTACACAAGCTTAAGACATGTCATACAAGTTTAAGACAAGTCATACAAGTTTAAGACAAGTCATACAAGTTTAAGACAAGTCATACAAGTTTAAGAAAGTCATACAAGTTTAAGACAAGTCATACAAGTTTAAGAAAGTCACACAAGTTTAAGACAAGTCATACAAGTTTAAGAAAGTCACACAAGTTTAAGACATGTCATACATGTTTAAGACAAGTCATACAAGTTTAAGACAAGTCATACAAGTTTAAGACAAGTCATACAAGTTTAAGAAAGTCACACAAGCTTAAGACAAGTCATACAAGTTTAAGAAAGTCACACAAGCTTAAGACAAGTCATACAAGTTTAAGAAAGTCATACAAGCTTAAGACATGTCATACAAGTTTAAGAAAGTCATACAAGTTTAAGACAAGTCATACAAGTTTAAGACAAGTCATACAAGTTTAAGAAAGTCACACAAGCTTAAGACAAGTCATACAAGTTTAAGAAAGTCACACAAGCTTAAGACAAGTCATACAAGTTTAAGAAAGTCATACAAGCTTAAGACATGTCATACAAGCTTAAGAAATGTCATACAAGTTTAAGACAAGTCATACAAGTTTAAGACATGTCATACAAGTTTAAGAAAGTCACACAAGTTTAAGACAAGTCATACAAGTTTAAGACAAGTCATACAAGTTTAAGAAAGTCACACAAGCTTAAGATAAGTCATACAAGTTTAAGAAAGTCATACAAGTTTAAGACAAGTCATACAAGTTTAAGAAAGTCACACAAGCTTAAGACAAGTCATACAAGTTTAAGAAAGTCACACAAGCTTAAGACAAGTCATACAAGTTTAAGAAAGTCACACAAGCTTAAGACAAGTCATACAAGTTTAAGACAAGTCACACAAGATTAAGATAAGTCACACAAGATTAAGACAAGTAATACAAGTGTAAAACAAGTCATACCAGCTTGAAACAGTCATTAGCAACAAGTCATATAGTAGAAGCAAATATAGTACGAGCAACACACAACACCAGATCTATGATACCTCAACATTCACTCACATAATATTCACATTTGACCTCTATCAATTGGCTATCATCATCGTCATCACCACAAGGGGGTTAAACTTGATCCTATTTAAGAGTCATACGACCCCAGCAAACCAGACCCCTGACAGCATCAGTAAAGGCCAGACTATAAGAGACAGGAAAACAAAGAACAAACACGTTTCACACAGGGCCCACCTTTCTTGGCTAGTGCCCCAGGCACTGTTGTAGATGGTGGTGTCCTCAACGCCAAGTTCTCCATCCTTGACTAGCTGGTTCCACAGGCGACTGAGACCATCTTTGTTGAAACATGCCTGCAAGGACAACAAACAAACATATGTTGTGAGCATCATATTGTACCACTTAATCAATTAATAGCACGCACAGATGTAGTTCTGTGGTTCTTCAATTGTTGAGCTGCCGCTTTGTTTTGCGCTCACTCGCTTTGAACTCAAGCGTAGTCCACACACACACACACCACTTCCAGTAGTGCTGGACTGAATTTTGCGTGTGAATTAGCTTTAGCTATTAACAATGGCCCTCGTCATTAGACGAACCCACTCAGACTTCAGATGTACTTGTAATTAACGTCACTAAGTTAAGGATGATAGATCAACATGTTAGTCCAACTGTCCTGTGTAGGGGTTGAACCCCTTACCTCGGAAGCAGCACACCAGATGTTTAAGAACACAAATTCTTATCCATTCGGCCATGCTGACTTACGCTTCTATTTTGACTATCAAGACAATGGGTGTGCAGTGAAGAAAGCATCTTCTACAACAAATCATTGTGCTCCTCCTTTTTCTTCTTCTTGTTCTGTTTGTCTTCTATCTGTTTTATTTGTCTTCTCATTTTTCTATTGTTCACCTCCCAATAGAGCATTAAACAACAAATGTAAAAGGGTTTAAAGGGCAAAAAGATTTACTTCATTGCACCGGGGTTTATCACATATAACTCTGTCTCTTTCCACAGGGTGATCTGCCCGAAGTGTCGCACAAAGTACGAACTCCGTAGCTCCAGTGACGACCCCCAGAGTCTCAGAGAAAGCTGCACTCGTGAGCCGAATGACGGAGACAGGAATCGAACCCACAACTTTCAGCCTAACCACTTGGCCTCCGTGACCCAAGCCACCCCCGCACAGAAATGTGATTTAATAGACAAGTGATAACATACTAAGTAGAACTGAAATAAGTCATCTAGGTGTTTTCACGAGGACGTATCAAGAGAACAGAAAACTGGGAACGTGGTGCAACAACTGGTGAAATCCACGGGATAGGAGATAGAGGAAAGCAGCCAAGAATAATAATGGTACGGAGAGATATCAGCACGACCTGATACATCCTGCTGGAGAACGGTGGCTGCCTAGAAGCATGATCGCCCAGGCCAGCTGGCAATGGACTTGGTGGTGATGATGATGATGATGATGATGATGATGATGATGATGATGATGATGATGATGATGATGATGATGATGGGTGTGGTATTTTTCAATCATGCATTCGATACTTTTTATAATCAACAATGCAGAGGCGCTTACTGATAAGAATGGCATGTTGAGTACTGTCAATTAGCCCGGTAAATCAGGTGTTCGCTAATGCGGAAAGCGCGGTAAATCAGTATCAGTTTATGCCGAAAGTCCGATCAATCGATGTCCGGTAATACTGAGCTTCTCCCCCCCCCCTTTTTTTTCATCCCCCCCCCCCCCCCCCCCCAAAAAAAAAAAAAAAACAAACAAACAAAACAAAAACAGTGTCCGCTAAAACCGGAAGCCTGTGAATCTCGACCTGTTAATTTGAAAGTTTGTTTGGTTGTTTCGGGGATTTGAGGTTTCAAGATTGAGCACAACCCACTACTGGCAACGCGGATGATATTCCGGTACGAACGTTGAGCCTTGTTCTCTTCGAATTGGAAGCACTAGACTCGAATTTGAAGTTGTGCTGGATTTCAGTACTGCAAAATTATCTATTTCAAGAAATCATTTAAACAGCGTGAGAAATGCAACTACCGTTGAAGCTGAAGGTTCCCGTGCCCACGCCGTTGTACGTTCAGAACCTGGTGCTTGTCAATTCATAGCTAGCGATGGCTGGTCGTGTATTGAAAATGTACGTGATCCCTTCGTCGAAGCGCCGTCGCCATTGGCCGGTGACAGACTAGATCTCCAGGGCACCTGTAGCTTGCAATGATTCTGCTCTGATGGAATCGGCAGTCATTTTCCCATCTGGATGTTTCCTAGATGTTCACCCGCACAGTCCACGAAAATACAGTTCATCGTCGATGGCAGTGGCAGTCAACCAGAAGCCCAGCAGCCACGCATTTCTGCATAAGGCAAAAACCGGTCAACTCTGGGACATAGCCAGCTGCCATCGCTCCGAACATGCAGTCACGTTCCAAAAGACCTCGGGCAGATTCAAAAGCATTTCACACGAAACTCACAGTGTCGCGCCACGCACTCAGTAGCAAGGCGACGGAACCATAGCCTCCTTAGTCGCCTCTTACGACATGCGTGGTAGGCTACAGTGTTGCTCTTCCATCAGAGATAAACTGGATGTTTCGTGGGGGACTATTGTGTTGACATTCTGGCGGCGGCATTATGCACAGTGAATCTGTGCGGGCTGTTGTTTGTCGAGACTCCTGTCTGTTCCACTTTTCACATTGGGCAGTGGGGAGCGTTTTATGTGATATTCACTGGCACAGGAACGGAGCATAATGGGAACGACCCGTTGCTGTGAAGTTAGAACCGTGACTAACTAATGATTCTGCTGTTTTGTGTCCTCGTTTATTTATTATTTTTTAATAGGTGTTGATTTCGGCATTAGATGACACCGGGTTGACCGGCTTGAAGTTTTAATACGCGGATTTATTGGGCTTTTGGCTTTAGCGGGCACCCATTTACCGAACTTTCAACATTAGTGGACTACCGATTTACCGGGCTTTCAGCATTAGTGGTCACCTATTTACCGGGCTTTCAGTGTTAGTGGACATCGATTTAACGGGCTTTCAATATTAACGGACACCCGATTTACCGGGATTTTAGCATTAGTGGATACTCGATTTACCGGGCTTTCAACATTAACGGACACCCGATTTACCGGGCTTTCAACATTAACGGACACCCGATTTACCGGGATTTTAGCATTAATGTGATTGATCCTCACTCGTGTCTATCTAGCCTCACGTATAATGTCTTGTGTTCTATTACACGAGATTATATAACACTAGGTAACTATTAGACTGTTCTCATTTAGTTACTACTGTCTGATGCCGTGTGGTGCATCAGTACGCATCACTCTCTTTGGTGAATCAACTTCCTTCTAGCTTTAGTTACGTTTCTGTATGCAACTTTATTGACTCTTGAACTGGTGTTCTTCAGAATGGGTTTTTTAATTCTTTCCCAAAACTTGTAGAGTTTCCTTGGATCTGGTAGGGAACCTTAAATGGCACTACTGCAGTCCTATAAATCATATCTACATCTGCCATATAGGCACGTGTAAAATTAAGTCACTAATTAACACACGGTAGATATTATTTCCACTGGCACTGCAGTGCCCTGCACTCTGTCTAGAGCATTATTCAAGTCCCCCCTAGTTGATCTCAACTCGAGTTTATATGGCAAACTACCAAAGTTGTCCACGTGACGTTATCCTTTACTCCCCCACACAGGTGGCACAGTGGCAAATCATCCCCTGTCAAGAACTATTTTCCTGGCTTAAATCCTGTCAAAGTTGTCAGTAATTGCCTAGATTCTCAAAACAAGCCAGCTAGTTTCTGTAAACTCCCAACAAAGAGTTTCGATACCAAGTTGCCAATCATCTTGATGTTCCGGAAACCAATAATTGACAGATGCACTGTTTTCCGTACTAGGTACTTCCGTTTTACATCTGCCCCTGTGATCTCATGGCTTCCATCTGCATTCAATTGTTGACAAACTTGTCACTCTTCTGTTCCGTGGTGACAATCCCAGCAGCCATTTCCGTCTGATGTCCGGCAGTATAGATGACAAACGGAACCATTCCATATCCTTCTCCCTCACCACCAAATGTGTTTATGGGCTGACACGATGTAACCTGTACAACTGTGTTTACTCTGTTAGTACAAATAGATGTCGCTGGTCGATCGTCCGCTTAATCCGAAAATCCTCTGTAATAATCAACCGGATAAACACACGGTTTCATTTTGTGACAATGTGACCTCCCATTTGGACACAGAATCAGTTAAAATACACTGGTAAACCTCAACCCATCCGGAATCTGGAACATTCCAACAAGTGTGAACGCAGGTAGAAAGACAGACGAGGACAAACTACAAAACACAGTGTCTTTCATCTACCAGCCAAAGCGCAGCTCATGTTATGTTTTTTTTTTTAAAATTCAAAATAATGTATTCCCTTAGCGAATTTAAACACAGAAAACACAGACACTATGTTGCAACAATATATGGCTTCCAGAATTTCTGAAACCAGTGCGACAATCATTCGACCCTTTAATACTGAAATATTCATTTGAGCTGGTGGAAATACTAGACACTATCAATCTTAAACATAAGTACATGGCGTCGATGGAATTGCGTCTATTTTCACATGGAAGAAACCGTGAAGATCATCCGTGATCTCATTAAAGAGAAGAAACTGAAAGCCTACAGACATTCAAACTTGAGAAGATACTACCACTGTACACCCCCCCCCCCCCCCCCCCCCCCCCGCGTTTCCATCCTGTTTCAGGATATTCTTAAAACATCCTACAGCTAAATTGACAGAGAGGTCATGGGGAGTTTTCTAGGTCCCATTCAAGCAAACATATTTATGGTGCACTTAGCTCGAATATTAAGGCCTTTTTTCTGATGTTGTGTGGATGATATATTATTCATCACAGAAACCAGACAACAAGCAGAATCATTCCACTTCGTCATGAACTAAGCCCACAAGAACACCTCTTTGTCTACAGACCATGAACAGTGACATCTTATAGGTCTTCCTAATCCAACGTTACTCTTCTCTATGGCAGTGAAACCTGGACAACTTACTCACACCAAGAGAACAATTTAAACAGCTTTCATATGCGGTGTCTACGAAGAATTCTTGGTATTAAGTGGCAAGACAAAATCACAAATACTGAAGTATTGGAAAGATCAGGTTGTGTGACAGTTTATTCCATGCTCAGTCTTCGTAGACTTAGATGGATAGGACATCTTAGGAGGACGGATGATGGTAGAATACCAAAGGATATCTTTTTTGGTGAATTACAGATGGGTAAGAGACCTCAGGGTCGGCCTCTACCACGATACAAAAATGTGTGTAAGCGGGACATGATTGATACAGGCATTGATAATGCACATTGGGAGCAAGTCGCCGCTGAACGTGTTACATGGAGGGCAAATATCAGAAATGGAATAAAGTCAAAGGAGAAAATTATTGCAGAAAAGTCACACACCAAGCGTTTGAGACGTAAGATGGTGCATGATGGTGGAAATGACCACGTTTTCACATGCACCCACTGTGAACGGACATTTACAGCGCAAATTGGCCTTATCAGTCACACTCGCTACCGCCATAGTTAAAAGTTATTATGCCTTTTTAAAGCACAAACTATCGTCTGTCAAGGCGGCAAGGTGCCAATGATGATGAATCCAGCGTCCAGATAATGGTAACATCCATAGAGCAGTCTCTCGAAAATAAACGTGGACATGTCAATATATGAATTTCAACAGCTTTGCACCTATCCAATATAAGTGTGGCATGGTAAGAACATAATTTAATCGAGCCAGAAAGATTTGCTCCGATGACACTATAACAGGAATTGGACACACTTTACCAGACTCTACAATCTAATGGATATCCAACCCACTTCAAGCGTCACTGCCAGCCACCCCAACAAAATTACTGGTTCCCAAACTTCAAATGTTGTTGCAACAAACCTTTTGTGGGGACCACACAATGAAACTAATACATGATAGACTTAGAACAACAGTAAACCAAACATTTGTTGCTGAGCAACAAATAATCACCCCAACACCTACTCCATTTGTGAGAGAACCATTGTCTAAGTACACCACAAATCAAACTGCATTTATCAATTCCAATTTGAGTGCCAAGAAACTTATACAGGTAGAATGGAAAGACAAAGAGAAAGCGGTTCTTGTAATGTATTCAACAAACAATAAGCAATTGCTCAAAGATTGTCAGACGTTAGCCAGTTTTATGCAAACAGCTAGAGTTCATTTAAAATTTGAAATTACCACAGGGATAACAAATGCTCCACATTTTAACAATACCTGTGACTACATGCTTTAATTGTTTCAAGCAAAGTATTATCCATTTATTCACTTCATATGATATATAACTCTGCAGTATGCACCTGACAAGATGCAGTGAAATATGCCAGGCAATAAATCCTGAATTATATTTTATTTCAACAGTGACATTCTCCACATACCCTTCTACAGTGTATCCCACTACACAAGTGTCCCACTACACGAGTGTCCCACTACACGAGTGTCCCATTACATGAGTGTCACATTACACAAATCGTCCATGACATAAGTGTTGCACTACACGAGTGACCCGTTACACAAGTGGTCCATTAAGCATGTACACCACTACACAAGACAAATTTCACACAAGTGCCCGACTATACAAGTGGAATGTCACACAAGTACCCCTCTACACAAGTGCCCCACAACACAAGTGGAATGTCACACAAGTGCCTAACTACACAAGTGGAATGTCACACAAGTACTCCACTATACAACTGCCTCACTACACAAGTGGAATGTCACACAAGTGCCCAACTACACAAGTGGAATGTCACATAAGTGCCCAACTACACAAGTGGAATGTCACACAAGTGGCCTTCAAAACAAACAATATATTATACAAGTGAGCCATGACACAAAATTGGCACTAGACTTCTTCTTCTTCAGCATTCCGAGCCATTGAGGTTCTTTGCTGCAGATACAAGCCGTCTCCATTCGTCTCTCTGGTTGACCTTCTCTTGCCAGTCGTTGATTCCAAGTGCTTGTAGGATCTGTATATATATTATCTCTCCACCGTCTTCTTGGTCTACCTCGGGGTCTACGGTCATTTATTTCCTGAGTGTAAGCGAGTTTTGTTTCCCTATTATCTTCCATTCTTTCTATATGCCCCAGCCATTGCAGTCTATTAGCCTTCATGATACCAGTGATTAGCGGGGACTTAAACAGATCATAAATGTCTTTGTTGCTTCTTCTTTTCCACTCTCCACTTTGTGTATCCCTAATGGGCCCAAAGATGCGTCTTAAGATTTTGTTCTCAAAGGTTTGTAACAAGGCTTCGTCTCCTTTAGTTGTACTCCAGGTTTCAGAGCCATACAGCACAACTGGTCTAATCAGTGTTTTGTATATTGTGATCTCGGTGTTACGAGATAGCGCCTTTGATTTTAGTAGATGTTGTAGTGCATAGTGTATCTTATTTCCAGAGTTGATTCTAGCTTGTATTTCTTTCCTTATTATGTTGGAGCAGTTGAAGATTGTACCCAGGTATTTGTATGTTTCCATTCTTTTAATGGTCATATTATCTATTTGACAAGAAGAGAAGTAGAGAACTTACGAAGTCTTTGACAAAATTAGACAGCCAATTTTTGGTGAGATTACGACTTGTGTTACCCCCACAACTTAAAAGTTTGTAACACAACAGGGAAGGAAGGAGAGCCTGTCAAAGACCTATGAGCTAAGAAGAGCTAAATAGAGCTAGAGAAAAGGGCAAGTAACATAACGATCTAGGAGACCAGACAGAAGAGACACAAACACTATAAATAGCTATAACGGGACACACTCGTGTCAACAAGGAGGGCAACGAGTGTACGTGAGCTGGGGTTACCCAAGAGACTGGGAAACCCGCATCACGAGAAGTGACCATGTAATTCTGGTTACTACAACCAAGTGACCAGCGTGCTGGAACTCCAAGCACGTAAACTAGCGGATGCACGGAGAGCTAATTGCTCGTGGCTGAACACGCCACAGAGAGCTTGTTCAGACAGAGACTCGACGGCGTAGGGAACAGACTGTATATCCGCTGTGGATACTTTGTTGTTAAGAAGGACAGTATCAATAGTTAGGACTTAAGCTTAGCTTCAGTAGTTATTATCATTAACATCATCTCCTCATTACATCTTCATAACATACTATGATGTTTAATACCGATGTGGTATTCCGCTCGTGGAGCTCATGTACGATCAGCTCCAAATAAAATGTATCCTTTTGCAAACAATACGAGTTGTCACTTTCGTGTAGTGCAAAAGTAGGGAATCCTTGTATGCCTGTCGCAAGTGAGTTGCTGACAGTATGTGGCCAGAGTTTTTAGCCGTTTCTTCTCTTGAAATTACCATATATTCTGTCTTATCTTGGTTGATAAACAGCCCCATTTGTTGAGCTTTTTCCTTTAAGTGAGTCAATATTTCCAATATTTTTAGTTCATTTTCCCCTATAATATAGGGATATAATCAGCATAACCAAGCAGTCTGGGTGTTCCTCCAATAGGCACTAGACTAGCAGTATGCTATACAAATAGCAAGTTACAGAGCTGACCGCACCATAAAGTGATGAGCTATAATAGAGACTGCTTCACAAGTGATGGGTTATAGAAGTGACACAAGTGGCCCACAATTCAAGTGACAAGATACAAAAGTTGCACACTATTCTCAAGGTTACTCAAGTAGCATGCTATACAAGTGGATTGCTATACAAGTGGATTGCTATACAAGTGACACTCTCTATACAAGTGGATTGCTATACAAGTGACACTCTCTATACAAGTGGATTGCTATACAAGTGACACTCTCTATACAAGTGGATTGCTATACAAGTGACACTCTATACAAGCTGATTGCTATACAAGTGGATTGCTATACAAGTGACACATTATACAAGTGAATTGCTATACAAGTGACACATTATACAACTGGTTTAAAAAACAAAAGAAACAGTATACATGTGTCCCACTATATAAGCTACATATTATATAAATAACATACCACACAAGTGACATACTATATAAATGACATGCCACATAAATGGCACTTTATACAAGTCTGATGCTATTTATATGGTCCACTATATGAGTGGCACGCTTTACAAATGGCACACCACACAGGTGGCATGCTATACAAGTGA
Source organism: Cepaea nemoralis (assembly GCA_014155875.1). Taxonomy (NCBI): domain Eukaryota; kingdom Metazoa; phylum Mollusca; class Gastropoda; order Stylommatophora; family Helicidae; genus Cepaea; species Cepaea nemoralis. The sequence goes on along the minus strand of JACEFZ010007201.1, from coordinate 281,453 downwards.
TCCACTACATAACTTGCATAAAACACAAAACAAGTGACGACAGAATATAAGGTTGAATATAAAGTTTGGCAGTACACGAGACAGAAGGCTGTGGACAGATATGATTACCAATGCCACACGGCATGGGCTATAAGAAGATTGGCAGTATATGAGACAGAAAGCTGTGGACAGATATGATCACAAATGCCACACGGCATGGACTATAAGAAAATTGGCATTACACGAGACAGAAGGCTGTGGACAGACATGATAATGGCATGACTATAAGAAGATCACACTCTGTATGTATGTTCCATGGTAAACCTGCTATGTTTCGATATGGCTGAATGTTTCACAACATGGTAATGTGTTAGAGAAAACAAGTCCCATTAATGACATATTCTGATACCAAAATCAGACGCTCCTCTTTACTAAGGGAAATAACTTATAAAATGCATACAAGAATCAAATTTAGCAGACAAAGGGAAATAACACTGTTAAGCATTGGAAAGAAGGGCTGTACTCAGATTTGGCAGCTGGTTATCGGATTCTACAGTAATCAACCAAGGCTTTCCCTTAATGTTCTTCTTTGTCTTCTTCAATGTTTTATTATTATTATAATTATAGTCCATGCTATCCACAGTGTATCTATATAAAGTCAGGTTTTGGTCAGAAATGAATGAGCTACCGTATGACTGTAGATGGTACTTCCTGCTTTCTGTTAGTGCCATATGTAGGATGCCGCTCACCAAATCCGACGCCCCACATTGTGCCAAGGGCTTATGGCAGGGAAGAGCAACTGGGAGCGTACAAGCCTTACACTAGTGCAAGAAAATGCAACCTAAATGTCATGGCAAGGCTAACCAGGCCCTAAACTTTGGTTGGCAAATGGTCTATGATTAGAGCTCCGACAAGCAAACAGCTAGAACATTGCTTTGCTGATCTGACAGCTTCTGCAACTTGTAGTGTTCCAGACTTATTGGTGTTACCTTTCTTCCGGAGTAAACTAGGCAGGCCAAGAGAGGGAACATGCTGCATGAGCATCACATGGTCTCGACAATTCAGTTCAAGCTGTGTAAAGGTGTAACTCCATTTAACAAACTACCTTATATCAGGATAGTAAGGCGCCCATAAATGTCTACACAATTAGAAATACTGGCAAATAATTGAATGGCAGTGGCAGTATCCTTTAATATGAGACAACATTCTGGTGTATAGACAGAGGACAAAGTCAAAGCAAGTGTCGCTATAGAGCTACAAGTAGATCTGAACAACTAGAGCTACAACAAGAAGAGCTACAACCACAAGTAGAGCTACACCAACAAGTAGATCTACAACAACAACAAGAGCTACAACAACAAGTAGAGCTAAAACAACAAGTAGAGCTACAACAAGTAGAGCTACACCAACAACAAGAGCTACAACAACAAGTAGAGCTACAACAATAACTAGAGCTACAACAACAAGTAGAGCTACAACAACAAGTAGAGCTACAACAACAAGTAGAGCTACAACAAAAGTAAAGCTACAACAATAACTAGAGCTACAACAATAACTAGAGCTACAACAAGTAGAGCTACAACAACAAGTAGAGCTACAACAAGTACTGCTACAACAACAAGTACTGCTACAACAACAAGTACTGCTACAACAAGTAGTGCTACAACAACAAGTACTGCTACAACAACAAATAGAGCTACAACAATAACTAGAGCTACAATAACAAGTAGAGCTACAACAATAACTAGAACTACAACAACAACTAGAGCTACAACAACAACTAGAGCTACAACAACACCTAGAGCTACAACAACACCTAGAGCTACAACAACTAGAGCTACAACAACACCTAGAGCTACAACAACTAGAGCTACAACAACTAGAACTACAACAACTAGAGCTACAACAACACCTAGAGCTACAACAACTAGAACTACAACAACAATTAGTGCTACAACAACTAGAGCTACAACAACAAGTAGAGCCAAAACAACTAGAGCTAAAACAAGTAGTGCTACAACAACTAGAGCTACAACAACAAGTAGAGCTAAAACAAGTAGAGCTAAAACAAGTAGAGCTAAAACAAGTAGAGCTACAACAACTAGAGCTACAACAACAACTAGAGCTACAACAACAACTAGAGATACAACAACAAGTAGAGCTACAACAACTAGAGCTACAACAACAACTAGAGATACAACAACTAGAGCTACAACAACAAGTAGAGCTAAAACAAGTAGAGCTAAAACAAGTAGAGCTACAACAACTAGAGCTACAACAACTAGAGCTACAACAACAAGTAGAGCTAAAACAAGTAGAGCTACAACAACTAGAGCTACAACAACAAACAGAGTTACAACAACTAGAGCTAAAACAACAACTAGAGCTAAAACAACAACTAGAGCTACAACAACTAGAGCTAAAACAACACCTAGAGCTACAACAACAACCAGAGCTAAATCAACAACTAGAGCTACAACAACTAGAGCTAAATCAACAACTAGAGCTACAGCAACTAGAGCTACAGCAACTAGAGCTAAAACAATGACTAGAGCTACAACAACAACCAGAGCTACAACAAGTAGAGTTACAACAACAACTAGAGCTAAAACAAGTAGAGTTACATACAACAAGTAGAGCTACAACAACAACTAGAGCTACAACAACAACTAGAGCTAAAACAACAACTAGAGCTAAAACAACAAGTAGAGCTACAACAACAAGAAGAGCTACAACAACAAGTAGAGCTACAACAACTAGAGCTACAACAACAACTAGAGGTACAACAACAATCAGAGTTACAACAACTAGAGCTAAAACAACAAGTAGTGCTACAACAAGTAGAGCTACAACAACAAGTAGAGCTACAACAACAAGTAGAGCTACAACAAGTAGAGCTACAACAAGTAGAGCTACAACAACAAGTAGAGCTACAACAACAAGTAGAGCTACAACAACAAGTAGAGCTACAACAACAAGTAGAGCTACAACAACAAGTAGAGCTACAACAAGTAGAGCTACAACAACAACTAGAGCTACAACAACAAGTAGAGCTACAACAACAAGTAGAGCTACAACAACAAGTAGAGCTACAACAACAAGTAGAGCTACAACAACAAGTAGAGCTACAACAACAAGTAGAGCTACAACAACAACTAGAGCTAAAACAAGTAGAGTTATAACAAGTAGAGCTGCAACAACCGAGTAGAGCTACAACAACAACCGAATAGAGCTACAACAACTAGAGCTGCAACAACAACTAGAGCTGCAACAATAGATAGAGCTACAACAGCAGGCAGAGCTACAACAACAGGCAGAGCTACAACAACCAGAGTTACAACAGGTAGATCAGATGTGGTGCAACAACTCAGTGGCAAAGTTCAACCCATCCAAAGCAACTTCAACGGGCTCTCACTGAATAACCGTTTTGCCAGCACACCCATGCCAACAGTGAAACTGTGTGGACAGGACATTGAAAGAACCAGTTCCATGAAATATTTGGGTGTGAGATTCGACCAAAGTCTGACATTCAAAGATCACATAGACCCCATCATAACCAAGGCCAGGAAAGGTTTATCAGCAATGACAGAAATTGGTCATGATGATTCTTAAAGCAATGACCACATGTGATGCTGTACCAGGGGCTGATACTCTCCACAATTGAGTATGTCATGTCTATCCTGACAATGATCATTATTAATCACTGTAAACAAGAGAAGGAGAGTGTTGTGGCTAAAGCCTCTCTCTGCCGCTAATTTTTCAACCTATGAATAGTGCCAAAGGACATTACCATAATTCAAGTTTTCTCTATCTTTCCCATGTGTGGTCATCACTTGGAAGTAACGAGTTAGTTTCGTGGGTGGTACATATACCGAAAATCTTTGTGATATGACCATCCGTGAGGAAGGAAGGGAGAAAGGAAGGCAAGGAGGAAGGGAGGGAGGAAAGCAGGCAGGAATGGAGAGAGAGGAAAGCAGGCAGGGAGGGAGGGAGGGAGGAAGGAAGGAAGGGAGGGAGGGAGGGAAGGGAGGGAAGGGAGGGAGGGGGTAAGGAAGGAAGGAAGGAAGGAAGGAAGGAAGGAAGGAAGGAAGGAAGGAAGGAAGGAAGGAAGGAAGGAAGGAAGGAAGGAAGTATAACAACACAACCAGAAGGACTTGCAAAAGCCAGCTAGAAGAAAACCAACAAATGGACATACCTGAATATCAGTTTTCAGCCAGTTGTTGTCAAGCCTGCACTGCGGCCTCAACTTGGCTTGTCTAATCCAACCAACGCTCATTTCTAGGCTGGTCTTGTTACATGTTTTTTCTGTTTCTGTTGGAAGAAATGACAGTATATTATTTTACTGGTCAATGTTTATGTCTATAGGAAATGAACTGATCAAATATTATGTACTGGGGTAGAAATAACTAACGACTGAGTTGCCATATGACAGTAGAAGGTAATAGCTGCTTTCTGTTAGCGGTGAATGTTGGGCGGTGCTTACTACAAGCGACACCCAACTTGTGCCAACAGCTTTCGGTGGGAGGTTACAAGCCTTATCCTAGTTCGAGCAAATGTAACCTAAAGACAAAATGTCATGGCAGGCAGACCAGGCCCTAAGCCTTGGTCGACAACTGGTCTAGAATTGAAGCTCTGATGGGTAATACTTCAGTACTTGTGATTTTGTCTTGCCATGTAATGCCAAGTATTCTTCGCAGACACCGCATATGAAAGCTGTTTAAACGTTTCTCTTGGTTTGAGTAAGTTTACCAGGCTTCACTGTCATAAAGAAGAGTACTAATGGACACAGACTTGATAAACAAGGATTTTTGCTTTGGCAGTAAGCATCCTGTTCTCCCAGACTCTTTTTGTTAACCTGTTTATTGTTGTTGTTGCCTTACCAATCCTGATGATGATTTCCTGATCTAGGGATAATTTGCTATTTATCTCTGATCCTAAATATGTAAAACTGGTCTACTATCTCCAGTCCGGCATCACCAATAAAGATTGATGGTACCCCATGTGCACCTTGTGACATAATCTGTGTCTTCTTTTTGCTAATTGTTACACCAAATTCAGAATCAGCATTGGAGAATGCAGATAGTAGACGTTGTAATTCTTCCACAGAGTGGGTTGTATTTGCAGCATCATCTGCAAACAGCAACTCTCTGATAAGTACTCTCCTAATGTTGGTCTTAGCCTTCAATCTCTGAGCATTGTAGATGCTGCCATCTGAGCATGAATGAATGTATCTACCACCATCCTGATCATGATAGGCATATTTCAGTAGAAGTGAAAAGTATATCCAAAGAGGGTAGGAGCAAGTACAGTACCTTGTTTAACTCTACTCTTGATTTCAAACTCTTAAGAAGTTGCACCGTCAAACTTAATTATACCTTTCATGCCTGTATGGAACGATTCTACAATGGACAGAAGAGTTGGTGGGCAGCCAATCTTCTTTAGTGTCTTAAACAGACCCTCACAACTGACCAAATCAAATGCCTATGCGAGGTCGATGAAGGCAATAAACAGTGGTTGATTCTGTTCAAAGCATTTTTCTTTGTCCCAATGAGAATATCATATCAATGGTAGACCGGTTCTGTCAGAAGCCACACTGTGATTCGGGGTAGACTTGATCTCCCAGGACTTGAAGTCTGTGCAGAACAATTCTGGCAAATACTTTTCCAACAATACACAGAAGTGAAATACCCCTATAGTTGTTACAGTCGCTCCGATCGCCCTTGTTTTTGTACAATGTTATGATGCTTGAATCTTTGAAATCCTGTGGGACTTGTCCTTCTCGTCAGCATAGCTCTATTAGCTGGTGGATCTGTAGAGAGTGTGTCTTGCCCACTCCTGATAACCTCTATTGGAATCCCATCCTTACCTGGAGCATTGCCAGATGAAAGTTCATTTATAGCACACTTAACATCTGTTGTGGTAGGAAGTGTGTCCAGGTGGTCAAGAGTTGGCAGGGCCTCTATGGCGTTGAAGGCATCATCTGCTAGTTTGGTCTCACTTGAGTAAAGCTCCAAATAGTGCTCTACCCATCTATCCATCTGCTGTTTCTTATCAGTGATGATTTATCCAGTCAAGGTTTTCAGTGGTGCACTTCTTTTGATCATTGGACCATAGGCCTTCTTTATCCCTTCATACATGCTTCTGATGTTTCCCTTATCATTTGCATTTTGAATGTACTTGCATAACTTGATCCAATAGTCAATTGCACACTGCCTGGCAGCCTTTCGCACATCCTTCCTAGCTTGCTTCAGCTCACTGAGAGTGTTTTGCATTGTTCTTTCCTTGTTTCTTAAGAGAGCTATCTTCTTTTTATCAATCAAGGGCTGCAGAGTCTGGCTGTTTGCAGCAAACCATTCCAGCCTCTTATGATCCACAGTGCCATAAACCCCTACCGCTATTTTATAAAGAGTTTCCTTAAGTTTACCCCACTTTTCACTTGCTGTACAATTTTCTGATGCATCAGTGAAAGCATCTTCAAGTTGCTGTTGAAACTCAAAGCACTTATCAAGATCTTGGGTGTTAATAATATTCATCCTGGGGCTAGATTTGTGTTTAGTTGTGTAGATTCTCTTTGGTCTCAATCTAACCATTACAACAACTAGAGAATGATCAGTATCACAATCAGCACAGTGGTAACATTGAGTTAATGATGTTTGATTCAAATGTTGTCTCCATGTGATGATGAAGTCTAGCTGATTCCAATGGCCAGATCTTGGGTGTTTCCATGTGACCTTATGCCGCTCTTTTGTTTTAATAAAGGAATTTGTAATACAAAGATCGTTTCAGGTGCAATGCTCCAGCAGCCTTTGCCCATTTTCATTCATGCGACCTATGTTGTATTTTCTAAGGCACACTAGCCATGAACTATAGTCCTTGCCCACACGAGCATTAAAATCACCTGAGTATATAAATGTAGTCAGATTTTGGAACTGCCTTGATCACGGAGTCTAACTCCTCATAGAATAAATCCTTCACATCATCAGAGGAAGTGAGTGTCGGTGCACATGCAGTGATAATGGTGGCAAAACCTCAAGTGGTTACCAAGGGCAGGGATAATAATCTTTCATTTCTGCCAGCTTCTCTGCAAAGCCCACTCCATATTGTCTGTTTACTTCCTGTCCCCTACCCTTCCAAAAAAAAAGGTGTAATAATTTTCCCTGAGTGATCCTTCCTCAGCGAGGCGAGTCTTCTGCAGACCATCAATATCAATGTTAAGGCTATTGAATTCCCCATCAATCACAGCCGTTCTTCTCACATTGCCAATATTCATCGGGTCAGTGAAAAATCCTGGACACATGGTTCTCACGTTCCATGTTGCAAGCCGTAGCTTGAGTTTTCTATTTTTCTTTTTAGTAGTACCTAGTGATTGGCTTTACAGCCTACCCAGCTTGAAGTGGGCAGTAGCAGTAGTGACACCTGTAGGTGTCTCCCACCATCCCATCAGAGGCAACTATGCTAATTGACAAGGACTCATAACCTATAATAACTGCTGCCTCTCGCTTTGATGCTATGAAACTTTGTCTTCGGTTGCATTTCCTCGCACCAGGATAAGGCTTATACCCTCCCAATTGCTCTCCTCTGCCTGAAGCCATTGGCACAATGTGGGGTGTCGGGCAGACAGTACTGTCTACATTGATATGGTAGTTCAGTCATATTTGACTAAGACCTGACACACAGTGAGTGTTATGGTTATGGGCCCAGTAGCACATGGGCGTCTGTCAGTCAATTAGTTAGTTATCTGTTGGGGTATCATCCTTGCACTCCGGGCATGTCTACACGTGCTCAGGTCCTCTACCCCCCCCCCCCCCCTCCCCAACATCTATCATCTACCATTTTCTACAGAAAAGTAAGGGCTCGTGGCCCCCCCCCCCCCCCCTCTCCCCCACAGACGCTCCATCAGGTCCCCACGTCCCTGTGTGTCATTCGGATGGCCGCCTCTGCCCGTGGCCTTGGCAAGATGAAGTGCAGATACTACACTTTGTATGTTTACTCAAGTATCGTCTCCTTCTCCCGTTAGTAGAAAGTCGCTAACGGCAACGAGACGATTGTCATTTTAAAAAATCATAACAATAACTGAATAACTCAATAACATTCATTCTCATTCATTATTCAAAACAAGTTTAGTTACTTTAAAATCATACATGCTTATGACACTGTTGATAAACGTCGCTATAATACATATCTTCTAACACCCAGCATACAAAATCCATCTGCCACAGACGCAAACAACATCAATAAAAGTGAAAACAGTACCCGTTGTTGAAGTGTTTTCTCAAACTGTTAATGAAGTTGAAGCAAACGAGAATAGATAATGTCTAGTAACGGAAGTACAAGGGAGGCAATCTACAGGGGACAGTACTCGGCTCTTGTCCGAGAGTGATAGCCATGTAATGTAATGCGATGCATATTTAGCAATCTGTTGTGACATCATGTGTCGCAATGTGGTTGCGATTTTTCTTCACACTTAGTATCATATTCTATATTCCCTAAATCCTCTGCTATTCGTTGATCACTCCATGCACAAGACACCAAATATAAAGCAACTTCTTTTTCTGTCTTCCTCTTCCTCCTCCTTCTTTCCGTTCCTGCTGCCGCTGTTGATGCTGCTCCCCTCCTCTACTTCCCCTTCTTTTCCTTCCTCTTCTCCCTCCTCCCCCTTCTGCTGCGGCTCCTCCTCCTCTTCTTCTTCATTTTTTTAAACATCTGGCGAACTTAAGGCCGCTGTGAACACTGCGGATGGATGTCACACGGACGCGTGATCTGTCATGAACCCCAAAGAAAGCATCTATGCCAGTGGTTCTCAACCGGGGGGATCTCCAAACCTTCCCCCCCCCCCCCCCCCCGATTTATAGTTTCCATGGGGGAGGGGAAAGAATTAAGATTATTTCAAGATCATGTTAATACAGGAACCGATTACTTGATATTATTTTCACCTGCAAACTTTACAGTTCTGTACTTCTGAAATTCGTTTTATAACGTAAGTAGACCAGCAAATCACGTTTTGTGTAGACGTCTAGACTTGTTCTAGTATTTTTTTTTTTTCAGTTAAATTATATTTAGCTTCCATTTTTACCCATACTGTGTAGGGGCGGGGGGGGGGAATATATAGGGAGGAAATACGAAAGGGGTGAATGACATTCTGAACATATAGTGAAGGGGTGCATGAACCACAAAAAAAAGGTTGAGAACCACTATAGTTGTCATTGAAAAGAAATATACAACCTAGAATCAACACCGTTGCAATCGGGACATTCCCGCCCGTGCTCAGTCCTTTTCTGTAGTAGCCAAAAAAGAGTTTCCATGATAAAGGTACACGAGGCAGCTTGGCTGAGCACCCGCTTGTATTTGCCTCTACGGGTTGAGTGTCATAGAAACCCTGTGCCCACTACCCGCTGAATCCGCCTTTCCAGATGTAGATCCTTTGATTGCTTTGCTGCACTTTCCACTCGATCTCAGAGAGCCATTTCCACCCTAACCTTGTAATATCTAACTGGCCGCCCAAAGGAGCAGTAACACCCAGTCTATCAGACTGTTCATTTCCTCGCACACCGCAAGCACTGAGCGGAATATCCACGATATAATGTTTCATATGGGATGGCTATTCTCGCTTCAGAGGCCACAGATTGTGAAAATTGTATGGATATTTCACCCTGCTAATGCGGGAGTGCGAGGGAATGAACAGGTGATAGGCTGACAGGGAATGCACCTCTCGGTGGTAGATTACCTATGCACAAGGGACGGGTAGTCGTGCGCCTGTGGGACCAGGTGGAGCAGGCAAGAGAACAGACTGAGAACCTGTATCTGCAAAGAATAACGATTGCGGGGAATGGTAGGAGTTCTGGAGGAGTCTCAAAATTGAGAGGGAAGATCAGAAGAACTTTCAATCAGATAGCGGCGGGAACGATTAGTAGTATGACTCTTCGCTGGCTGTTGAACGAGGGGACGGAGTACGTATGGGAATGTCATAGCAAATTATCCCTAGATCAGGAAATCAACACCCGGATTGGTAAGGCAGCAACAACAATGAACAGGTTAAGAAAAAGAGTCTGGGAGAACAGGAAACTTACTGCCAAAACAAAAGTCCTTGTCTATCAAGCCTGTGTCCTTAGTACTCTTCTTTATGGCAGTGAAACCTGGAAAACTTACTCACACCAAGAGAAACGTTTAAACAGCTTTCATATGCGGTGTCTGCGAAGAATTCTTTGTATTAAGTGGCAAGACAAAATCACAAATACTGAAGTATTGGAAAGACCAGGTTGTGTGACAGTTTATTCCATGCTCAGTCTTCGTAGACTTAGATGGATAGGACATGTTAGGAGGATGGGTGATGGTAGAATACCAAAGGACATCTTTTTTGGTGAATTACAGATGGGTAAGAGATCTCAGGGTCGGCCTCTACTACGATACAAAGATGTGTGTAAGCGGGACATGATTGATACAGGCATTGATAATGCACATTGGGAGCAAGTCGCTGCTGAACGTGTTGCATGGAGGGCAAACATCAGAAATGGAATAAAGACAAAGGAGAAAATTATTGCAGATAAGTCACACACCGAGCGTGTGAGACGTAAGATGGTGCATGATGGTGGAAATGACCACGTGTTCACATGCACCCACTGTGAACGGACATTTACAGCATGAATTGTCCTTATCAGTCGCATTCGCTAGATATGTAAAACGGTCTACCATCTCTAGTTCGGCGTCGTCAATAAAGATTGATGGTACCCCATGTGCACCTTGTGACATAATCTGTGTTTTCTTTTTGCTAATTGTTAAACCAAATTCAGAACAAGCATTGGAGAATGCAGATAGTAGACATTGCAATTCTTCCTCAGAGTGGGTCGTAACTGCAGCATCATCTGCAAAAAGCAACTCTCTGATCAGTACCCTCCTAATTTTGATCTTGGCCTTCAATCTCTGAGCATTGTAGAGGCCGCCATCTGAGCGTGAGTGAATGTATATACCACCATCCTGATTACGAAAGGCATATTTCAGTAGAAGTAAAAAGTATATTCCAAAGAGGGTGGGAGCTAGTACACAACCTTGTTTAACCCCACTCTTGATTTCAAACTCTTCAGAAGTTGCACCATCAAACTTGATTATACCCTTCATGCCTGTGTGGAATGATTCCACAATGGACAGAAGAGTTGGTGGGCAGCCAATCTTCTTTAGTGCCTTGAACAGACCCTCACGACTGACCAAATAAAATGCCTTTGTGAGGTCGATGAAGGCAATAAACAGTGGTTGATTCTGTTCACGGCATTTTTCTTGCATTTGTCGCAATGATAATATCATATCAATGGTAGACCGATTCTGTCGAAAGCCACACTGTGATTCGGGGTAGACTTGATCTCATAGGACTTGAAGTCTGCGCAGAGCAATTCTGGCAAATACTTTTCCAACAATACACAGAAGTGAGATACCCCTATAGTTGTTGCAGTCGCTCCGATCGCCCTTGTTCTTGTACAGTGTTATGATGCTTGAATCTTTGAAATCCTGTGGGGCTTGTCCTTCTCGCCAGCATAGCTCTATTAGGATCTGTAGAGTGAGTGTGTCTTGCCCACTCCTGATAACCTCTACTGGAATCCCACCCTTACCCGGAGCCTTGCCAGATGCAAGTTCATTTATAGCACACTTAACTTCTGTTCTTATGAGTTATGATTTCTCCAGTCAAAGTTTTCAATGGTGCACTTGTTTTGATCACTGGACCACAGGCTTTCTTTATTCCTTCATACATGCTTCTTATGTTTCCCTTATCACTTGCGATTTGAATGGACTCACATAACTTGATCCAATAATCATTTGCACACTGCTTGGCAGCCTTTTGCACATCCTTCCTAGCTTGCCTTAGCTCACTCAGAGTGTTACGCGTTGGTCTTTCCTTGTTTCTTAAGAGAGCTATCTTCTTCTTATCAATCAAGGGCTGCAGTCTCGCTGTTTGCCACAAACCATTCCTGCCTCTTATGATCCACAGTGCCGTAAACCCCTACGGCAGTTTTATAAAGAGTTTCCTTAAGTTGACCCCACTTTTCATTTACTGTACAATTTTCTGGTGTATCAGTGAAAGCGTCCTCAAGTTGCTGTTGAAACTGAAAGCACTTTTCAGAATCGTGAGTGTTAATAATATTAATCCTGGGGCTAGATTTGTGTTTAGCTGTGTAAATTCTCTTTGGTCTCAGTCTAACCCTTGCAATAACCAAAGAATGATCCGTATTACAGTCAGCACTGTGGTAACTTCGAGTCAATGATATATGGTTCAGATGTTGTCTCCGTGTGAGGATGAAGTCCAGCTGGTGCCAATGGCCGGATCTTGGATGTTTCCATGTGACCTTATGCATCTCGTTTGTTTAAAAAAAAAGGAGTTTGTAATACATAGGTCATTTCTGGTGCAATGCTCCAGTAGCCTTTGCCCATTTTCATTCATGCGACCGATGTTGTATTTTCCAAGGCGCACTGGCCATGAACTCGAGTCCTTGCCCACACGAGCATTGAAATCACCGAGCATATAAATGTAGTCAGATTTTGGAACTGCCTTGATCACGGTGTCTAACTCCTCATAGAACGAATCCTTCACATCATCAGAGGAATCGAATGTCGGTGCATATGCAGTAATAATGGTGGCAAAACCACAAGAGGTTGCCAAGCGCAGGGATAATAGTCTTTCATTTCCTCCTGCTGGAATTACAATCATTCCCAGTAGCAAATTCTTCACTGCAAAGCCCACACAGTGTTGCTTTTTTTTCTGCCTGCCCTCTACCCTTCCAAAAGAAAGGTGTAATTGTTTTCCCTGAGTGACCCTTCCTCAGCGAGGCGAGTCTCCTGCAGGCCAGCAATATCAATGTTAAGACGATTGAGTTCGGCAGCAATCGCAGCCGTTTTTCTCACATCGTCAATATTGGTCAAGTCAGTGGAAAATCCTGGACACATGGTTCTCACGTTCCAGGTTGCAAGTCGTAGCTTGAGGTTTCTATTTTTCTTTTTATTTGTACCTAGTGCATTGGTTTTACAGCCTGCGATTCAGATTTTGTCCTAGCCCCAAGCACCCGTTGAAGCAGGCAGGCTGTGGCGGATCAGCACCCAATTGGCCGGGGGCTGCCCAGCTTGAGGCGGGCGGTAGCTGATCAGTGACACCTGTAGGTGTCTCCCACCGTCAGAGGCAACGCGTGGCGCCCTATGTCTACGCCAATTGACAGGGACTTATAACCCGTAACAGTTGCCTCTCGCTTTGATTCCGAGACCAGTTAAGACCAGGGATGGAGTTATTGCCTCTCCATAGCACAAAGCCCGGGCTAAAATATAGAGATCATGTGTTGCCCATGCAGTATAATCCCTCTCTCGGCCTGCGAAGTTCACTCCAGAGGAAAGGTAACAGCTCTACATCTGGAACAAGACAAGCTGCAGAAGCTGCCGGATCAGCAAAGCATTGCTCTAACTGTCCGCCTGTTGAAGCTTCGATCCTAGACCAGCCGCCAACCAAGGCTTAGGGCCTGGTCTGCCCTGCCATGACATTTTGTCTTTAGGTTGCATTTCCTCGCACCTGGGTAAGGCTTGTACCTTGTACCCTCCCAATTGCGCTCTTCCGTCCGAAGTATGGCATCAATGTTCAATGCATCATGAGTAGATAAGTATAGAATCTATGTTTTAAAAAAAAGCATATCCTTTACATGACGTCGCAGTCAACCCCAGCATGTTTTAGCTGTTCGCGATTTGTGGGCAAGTTTACGTTCAGTAGTTTGCCATTACTTTCTGAACAACCGGAATCCTATACCATTTCATAAATACCAACACAAGGAGATCTTCTGCCAAATCTCCCACAGCGGATATGGGGGATTACTAACTGCACCCGTAACTACTTCGCCAAGGAGCCGGCTATGTTCAAAGTATGATGAATAGACTGCATGGAATCAATGCACAATGTATGAGTGATAAATAAAAAATCAATCCATCCATCATGTGCCATGCCAATAAGCGTGGGCGGTCATGTGTTGCCATCTCACTCGATCACCAGAGTCCTGGATCAGCACCGTGTTTCTGTCTCGACCATGCCACGTGGCCAAGCCATCCAGGTATTTACTTCTCGGTCTTCCCTTTGGTCTCCTCCCTTCGATCTTGCCAGTTGTCACCAAGTTCTCCAATTCATGTCTTCTCACAACATCAATGTTCAATGTATAATGCGTAAATCTCATCTCATCTTGTTCCTCTTGCACCTAGCTTGTTGAGGTGAAGCATAAACAGCGGGAGAATGCCCCTTTATGGGCTTCATATATCGATATTCCCATGGACTGTTATCCCTCTGTCCATAGTGTACATGGTCGGTCTCTTCTTCTGGTTCTGTTTGGTCTGTACATCATTGCTTGTTGTGGTATACTGTTAGTTTGTAGCCTAGTTATATGGCCAAACTTGCTGTTTTCTGGTGGAATCTAGCGCTGATATAACCCCCATTTTAGCGATGATTTCTTCAATTCTGATTTTCTCTCTTCTTGAAACACTTAGTATTTTTCTCAGGAATCTCATTTCCGTTGTTGTAATTTTTCTTTTCTCCTTTTCTGTCATTGTCCGGGTTTGGCATCGGTAGTATAGAGTTGGTAGGAAGACTGTGTTGTTGAGTTCTTTGTTTAGTATCTATTGATACGTGTTTGTTCTTTAGTATTGGTGCCATTTGTCCAATGAGTCGGTTTGCTTTAATGCTTCGCTTTCGATTTCTTCTCATTTGCCATTTGATCACATTGTACTTCCTAAATACTTGAAGCTCTTTATTTGTTTCAGGGGGTGTTATTTTTGATGAATATTTTTTTTTTGTCTTTACCTCTGTTTTACTGGTGCTAATTGTCATGTTATGTTCTTTACACACTTCTTTTAGGCTATTTATGTGAACTTTTAATTTGCTTCTGACATTGCTATTAGTACTTGACTATCCAATTGCGAATTGAAAAAAAATTATATTCACAATGGAATTGCGAATAGAGAAAAATTATATTCACAAAATTATTCAACAATCCCACTCCACCACCAATTCCGTACAACAAGAACAACAACAACAAAATCCATAATGCATGCTCACAAATTTATTCAGCAATCCCACTCCACCACCAATCCCATACAACAACAACAACAACAAACAGCACTTGAATGTCACAATACATGTTTTGTGTTGAGTTGCGTTGAGTTGAGTCAAGAACCGCCATCACAGCACTTGGGACATTCCCATACGTGCTGCAACTTCTGTCACAACACATGATGTATTATACACATTGCAGGCTGGCATAACAAATCCAGTTACAAATATTCCAAGTTGGAGGAGTGGCTAAGGGGCTATAATGTCCGCCTCTGATTTGTGCAGACCTGGTTTGATTCATCATATGGACTATGAGATGAAAAAAAAAGTCAGTTGCATATCCTTTACATGATGTCGCAGTCGACCTCAGCATTTGCTGTTCGTGATCTCTTGGCAAGTTTATGTTCAGTAGTTTGCCATGCTTTCTGAAGGACTGACATCCAAACCATTTCGTAAAAAAACAATGCAAGTCGGTCGTGCTATCAAATCATAACAGCTGTGTTTCAAATGAGGTATGCAGGGTTAGGAACTGCGTCCGTAATCCATTTGCCCTATAGCTGGCAGACTATGAAGATTTTAACAAAATAATAACAGATTAATGGCCTTCTCCCCTGAGTGTGGGGTAGTGGATCGGACATCTAACCTTTTCGGGCAAGGGTAACAAAACCTCAGAGGACCATTATGCATGCTGCACATATTAAAAATTCCTACAGTTAAAAATCCAAAATAGCAGACTGAATAGGAAACTGCCTGGGCACAATTACAACATTAGAAGAGCTATCCGTCCACAGAAAGGATATTTATAGCAGGTGTGACTTTGGTATTACAAAGTCTAACAAAATTAGATCCTTGTTGGTGTTAGCGAGTTTGAATGCTGTGCTGAGATTCTCTTTGTGTGATCTAAGGGAGGAGACTGAGCACTTATGGAGATATCTGTGTGGCAATGACAGGGGTCCTTAACCAAAACCAAATATATTTCAAGTCATAATTTACAATGGAAATAATTTAAGTCAACAACAGAGTTTCAACTCCACAAACAGACATACCACATTCACCATTCAACAAAGACAGAAAGACCAGATTCTACATTCAAGCCATCAGATGGACAGACCATTTTCAATATTCAAGTCAGTAGACAAACAGATCAGACTCAACATTCAAGCCAACAGACAGACCAGACTCAACATTAAAGTCAACAGGACATACCAGACTCAACATTCAAGCCAACAGACAGACCAGACACAACATTCAAGACATCAGACAGACCAGACACAACATTCAAGCCATCAGATGGACAGACCATATTAAATGTACAAGCCGGCAAACAAACAGACCACACTCAACACAGCATCTCCAGCTGTACACAAGCCCACACCAGCAAAATGCATAAATACCATTGTGACAGCATTTGTGTCTCAGTTTAGCAATAACAGTATCAATCATCTGGTCAGAAACTATAAGACGAAACAACCAGATCATAATAGGCAATCACAAACAGTTGACAAAAATAAATGACAACCAACACCAAACATTTAGTTCAGCTGAGATGACCATCGTGGTACATCGTGGACACATCCATAGTTACTCCATATTTCTCCACAATCAATCCTTCAGTATACAGTCACTGAGCCAGTTACCCGGTGCCTTTGATGTATCCCTGTTTTATTGGTCTTCTGATCACCTTCTTCTCCGTTCACCTTCAGACATTAATATGCAAACAATGAAAGTAAGCAGCAGTCAACTTGAGCATGTTGATATCCCAAAGGAGTTCATCATCACATGGAGCTGGTGTAGGCCAACATATTTTCCTCTGTTCTGCAAATGTTGGACACTCCTGAGACCAATGTTCACCTGTCATTTTACCAGCCCCACAGTTGCATTCATCAGTGTCTCCTGTCTGTAGTTGATTGAACTTGTGATATTTCAAGCGGTTGTGACCTTTGGTCACCTTTTGACGGTGCATGATGGTGGAAATGACCACGTGTTCACATGCACCCACTGTGAACGAACATTTAGAGCAAATTGGCCTTATCAGTCACGTTGACTACCGCCATGAGTAAAAGTTATTATGCCTTTTTGAAGCACAAACTATCGTCTGTCAAGACGGCAAGGTGCCAATGTGACATTTTGGTAGTGATCTAGTGATCGCAAATAATTAAATTGGGGGTTTACATTCTAACTATTGATGTTGAACATCAAACACTTGCCCCAAAATCACACACCTGCCCCAACATCAAACATATGCACCTACATCAAACACGTACCCCAAAATCACATATATCTTTCAGTTTGTACAGAAAACCATAACCTCTAAATACAGTCTCATAACTGAAGCTTCACAAGAACCCACATAGTGCACATTATGGGACCTTTCACACGTCTTATGGCTCACTTGGGCATATGATATAAGCTACACAATAACCCACCGAGTGCACATAACTGAAGCTGCACAAAAACCCACAGAGTGCACATAACTGAAGCTGCACAAAAACCCACAGAGTGCACATAACTGAAGCTACACAATAACCCACCGAGTGCACATAACTGAAGCTGCACAAGAACCCACAGAATGCACATAACTGAAGCTACACAATAACCCACAGAGTGCATATAACTGAAGCTGCACAAGAACCCACAGAGTGCACATAACTGAAGCTGCAAAAGAACCCACAGAATGCACATAACTGAAGCTGCACAAGAACCCACAGAATGCACATTCTAGGACCCTCTTGCACGTCTGACAGCTGACTGGACATATGTAGCTAGACCCACATGTGTAAAGCAAAGCTGGCACTCAGTGGGGGAGATGTGGGCTGTACCACACCGGCCGCCTTGACTTCCCAAGGCATCTCCTGATACCCATTTTAGGCTGGGTTGATCTGGGAAATAAAATAAAGATCTGAATCTACATAGCTGAGGATCAAACTCAGGACCACCGGGTTGCCAGGTGAGTGTCTAGCCACTTGCTATAATGGAGCCTCCCAAAGAGCGGGCAGAAAGGCCAGTATCTGAGGTGTCTGCCATCACGTATGGCTGGCAACTTCTCTATGAACCTTAGTGGGGTATTAGTGCATGATAAGGCAGATGTGGTCGGGGCACTCTTGAATTGTGTGTACATTATAGAAGACCAGATATCTCAAGGTGCTGCAGGATCTGGCCGACACTCAAGACTCTGAGGAAAGGTCAGACGGACACATAATCAGACTGCTATTGGGACTCTTCCCTGACTGTTGTAGAAGAGGACGGTGCACGGATGAGAATGTCCCGAGGGCTGTGATGTCAATTCTTGACTCAACTCATGAAAGTTGGTTTAGTTTGGCCTGGTTGTAAGTTTATACAGTTCTGTCATATCTAGATGTAGCATTAGTAGGTTTGAACAGGGCTAACCATTACATTTGAACTCTATGTTAACATTCAGAGTCACCAAAAAAAAAAAAACCACACATAAGAAGATTATCACTTCCTTTAAGTGTTACAGCACACATTTACTGGCTAAATTTGAAACAAAATCTCTTCTCGACACACACAGAGTGATTGTCTGATAAAACCTGTTACCTACTGCCTATAGTACCATGCTGTGTAGGACAGGTGGGTCTTAAGCCTGAGGAATTAAGACTGCCTGGCTAATGGCCAGTCATGTGATCTGTGCAGGTTAGGGTTTTCTTTTTTACCCCGACAAAATAATCCACCCTACCGAAGATTTGAACCCGGATCTTCCGAAGGAGGGGTGGGGGGGGAAGGGGGGGGGGGGGGGGGGGTGGGGTGGCGGCAACAGCATTCTAACCTTTTGGCCAGCTGCTCCTCCTATCATCAATTGTGAAAAATATAATAATGGGGAAAACAACGGTAAAAGATGGAGTGATGGTATCAAGACAACCGTAGAGAAATAAATACCAGCTTACAAAGATAATTAGAAAGAGCGTATACAAGATCTTTATATCTCCTTCTAACAGTTCACTGAGATAAATGGAGGAAAAGAAGAAGAGGATAATGAAGACAAAGAAGAAGACAGAAGAAGACGAAGAAGAAGAAATAGTAGTATGTGATTTTAGGAGGTTAAGAAGTACACACACTAAAACTTGCAGTAACAAAAACTGTTGCACTCATCTCATCAACAGCATGTACGTTTCAACAACATACGAGTAAATATATTTGAAAACAATAGTAAGCAGCAACAAACAAGATACCGTGGTGATTTAGTGGCTAGCACACTCACCTACAAATACACCTGGTGCTTGGTTTATGTCTGCAAAGCGACAGATAATAAATAATTAGCATGTTCACACCAACCCTATGTTAGCAACGTCAAACTTGGTATCAAATTCACACTTATGCAAAATCAACACCTCAGAAATGCTACCATCCTAACTATCTGAGACAGAGTAAAGAAATGATGTTATCAGACAGATAGTGGGATCAACATCTATATTGAAAGGCAGAAGATAAAATATTTAGGCGTTATTTAACATTAGAATACAACACCATCAACTACCAGCACTGGCACTACCTCAAAGAAGATCTGATGCAAGAGGAAGAGGACCCCCAAGAAATAAAAATGGATTCACGTCATCAAAAACATACTCGTGTACAGTCTGTCACAGAAGTCACGCCGTTTTGAAACTTCCTACTCCACTCATACACTTGCTGGACTGACAGGCATGCATCACCATACTGGACCTTCATGCACCAATGAAATTCCATAGGTTTCATCTCTTCATTGATCAAAAAACGGATAACAGAATGCTGCTCCTCATTGGTGCATGTCAAAAGTGGGGTGGCCATCTTTAAACTGTCCTTATGAACTCACTGTGTTCATCTGCACCTTGTTACATGCTTAGCTCTCTTGACATCCTTAACAACAATATTGACCAGTTACAAGACAATGACATGGTTATTGTAATTTCTATCCCACTTTAAAGGTTTTCAAATGAAACTCCTTCATACTATGCCACCACAGCTTCATAAACTCTGCATTAGTTTAAACTGTACATTAATAACATTTGTTACTGATAAAATATACCCATAAATGTTGTAAACAGTTGCTATTGATTAAATATATATCTTAGAGATGTCACAAAATTTGTTAATGATAAAAATACTCATAAATGATCTTAACAGATGCTATCAATAAAACATACATCTGAGAGATGTAACCATATTTGCTAATGACAAAATATACATATTAGATATGTTAATATTTGTTTCTTAAAACGTACACATATTAACGATGTTAACATTTGTCATTGATAAAATATAAACATTAATGATGTCAACATTTATCACTGATAAAATATAAATGTTAGTGATATTAACATTTGTCACTGATAAAATATAAATATTAATGAAGTTAATATCTGCAAGTGATTAAACAACATCATCATCATCTTTCATATAGTCATATTTACTGTCCAAAGAGAACCGCTTCTGTCCTTCATATAGTTGTAATTATTGTCCAAAGAATATTGTCTCTTTCATATAGTTGTATTTACTGTCCATAAGACATTATTTGTCTCTTTCATGTAGTTATACAAACATCTGAACTGTCAATGTTATGAAATGAAACAGGGTTAGATAGTTTGGTCATGTGTAACCATAGATACATGCTGACACACACACAAAGCAAAACACGGAACAAACCCGTGCTACAAGACAGCATCCAGAAACAAGAGGGAGAAACAGAACAGAACTAGAACATTCTCTGTCTCTTGCCCATAGGTCTACATAATGTTCTTTCATTTTAATCCCTAACAGTTTCCTGTTATAGGTATGTGTGTTGCCGGGGCCCATTAGGGAAGCAAAGAATAGCAACACTGTAGCCTACCACGCATGTCGTAAGAGGCGACTAAGGAGGCTTGATGGTTCCGTCGCCCTGCTACTGAGTGAGTGCGTGGCGAGACACTGTGAGCTGTGAGTTTCGTGTGAAATGCTTTTGAATCTGCCCGAGGTTGTTTGGAACGTGACTCCATGTTCGGAGCGATGGCAGATGGCTATGTCCCAGAGTTGACCGGTTTTTGCCTTATGCAGAAATGCGTGGCTGCTGGGCTTCTGGTTGACTGCCACTGCCATCAACGATGAACTGTATTTCGTGGACTGTGTGGGTGAACATCTAGATGGGAAAATGACTGCAGATTCCATCAGAAATGAACTGGGTGTTTTGTGGGGGACTACTGTGTTGACATTCTGGCGGCGGCATTATGCACAGTGTATCTGTGCGGGCTGTTGTTTGTTGAGACTCCTGTATATTCCACTTTTCACATTGGGCAGTGGGGAGCGTTTTGTATGATATTCACTGGCACAGGAACGGAGCATAATGTGGACGACCCGTTGCTGTGAGGTTGGAACTGCGACAAACTAACTAACTAGGTATGTGATGTGAGAGCACCATCACATTTTGTAGGCTGGAGAACAGGGAGGAACTGATGGTCAATGTACCTTCACTTTGACAAGTGATGAGCCTCGGCATCCAACACGTGTCCTCACAACATCATGACAATATCCTGCAGTTAGCTATCAACTCCGCTAACACCCCGCCGTCCTTTCATTAGCTGTTGATAAAACAGCCCAGAATGCCATAGACTGAAGCTGTGCAATTAACTAATTGAGTGCCATGGGATGATTAATCAGCTTAAGCAACTTCCCACATCTGTCATGGGCCAAACCCACTGGTACCATTTGTTTGGCACTAAATCAGTTAATGACAGAAAGAAAGGAAAACATGGATGGCTCATGTGGCGAACAACCACAGAGCTCAAGAACCTGGGTACATCCTAATGCCTCTCTACAAATGAGAAGATTTTAGTTCCAGCTTTACACACCCGTTGGTTACAGAGCTTGGAGAGGGGATGGAGATCTCTGCAACATCTCCTGTGGAGATGGTACCAAAGTACCCAAATGGGAGAAAAGTCCATACTAACCTCACCCTGATGGGTGCCAACAATTTTCAGAGCTCAGGGAAACTGAATGCCAAAACATAGGACTTACACGTCTTCCACAGGAATCTTTTTCTTTCTGCCATGATCCCTCATTGGGGCGAAGCTCCTCAGCCAACTCACTCCAAGCCTTCCTTTCCTTAGCCAAGCCACCACAGCTTCATCCATGTCCTGGCCATATCCTCTTGGTTAGTTTGTTTATTCGTCTACTTTATTGTAGCTCTTGTTCACAACTGACTGGATTTGGCAGCTAAATTTCTCTAAGGGATGGAGAAGCCAGCCCCACACTCCTTCCCAGCATAACTAAGTTGATCTTATGTCTATAAACCTTTGCTTCCTGTAAGGGTCCTGATAACACACGGATGACCATTAGACCCACACCCAACCACATCAACCAACCAAAACTCATGAAGCTGAAGAAGACTATTGCAATGATTGTTAAAAACAATCAACACTTGTAACAGATGATGGAAATATTAACTCAAACAGTCACATAAGGTTTTGCGGCATGTCTCAGGGGGCAAGTAATCACTTTTAACAATAATAAGTACATTTATTTCAGTGAGTTAAGTTTTAAAATTACAATAAGGTAAACATGAGGTAAATTCTGGACATGTTAAAAGATATGAAAGTCTACACAAGATAAAAGTTAATTTGTTATCTGTTGGGGTGTGATCCTTGCACTCCAGACATGTAGGTGCCTAGATCCTCCCCCCAACATATGCATCAGCATCCGGCGGCTAATAGTGCCAGTTCTGTGTTGGTTGATGAGGCCCCTCATTCTCCTGATGAGCCTCGTGTCTGGATGTGTCAGTTCTTACTCCCAAGTCTCTCATTCCGGACAAAGATGTGGATACCTTTGTGTCAAAGTCCTTTGCTCACGACATCACACCAAAGGCATTAATAACCTTTGCACGATCCATGGGCTGGCCATCTGCAGGGGATGCAGAGCCAGCCAGTTTATCAGCTCGTTTATTTCCCTCAACTCCTGCACATTGGAGAAGAATTCTGGTGAGGCAGAGAAGAAGCAGACCACAAGGTTGATAGATTCAAGATGTAAATTAATTTAAACATATTTTTAGTCGCTAATTTTCAACTCAAACGTAGTTCACACAAGTGTTAAAACTTGTAGTGAATGCACTGGACTGATTTTTGCATGTGGATTAGCTTTCCTTATTATCAGTTTAGTTTAGTCGTTGGATCAACATCACGGCACACGGTTTAACCCATAAGTGCTCCGTTTTCCTCCTAACTCAAACCTGAGTCTGGAGAAACTCAGCTCAATGCACGAACTCCGTTGCATCGGCGAGGATCCTGAAATACTTGGGTAGATTTTTAACTCAAAATTTTGCCCGGGCAGCGTCGTTAGGCTACTATTTTTTGATTTCCAACTGCCAAGGGATTTTTTACGTGTGCAACAATACACACGGGTGTCCGATCTCACTACCCAGAGACCAGGGGAAATTTTATTACTGGAAATCCAGGTGGATTTTTTAAATAAATCCCGGTCCTCACCGGGGCCTGAACCCGGGACCTCCAGCACTCGAGGCGGACACCATACCTCGAGACCACTCAGCCCCCTGCCATCAGGTGAACCCATTCTGACTTCTGATGTACTTGTAATTTACTTCCCCAAGTCAGGGATGAGAAAACATATTTTAATCCAGCTGACAGGTGTTGGGAATGAACTCATAATGCAGTGGCCAGCAGAGTTAGTGTAAGTGTGTTAAATCTCTTAGACACACCAATCTCCATAATTTTAAACATGGCAGCAATAAAGGTAGGACATAAAGAACAATTTCAAGACTGTTATGAAGGTGAATATCTGCATCTGGATGATGATGGTGATGGATTAAGTATAGACAAGAGGTGTTCCCTGCTGAGATTGCATCATAGTAAACAGTTGCACTTTATGAAAAATAAATTACTTTAAACATGTGACAAGTGAGCTGGGCAAATGACATAATTTACTGTAAACATGTGACAAGTGAGCTGGGCAAATGAAACACAAAATCCTCATGTAGTTCAAGAAGAAGAAGAAGAAGAAGAAGAAGAAGAAGAAGAAGAAGAAGAAGAAGAAGAAGAAGAAGAAGAAGAAGAAAAAGAAGAAGAAGAAGAAGAAGAAGAAGGAGAAGAAGTGGAAGAAACAGAAGACGTGGATGACGAAGATGATGATAACACTGACATTACACATCACCATGAAGAAGGTGAAGAAAATCATGAACAAGCAAATAAAAATAAGCTATTGTCTGAGACAACAAATGACACTATACATCCCAATTATATCCAAGCAGGGTTGAACAGGTATTACTTTCAATAACAACATGTTCTTAAGTTTTGTTTCTGGTATTTTTCTCATTATCTAATTTAATGCTGACAGATAATATATTGCTAAATGTGACTTCTCGTTTGGAATGAAGGACGATATTTCGCCATAATAGGTCATCATGTTGTTTCAAAGCATCTTCCACAATTTCAATGCTCAGTGAATGGAAATTGTTTATTTGACTGTGTACTATGTTTGGTCCAAACCTGCATTTTGTTTGGCATTGAATCAGTTAATTGCTCTAGATATGTATACACACACATACATGCGCAGACACGAATGTACATACATATCTAAACTCGGGTAAGACCACAATCTACCCTAGCAATAGAAAGGTGCTGAAGACGGAGGCAATCAGCCAGGAGGGCACACCACAGCAATCAGGATGCATTGCAAACAATCTATGAAAAGCGAACGAAATAAGAATCTCACAGAAGACGCTGATATAAGTGATTAAGTAATATGTCTTCACATAGTTTCCTCTTAAGTCATGGTGTTATGAAGCAAGGTGACAACTTCTCTTCCTCGCCATCTATATTACCCATATCACATAGTGGAGTAGAGCTCAGAGATGCATGTCATTAGACAAGAGGAATTCCTGCTCAGAGGGTGATTCATCATCATCATGTGCCATGTTGATAAGCAAGGGCAGACATAGTTGACCCTCTTACACGATCAACAGTGCTGAAATATTATGCAGAACATGTTGTGCTGTATGGCAGTGAATCATGGAACATCAATGAACAAATTAGGAAGAACTTGGAAGCAATAGAGATATGGTTCCTGAGATGAATGATGCAAATACTTTTAGACTGCCAGAGTAACTAATAACGATTGCCTGGAAGTCTATTGAGAATAGGACAATATATAACGCCAATAAGAAAGAGATGAACAGCACTCTTTGGTCATGTCATGAGAATAGGGGCATTGGGCAACATTGTGACGACTGGAAAGTGGGGAAAAAAAGGCAGCGGCAGACTGAGAGAAATGATGCTGGATGGAACCTTGATGGCAGCATGAAGGGATCTGGTCAGGAACAAGAGTGTGACTAAAGCTCACACTCTTATCATGGTTGGAAAGTGCATGCTTTTGACCGCGTCCAGGAGAGAAAGGTCTCCCCTAAACAGAATATGTGGAGACTGTAGTTGGAGACAGACCGGCTCAGACTCGTTGTGAGCAATGGCAACATTTATAATGCCGCCGATGTGTAGACATTTTATTTATAGTTTTATAATTAAAAGAGTGATAAGTATGACTTTGTAATCTTGTGAAGGATAGATATTACTGTGATGACAATCATCAGTCAGCATGATAATAGATGAGGTAAAACTGTCCAATGTCATGTTAAGTTTTTATAATCAGTGTGTCACTCTGTGGTTTTACGTATACAACGGAGGATGTGAGAGAGTTCAAACTATACCATTATAATCAATCACTCAATAATAAATAGCCACTCAATAATAGTCAGTAATCCTGTACAACAACAACAACAACAACAACAACAGCAAGTCTCAGCATACCCTGACAACTCAAGTTTCTCTCTCTCTCTCTCTCTCTCTCAGCCATGACAGATATCATCAGCAGAGTTGATCTAGAACACACTGGACTGAGATCTGTGAAGAGACAAGGATGCCTTCGCCAGATGGCAGGGCATTTGATGATGATGTATTTACCCCTTTGTCTTCCTCTTGCTGATTTCCCAGTTTGCCAGTTTCATTTTCATCTCCCCCTTCACATGCCCACACAAACATGCCTGTCTACATCTCATTTCTCAAATCAATTTATGGTTTTCATCTGCTTCCTGATTAACTGCCACGTTAGATTTTTCTATCCATCCATGGTATTACTTGCAGCATCGTCCTCAAGACAGTGATTAAGGATGCAAAGAAGCTGATGTCCCCCAAGTCCACAACCATACTGAACAAGGCCTTCATCTCCTTGTGAGGCATGCAGAAAATAAACACCAGCCCATGTACCAACAACAGGATAAACAATGTTTTCCCGATGTCAATTTGAATAATGAAAACACAAACAAAAGTTCCACAATTTATTTCTTGGCATATTTCACTGCATAGTGCAGAAGTCATTCAACATAAAACAAAGCGTGTTTGCGTGTTTAACCCACACAAATGGATGAATGTTGGGTATGCTGAAGCAGCCGCAATCTGTATGGCTAAACCAGTGTTGTGTAAACAAACAGGCATGACAGTCAGTATAAAATGACTGTGGTGGACAGTGTCAATTACGATTGGAATATATATGTTGTATACTTCAGCTTCAAGGATTTATTACTTTTCCCTATTGTTTGTCTTCAATATTCATATTCGCTTTGCTGTTATAGATCAGGTCAAGGATGAGAACATTTGCACACTGTATGATTCCAAGAGAGTCAGAACAACTCCCTGCAGCGATGGTGGAAGGAGCAAACCCCACAAGTGGGAATTTATGATGTCGCTTGGGGTGAGTGTGCTTCTTGTCTAGCGGGACGGGAGCAAGTGATCACCTATCCCTGTGTATGTCACTCTGTATACAGGAGTTGCTTACTATGCCAAAGTTACAACAAGATCTAGAGATGGAGTCTAGACTACATCGCTGGGGAGCCATTGGTTGATGGACTAGATTCAATAGATCATTAAACTGGAGACACACACATATAAGCCTTGTCTCTTTTAATATAGAATGCAGAGAGAGAGAGAGAGACAGAGAGAGAGAGAGAGAGAGAGAGAGAGAGAGAGAGAGAGAGAGAGAGAGAGAGAGAGAGAGAGAGAGAGAGAGAGAGAGAGAGAACAAACTTTATTTTCAAAAGGTCACAAATTGGGCACACAGGCCTGTCTTACATTCAGCCCTTCCAATCACTCATCTTTTGTACATCAATTAACTATTTTACATGTTACATTCACATAGGAAAAAAAAAACTTTGTCAAATGGAAGTTGTGAACATAAACAATGCATATATTCATGTTATGAGACATGCATCTCTGAGATATATTACAGTTTTACAGAGAGAAAGAGAAAGCGACAGAGAGGGAGAGAGAGAGAGAGACAGAGAGAAAGAGACAGAGGGAGATTCATGTTGTACATACCTATTTACATATGTAGCATTTTGTGACAATATCATTCTTGATAATAAATAACAAAGTGTCTTGAGTGAAACAGTTACATCACAGTTTGCGTACTAGTCTTTCATTCATTCACCCAAACATTTTTCTTTGAAACCTGGATGTGGATGCAGCTTAGTCTTGGTCATTTTCTCTTCTATATTAAGCCTTTTCTCTTCTATATTAAGCTGTCTCTTCTACCCTACGGTGTAGTGGTGCCTTACAGTCTTGTTTAGGCTTTCCTCTTCCCTGGTCTGTAAAGGTGTCTTATAATTTAAAAAAATCTTGCATCTTCTACCAGGGGATGTAGCATTACCGTTCACTCTTGTTGAGTTTGGCCTCTGGGGTGAGAGGCATCTTTCAGTCTTATTTAGCCTAGCTTCCTCTGTCATAAAGTGTAAACAAGGCCTCAACATTCAGCACAGTTTCATTTAATTAGTGGCATTCCCCTCCCCCCCCCCCCCCCCCCCCCCCACTCTCCCAGTTGTCACTTCTTCTCTTTCCCAACTATAGTTATCTTCTACCTGGTCTCTCTCTTCAGGAGATTCTGTGTGACTGTACAAGTATGAAGTCACAGGTAGTATCTCGATTTGCCACATTTGGCACAGCTATCCTTAACAATATAGTGTGCATCTATAAGGATATCACCATTCCTCCCTGTCCATAAAATCTCCCAACAGGAGAGCAACCATACTGGAGATTTTATTCTGCGTGCATGCGAATATACATATTTATATATGCGTGTACGTGCAAATTGGTAGGTATCTATATATATATATATATATATATATATATATATATATATATATATATATATATATATATATATATATATATATATATATACGTATAATAATATCATTCTTTATTTCGTACATGCAAATTGGTAGGTATATATATATATATATATATATATATATATATATATATATATATATATATATATATATATACACGTATAATAATATCATTCTTTATTTCTTGCTTACTACACTTGGCGAGAGATCAACAGCAATGAGAGAAGCTGAGGGGCCTATACCTCCAGTATATTCATCATCTGTGCTGCCTTTCTTACACACCTATCTGTTCTTTATTTCTTACAATTAACAGCAACGAGAGAAGCTGGGGTTTAAACATCCACAGTATATCCATCATCCTGACTGTCTCTGGTATTATTTCCATTATGGGATATGCACACAATCACAGCATGAGAAAACTTGGGTGTTACGCATCAGAACCACACAGTATAATAATCTTGCTTCGCTGGACCAACCCATATCATGTGTATTACTGGTGGTCTGATCTTATCATCATCATCATCATCATCTTCTTCTACTTCTGCCGTCAAGCATCATGGGGAGGATTAATTTGCGTTCCAGCATCCGGTGGGCGGCACTGGATAGTGTCATTCCATGTGGTTGTATAATGTCCTTGATGTCGTCAATCCATTTTCTTCTTGGACGTCCTCGTGGTCTCGTCGCAGATGATCTTTGGTGTAAGGCCAGTGATGGTAATTGCTGGTGTTGCATTCTAACGACATGGCCAAACCACTTGATCTTCTGTCTTTCAATAAATGTGGCACAAGGTGTTGATCCCACAGTCTGTCTGATAATAGCATTTCTTACTCGATCTCGGATTGTTATGTTGGCAGCTCTCCTCAGGCATCTCATTTCGCAGATGTTGATTTTGCAAAGTTGTATTTTGAATAAAGTCCAGGTTTGAGATTGGTAGCATAGGGTTGGTGTGAATATGCTGTTTATTATCTGTCGTTTTGCGGACATGGGTATATTTGGATGTTTCAGTAAGGGTGATAGTTGATATGTAAGTGCACTAGCTTTTTGACATCTCATTTCGATTTCTCTGTCCAATCTGCCATCTTCTGTGATCATACGTCCAAGAAATTTGAATTCTTTAACTTGTTCAGAGTTGTGCTTTTTATCTGTATACTTAGTGGGCCCGGCAATCTACTAACTCGCAGTACTTCGGTTTTGGCTGTATTTATACTCATATTGTATCTCCTGCATGTTGAACTCAGATTATTAATATGATTTTGCAGTTTGCCCTCGTTGCTATAAAACAGGCACTGATCGTCTGCACATAGAAGTTCATTTATTTCCTGTGGATCAGTTGTTTCATCTGGAGTAAAGAGTTCTAAATTTTCTGAATCTATTGTGTCGAGACTTGCTTCTTTGGAAATTCTGTCCATGTAGATATTAAATAACAGTGGAGAGAGCACACATCCCTGCCTCACTCCTGTATTGACTGTGAACATATGTGATAAACCTTCTTGTGTTCTTACTGCACTTCGGCTCGAGTGGTACATGGCTATGATGTTTTCTAGCAGTTGCCCTTGAATCCCATAGTCTTCAAGAATGGTCCATAATTTGTATCTGTCTACTCTGTCGAAAGCCTTTTCCTGATCTACAAACACAATATTCTGCTGGTCACTATATTCGATAGTTTTTTCACATATTTGTCTAAGTGCAAATAATGCATCTTATACAAACCCCAATAACACAATGCATTTGATTTTTTTCTACAATACAAGGTATAACAATCAACCCTAATGACCCAATTTCATATGAAAAGCCTCGTATTTTTAGACCTTCGAATTCTGCATATCCCATGTGGCATATCACAAGTACTATAAAAATCACCCCCTCCCCGCCCCTTCCTTTCTCATATATACCATATACATATGTGTGTATATATATGGTTGAATGAATATTTGTTGATTGTGTAGATGTTTGTAAGTGCGCTCACACATATTAGTCCTCCCAGAATTTAGAGTTCTCTTGGTACACACATAAAGGAGCACAGAAAATAAGTTTTGTTATTATCACCATCATATTTAGGTGCACACATCAATGCTCTTTAACACTTGTCCACTATGGCCAACATTTCACTGGCATCCACTCATGCATTGTACGGACATCCACCGGGGCACTCCTTTGTAGTTTTCACTCTCAGACTACCATCACATCTCCATTGCTTCCAGTTTCCCCCCTTACCTTCCTCCCCCTTCTTCATGTCACTCATTGACCTGGGATCTTCATTGAACTGTTACTATTCTGTACCTCGGTCCCCATAACACCACAGACTCCCACGGCTGTCTATATAAGAGTATCAAATTGACATTCATGTTAGCATCACAGCCTGGGATTCTGATAAAAGCAGCAAAATTGTTCTTCAAATCTTCATTTTCTCTTCATTGTTCTCACTTCACTTTTTCATCTTGTCATTCTTCTCACCCCGTTTATATGCGAGCTACTGTAGTCACTGGAGGGTCTTCTCCGTGATTATTTGTTGTGCTTAGTGTATGTATGTGTTTTCTGATGAAGGTTAGTCGCTGCAACATCCTGTAGTTTTTGTAATTCTGTTCTATAAAGCTGCATTACTTTGTGTTATTTTATATTGTTTAAAGGTCATTATGGTTCTTCTTCTTCTTCTTCGTTCATCCGGAATTTTTTTTCGGACATGATT
Source organism: Cepaea nemoralis (assembly GCA_014155875.1). Taxonomy (NCBI): domain Eukaryota; kingdom Metazoa; phylum Mollusca; class Gastropoda; order Stylommatophora; family Helicidae; genus Cepaea; species Cepaea nemoralis. The sequence continues at coordinate 250,583 of JACEFZ010007201.1, read as the reverse complement.
GCGTTAAGCCTGTTTACAGCAGAGCTGCGATCTTGCGCCGTTAGGCCGACACATCCGACTTCTGCGGGCATTTGTTGATCGGGTTAACCTTCCCGGGGATTATGGTTCTACTGAGTTGATCTTCTTTAACCTGGGTCTGTGGTTTTGGAGATAGTAAAATGTGCAGTTTCAAACTCCCCAACATAGAAAATTGGGGGTTCGAATCCAGGCACAGGCAAACTGCTGAACTACGAGGGGGCTTCAAGTGAAAACCATAAATGTTTTCTGTTTTGTTGATGAATATATTCTGAACAAGTACAGAACAAATGTATAATTTTTCGATGTAGTCACCGCTGCGTTCAAAGCAAGTCCTCCAGCACAAATAAAGTGCGTGGATTCCTGTAGAAAAGAATTCTCTTGGTCGCATGTGTAATCACTTCAAGGTCACTACTCAGTATGCCTGACCCGGTCATGAACAGTCTGCCCATGGTGAAGTGGTCAAGCCATCCACCTCGCGCTCTGAAGGTTGTGGGTTTGATTCCGGGCTATGTCTTTTGATCCACGAGTGCATGTTTCTCGGAGACTCCTGGGGTCATCGCTGGAGCTACAGAGTTCGTGCTTTGTGCGATGATTTCGTGAGGCCACCCTGCAGAAAGAAACCGATCCATTTGGGATAAAACCTGATCCAATGAAGTCAATCCTCTCGACTTTTAAGACTTTGTAAGGCTGTCACAGAAGTCACCCCGTTTTGAAACTTCGTACTCCACGTATACACTTGCTGTACTGATAGGTATGCATTGCCATATTGGACCTTCATTCGTCAATGAATTTCTATAGATTTAATCCCTTCAATGATCACAAAGCAGATAGTAGAACGCTCTTCCTGGAGCATGTCAAAAGTGGGACAGCCATATTTAAACTGTCCTAATGATGTCACCATGTTCATCTGCACCATGATGTCACATGCCAAACACTCTTGACATCCTTAACAACCATATATTTACAGATTAAAAGATAATGGCATGGTTATCGTAATTTAAATCACAGGTTTAAGGTTTTCATTTGAAGCCCCCTCGTAATATTGCCATCAAACACAAACAGTCAATAAATGCTGGATTTGACTGCAATGTCCTATAAAGTACAGGCAACTAACTTTTTATAGTCTTTAAATCTTAGAGTTTAAGGACACCTTGTACAGGATCAGTCTATATGTCAGTTAGAGTGGGAGATGTGAAGTGTGGCTTTATACCACACATGGTTGCTAAATACCTCCACTTCACCTACACAAATGGCAAGAAAATAACATACATACATCATGAAATGCAGTAAAAATAGCATATATGCATGAGGCATGACATGTCAGAAACATGCCAGTTGGGTTAACAAAAGTCAACAGCGAGTACAAAGAAAATAAAAATAAACACATGTTGCTGATGAGAGCAAAACTATTTGGGTATCTCAAGGAACACTCACATATAGCAACATACACCTACACCACCAGACTTCTTGTGCAGACACTACTAGAACAACAACAAACAAGAGGAAGAAGGACAATAAGTTGAAGAATGGGGCAGAGGAGGAGGAAAAGAAGGATGAGGTGAAGAAACAGAAGAAAAATAAGCAGGAGGAGGAGGAAAAGGCAGAGGAGGAGAAGCAGCAGAACAATAAAAGAAAGGGAAGAAAAATAAGAGAAGAAGAAGAGGAAGGAAGGAGAAAGAGAAGACAAAGAAAGTGAAGAAGAAGAGAAAGAAGAAATTGAAGAAGAAGAAGGGGGAGGAGAAGATAAAGAAGAACGAGAAGATGAAGAAGAAAAAGAAGAAACAAAAAAAAAGGAAAGGAGGAGTGGTAGGAGAAGAAAATGATGGTGAGAAAAAAAAAGAGAAGAAGAGGAATAATGAGAAGATTAATGCAACTTGACTGTTAGTAGTGCCCTAAGTAGAAGAAATCAATGCAACAAGACTGTAAGTAGGGCCCTAAGTAGACGAAGAAGTAGAAGAAGAGGAAGAAGAAGTGGATTAATGCAACATGACTGTAAGTAGTGCCCTGAATAAAAGAAGAATAAATAGAAAAAGAAGAGAAAGTAGAAGAAAAAGAAGTAAAAGAAGAGGAAGAAGAGGATCAATGCAGCATGATTATAAGTAGTGCCCTGAGTAAAAGAAGAAGAAGTAGATGAATGCAACATGACTGTAAGTAGTGCCTTCAGTAGAAGTAGAAGAAAAAAAAAGAAGAAAATCAATGCAACATGACTGTAAGTAGTGTCGTAAATGAAGTAGAAGAAGAGAAAGAAGAAGAAGATCATTGCAACATGACTGCAAGTAGTGCCTTCAGTAGAAGAAGAGGAAGAGGAAGAAAAACAAGTAGTGCCCTCAATGTATTCTCAGTGTGATATAATGACTATAAATCACAGTTGTCTTTTCTTGGGCACTTCTGGCACCCTCGTTGTAAGTTGTAAAACAAACATACTGTACAGTTCAATTACAACAAACATACTGTACAATTCAATTAATGATGCACAAATAAATTACAGATGTCAGTCATTGAAACACAACTAATAATAATAGGTATCAATTATTGATAAACAACTATGTAACAGATAAAATGATATGACTACCACAACAATGCATCCTAGCATTAATGCTGACATTACAATAAACTCGCTGCCTGCCGCAATCATCAATATGAAGCGATTTCCAAGATGTTTGGCTTGTATGTTACTCTTTACTGCAAACATAGAAACTGTCCATGCCACTGCGGTTTACAACTCATGACACCACAATATACAACCCAAGCCATCCCATATCTACAATTCCTGCTACCATAATCTACAACCCAAGCTATCCAATATCTACGTCTCACGTCACCCAAATCGACAACTCAAGCTATCCCAAATCAAGCCACTCAAAAACAACCCAAGCCATCCCACATCTACATCTCATGCCAGCCCAAATGTACAACTCAAGCCACTCCAAATCTACAACTCAAGCTATCCCACATCTACATCTCATGCCAGCCCACATTTACAACTCAAGGCACTCAAAATCTACAACCAAAGCCATTCCATATCTACATATCATGACAAATCTCCAACTGACTCCAAATCTAAACTCAAGCCATCCCAAATCTCCAACTCAAGCCACTCCAAATCTAAACTCAAGCCATTCAAAATCTACAACCTAAGCCATCCCATAACTACATCTAACGCCACTCCAAATCCCCCCCCCCCCCCAATTTACATCACACACCCCTCAAGCCACTGCAAATCTCACCCCTCCCACCCCCACTCCCCCAATCTACAACTCACCCCTCTCCCAAATCTACATCAAACCTACCCAAATCTACAACTCAAGCCATTCCAAATCTGCAACTCAACCCCCCCCCCCAATCTACATCACAAGCGCGCGCACACACACACCCAATCTACATCACAAGTGCATGCGTGTGTGCATGCACACACACACACACACCCCAATCTACATCACACCCAAATCCACAACTCCAACCAACCCCCAAACCACAGCCTCAAGCCATGCCATGCACAGGAATGCTCCCATGGAACCGATCACTGACATGACCCTTCTCAGTCTCCGACTCACTGGATGTTGCTCTGACCACAACACACTCTGTGGACATGTTCCTCTGTATATGAGCTTCTATCTCCCGACAATCCACAATGTAGTTTGTATTGGGCACACTGTTAGAATTAGAAATATCCGTTTCTTCTGCAGGTTCTGCTGCACCTTTAGAAGCCGAAGGAAGATTCCTCCAAGAAATTTTTAAGTCCTTGAAAGCATTGAGCAAGAAAATGCCAACAATAATGACAAAAAAACCGCACAGATCACCCACAATGTCAAATGCAGGCATTCTGAAAAACTCCTGAAACAAAATCACTGAGCCCAAAATGACGCAGGAGGTAAAGAAGACATAATAGATCGGTGTGACAACTGCAGTGTTGTATACGTCTAAAGCTTTGTTTAAGTAGTTCAGTTGAAGCAGTATGCAAATGACCACAATGGCCAGGAGGAGATACGTAAGCCAGTTTGTAAATTCGTTGTGACCTCGAGCTGTGGCCTTGATGGCAGTCCCGACACCTTTGCAGGCCATGACAGTGAAGGAGCCGAGGGTCGAACATACTGTGATGTACACCAGCACACTTTTGTGGCCAAAACGTGGGACAAAATAAACAATCATGGAGACCGCAATGATGACGATGATGATGCCGTAGACTATAAATGCTGTAGAACAGAAACAAAGATACAATTAAATTTACAATAGTATATACAAGAGGGCGTCAAATGAAATACTTAAATGTTTTTGTGTGTGGTGAGTATATTCTAAAAAAGTCCAAATCAAATGTATCATTTTCCGATGTAGTCAGTTCAATGAAAGTCCTCCAGCACCAATGAAGTGCTTGGATTCCTGTAGAAAAATCAACTCTGGGGTCACTACTCAGTATGCCTGACCTGTCATGAACAGTCCGTTTTGAATCTTCCTACTCCACTCATACACTTGCTGGACTGACAGGCATGCATCACCATACTGGACCTTCGTTCGCCGATGAATTTCTATAGGTTTCACCACTTCACTAATCAAAAATATATAACAGAACGCTGCTCCTTTTTGGTGCATGTCAAAAGTGGGGCAGCCATCTTTAAATTGTCCTTATGATGTAACCGTGTTCTTTACACTGTGATTAACATTCTTGACATCCTTAACAACAATACTGACAGGTTACAAGTCGATGGCATGGTTATTGTAATTTCAACCACACTTGTCAGGTTTTCATCTGAAGTTCCTCACACATTGAGCATGATAGCTTTTGTTTACCAGTCACGGATTTAAATTAACATGACAGTTAATTGTTTTAACTGACATGGGCTTGGTAGCAAGAAATGTCTTGGGACATAAAAGTGGTCGGTGTTCATGTTGACACAAAATATGGGTTTAGTGCTATGTACCCAATGTACCTTCGGGCAGGTACAAGGATGCTTGATGTGACTGAATACAGGTAAGTTGGTAGAGAACTTTTTAGATGTCTTAAGGAAGGTATAAGGGTGCTTGATGTGACTGAATACAGGTAAGTAGGTAAGGACTTTCTACATGCCTACAGGCATACTGGGTGCATGGTGCTCAACCCACATTTGTATAGACAATTAGCACCCAAGGGGTCATGTGATCAATATTTTATCGGTCAACTTTGCTTCCTCAGGCATTGTCGGGTACCCATTTTAAGCTGGTTAATCTGGCAGACCAGGTGACTTAACAAAATCTGCCTCAATGTGAATTCAAATACCTGATCACCAGGCTAGCATGATACTACATCAGCTTCTGTCTGAATATACTGGCACCCTGCCATCTTGACAGAGATGAGTTTGTTACATTGTGCTTTAAAAAAAATGGCAACATAACTACAACCAATGGCAGTAATGAATGTGTCTAATCAGGCAAATTTGGGTGGTAATCTGAGACCAGTTAAGATCAAGGATGGAGTTATACCTCTACATAACACAAAGCCTGGGGTGAATTGAAGAGACCAAGTGTTGCTTATGCAGCATGATCACTCTCTTGGTCTGCCTAGTTTACTCCAGAGGGAAGGTAACACCAATATGTCTGGAACAAGACAAGCTGCAGAAGCTGCTGGATCAGCAAAGCAATGCTCTAACTGTCCACCTGTTGGAGTTTCCATCCTAGACCAGTTGATGATCAAGGCTCAGGGCCTAGTCTGCCCTGCCATGATATTTAGTTTTCATGTTGCATTTCCTCGCACTAGGTTAATGCTTTTACCGACCCGTAGCTGTTGACACAATGTGGGGTATCAGGTTTGTTTATCGCCGCCCAAATTCGGCGCTATCAGAAAGCAGGTAGTACCATCTACTGTCATATGGTAGCTCAGTCATATCTAAGACCTGACTTTTGACACACAGTTTAAATATTTATGATTTAGTTACATTAACAGATAAAATCCTGCAGTAAGGACCTTCAGTGGGTGTATGAAGTGTTAGGATCATCACATTTCTGTAGACCGAGTGTACAGAGAAATAGGTGACCAGTGCGCCCCCCCCCCCCCCCCCACACACACACATGCATCGAGCAATAAGAGCAAGCACTGAACCCTCAGCCAACCACACTCATGCCACTGCCAACTGGACAACCCAACTGCTATACCAACATTCCCATATTCAGTTACACATCAGATCCCAAATGTAGGTGTCCAACTACTCCACCACCACAACTACAACACCAGGACCACTCCACCAACAGGACTATTCTACCACGGAGACAACTCCACCACCAGGACTATTCTACCACGGAGACAACTCCACCACCAGGACTACTCCACCATTGGAACCACTCCATCACTGGAAACACTCCATCACTGGACCACTCCACCACCAGGACTATTCTACCACGGAGACAACTTCACCACCAGGACTACTCTATCATGGAGACCACTCCACCACCAGGACTATTCTACCACGGAGACAACTCCACCACCAGGACTACTCCACCATTGGAACCACTCCACCACCAAGACTACTCTACCACAAGGACCACTCCACCACTGGAAACACTCCATCACTGGACCACTACACCACCAGGACTACTCTACCACCTGGACTATTCTACCACGGGGACCACTCCACCACTGGGACTATTCTACCACGGGGACCACTCCACCACTGGACTACTCCACCAAGGGGACCATTCTACCAGGACTACTCCACCACTGGAACCACTCCACCACAAGGACTACTTCACCACCAGGACTACTCTACAAGCCTCACTCATTCACACAGTCAGAGGAATGTACCTGGTTCCTTCATCTTGTCCATCATCTCATTGAGGTCGTGCACTTCCTGCTCCTTGGGAGCATGAATCACCATCACGGTGGAGCCCAGGAGACACAGCAGACAGCCCACCTTTCCCAGGATGTTCAGTCTTTCCTTAAGTATATGTGATGACAAGACAGCGCTGGGGAGGGACGCAGTTCAGTCATTCAGGTAACAGTAAATACTTCTTGTATTAAAATAACAAACATCATGAAAAACAGAAATATCTTCTTTTTCTCTCCCTCGATTTACCTCATTGAAGTGTTTGAGAGACATATACAGATCTCGTTAGCACTCTTTCTAAAGATGGCTGTGGAAATGTGGTTTCTGAGGAAAATGCAAAGACTAACTTGGACAGACAGAAAAACCAGTGACTAAGTCCTACAAGAAACAAATGAAAACTGTAAAATGATTAGAGAAATTAGATGTAGACAGTCACAATTTTTTGGACATGTTATGAGAAGAAATAAATTGGAGAACTTGGTAACAACTGGCAAGATTGAGGGGAAAAGAACAATGGGAAGGCAGAGAAGTAAATACCTGGATTGGCTTGACCATGTGGTATGGCTGAGACAAGAACACAGAGCTGATCCACAACTTTGGTGATCAAGTGATTTGGTGAAACATGACCGCCCATGCTTATCGGCATGACACATGATGATGATGAAGTTGGTATTCATTTCTATAAGGTTGTTCTTGATACCATTACTCTATCTTGTCACATATAAATCTGCTTTTTACACACAGAAGCCACAAACAATAGGTTGCACGATGTAGTGCCTGGCATATTTCGCTGCATCTCGTCAGGTGCATACTGCAGAATTATGTATCATTTGAAGTGAATAAATTAACTGTACTTTAGCTGAAACAATTAAAACACATAGTCATGGGTATTGTTCAAATGCAGAACATTTGTTATCCCCACGGTAATTTCAAATTTGACACAAACTCTTTCTGTTTGCACAAAACCGACTGGCATCACCTAATTGCTAGCGCCTCACTAATATTGAGTATCATTTATTGTTCATCAAATACAGTTTACAAAATGCTTTTTCTTTGTTCACAATAAGGCTCCACACTGGACTGACTTCTGCATGTGGGCTAGCTTTCCCTATTACCAGTGTCCCTTGCCATCAGGTTAGCCCACTCTGACTTCAGAGGTACTTGTAATTTACGCCCCCAAGTCAAGGACAAGAAGCCAGCATTTTAGTTCAACTGACCGGTGTAGGGTTGAACCTGCTAAGTCGCTACTGAACGTGTAAGAGTAAGTGCTCTAATTCATTCAGCCAGACTGACCTCCACTCATGTGAGCTAGTAAAGACGTTTGTCTGTCACGAGACCTGTGTTGGAGTCCTTGTCCTGAGACCTTTGTTATCAACTACAGACAAGTAAAATAAAACAGAACCCAACATAACACACCGAACAAAGCCACTAGCTCTTAAACTTCTGGTGTGCTGATGCTGAGGTAGTGGGTTCAATTCCAACACCAGGAGGTCATAACATTTACGCTAGTGTTGGAGGTCTTAACAATCATGCTTTTGTTTGAGGTCATAACAATCATGCTATTGGAGTGCACAAGAAGCAGCAGCACTTGTGTAGACTACTTGAGTTTAAAGCAAGCGACTGAAGAAACAAACATCGTGCTATTCAGAATGTCATGTATATTTGATCAAATTATACAGAATATAATGATAGTAGTCAGGCTGGGCCGGTCTCTCTGGCTGTGGGGTTACAACACTTTCTCTCTGTAATCCCGTTTATCACGCAGTCTCGTAGCGGAGCGAGAGCTGAGGCGGTTCGACCCCCGCTCGTGACTTGCGGGATACTGAGCCGGCCGCTCAGAAAGCAATGGCAAACTACTGGAGAATAATTTTAAACTGAATGGATAGTTGCGTAATATAATGTTAAGTTGATGGTATCTGGACTACAATGCTAAGTGATGTGGAATATAATGTTAAATTGATTATGTTACACAGAATACAATGCTGAGTGAATGAATATAATTCTAAGTTGATTATGTTATCTGGACTACAATGCTAAGTGATGTGGAATATAATGTTAAATTGAATATGTTACACAGAATACAATGCTGAGTGAATGAATATAATTCTAAGTTGATTATGTTATCTGGACTACAATGCTAAGTGATGTGGAATATAATGTTAAATTGAATATGTTACACAGAATACAATGCTGAGTGAATGAATATAATTCTAAGTTGATTATGTTATCTGGCAAATTACCTGACAATAACGCTGAGGGCGCCCAGAGGTGTCACCAGGTGGCTGGTGCAAAAGCATAAGCTGCGAAGTTTGCAAACTCCCCAATGGTCACTGAGGGAACAGAAGCAAAACCCTACTATAACACACAGACAGGGAATCTACACATGTCAAATGTTTTACAAATCCATCTGTCTTGAGTGATAATTATCAATAATGTGACACTTGACAGCTGACATGTGATACTAGATCAGATGTGTTCTTTGTCTGATTGTGTTCACTAGGTTTGAACTCTAGTGTAATCCACACACGTCCTACTGCCACTAGTAGTTACCTCTACTGGGGAGTGCACTGGATTGATTTTGCATGTATGTTAACTTTCCCTGATACCAGTGTCCCGAGAAGTAAGACTTTTGCGAGAACCAAGTGATGACTGTGAATCTACAACCATGGTCAGATTGCGAGAACAGCAAATTAAAAGAGGTGTGTCCAAACAAGAAAACTACGCAGGAAGCCAAAGAAGATTGATAAACCAACACAGAACTGGTGTTGTTAGTCTTTATATGCTGCAGAATTTGCTGAGGAGGGGATCCAAGCACTTATGGATTGAATGGTTCGATGTGCAATGAGGATGATCTGTCGACTAACTAACTCCCATTTCCCTCACTCTGAACAAGGGAGCAGATTTCCCAAGTTTCCTTAAAGTCATCTGTTCGCCCAGGCTCTCTCATGGAGCTGATATTGTCTGGATCATCAATTGCTCTCCCCTCCTTTATCACTGCCATGTTCGCAAACCCATCGGCTTTCATTTTAAAAATAGTGTCCTTCAGTTGTTCAAGTTATGGGGTGCCATGAATTTGGGTCAGTTTGTTCTGTTGGATGTACCTGGCTCGCTGGATAATTTCTGCAGTTCCCAGGAGGGATGTGTTTTGTGGTGTTGGCAGGATAAAGGGGAAAACAAAAGTTGTGATTGCCGAGGGCATGTCCTGTTTGCTGTATTTTAAAATGGCAGAACAGAATTCTTGTGCACTATTGGTGAGGTCTTCCTTGATAAATCAGCCTGCATACATCGCCGCAAGATTAGTAGTGGTACCAACTTCAAGGCAAAGTGTCACCATATAATGCTCCGTTCCTGTGCCAGTGAATATCAAATGACTCCTCACTGTCCCATGTGAAAAGTGGAACAGACAGCAGTCCCAACAAACCAACAGCATGCACAAACATACATGCATAAGGCCTCTGTCAGATTGCCAACACAACAGTCCACCACTAAAATTACAGTTCATCATTGATGGAAGAGGCAGTCACTAGAAAACCAGCTGTTACACACACATTACTGCATAAGACAAAACCAGCTAGTTCAGCAATTGGCCGTCCACCATTTTCCTGAACATGCAGTTCATAATACAAACATCCACGGACAGATATAAAAGCACTCCACATGAAATCCACAGCTCCCAAGTGTTGCTTCACACACTTAAATCAGTAGCATGTCGACAGAACCATGTACTACCAGTCCAACATGAGGAAAATGCAAGCAAACTGTAGCCAGAAGCAAAAAATACTCCAGAGGCCTTATAGTCAGTTCACATTTGTGTGCCCTCATTGACATTCAATTTTCTTGAAAACTGTCAGTTGCATCGATATAAAAATGTTCCTGCCATCTTATATTTACCCCCACCCAAATAATATGTCTTTGATAGGTCCAAAGGCAACTTAAATCATGGAAAGCGGCGAAATTTCTTGGATGTTTTGGTGAAAATGTAGTGCATTCACACTAACAAACTTGTTTTACAGTAACGCACCTCAATTCGGGTGACGACACAAGGTGTATCCAGATTCGTATGGGAGTGGGTGTAATGTGTATTAATGTCTGCGATCTGCCCAGATCTTAAACTGTGTTGATTCCAGTAGGTTGATGACTGCTCTCGGTTGCATACAATTCAATCCATCCTTTCCCCAGTAGTCATCTTCCTCACATGGTCCTCACATTTTGTCCAGTAATTTTTATCAATATTATATAGCGCTGACGGGGTTAGTATCTTGACATCAGACAATTTGAACGTAGTATTGTCAGCTGCCACTTGTCCTTTAATTTTAGCCCACACAGGTTCTATAGGGTTTAAATGAGAATGGTACAGCGGTAGTTTCAAGCACCTATGGCTATGCTCTTCTATCAACTTGTCGATTTGATATTTCTTGCCTTTTAGTGTCTGTTTTACAAGGGACAACAATTCTAGCTTGAAATACGTTTCTGGATATGGTATGGTTTTTCCCTTCAGAGCCATATCTTTATTGCTTCCTTTGTGCTCAATGCCGTAGGTATTTTGTCTTCTTGAGCAACAACACTGTGATGTGATGCATTGTCCATAATTAGACAGGACGTTCTATCTAAGGATGGAAGCACTGTAATCTCGAGCCAATCTCTAAATACATTACCATTCATCTCATTATGATAATCCCTACTGTCTGTATGCTTTGATACAAACACAATTCCAGCATTCTCTAGTAAGCCATTATGATTACTACAATCATGGGCTATGACCAAACGCTGTCTTTTATTGCTGGGCACAAATTGCTTTATCTTTCCATCCAATGATTGCCATTCCTTTTCACTTGTGTGGTGCGCATTGATCCAAGTTTAATCCAAATACACTATGTCATAATTTTCTTTGCGCATTTCCCTTATGTCACGTTGGTATGTGCTTCTCGCAAATTATATTTCTACCTTGCTTGTGCTTTCTAAACGTGAAGCCTAATGTCCTTATAATTTTCCACAAAATTGTTTTGGATAGCGCTATGTCATTGTTCATTCTCAACCAAACCCTAAGTTTTCTTATAGTCACTGATTCTTTGGTATCCAGCATTTTTATAATAGCTCGCCTTATGACATCCTTGTCAAAGCTGTCTACAATTGCCTTTCTACCTACCATTTGCTTATTGCATGGTGGTTTCATTCCAGATTCTTGCGCCCATTGATGAAATGACCATTTACTGAAACCCAATGGATACACTGTTCTTTTCTCTGGATTTGTAATAGTATGAAACAGTTTCCTGCGATCAGCTTCTTAACAAAAATATGTGTACACTTCATAGCGATGCTTTGAAGTGTACACAATTTCACATTCAATCCTATTCATACATTCAGATGTTAGCGATAAATGGTAAGATTTATTTATATAATCGTGTTTCATGAAAGCACTCACATTACAGATGACACCTCTGAACAGGGAGTGTTCCACTATGCGAGGCTCTTGTCATAAGGCCAATCCCATGTCCCACGAGAAAATTTACTATTCAACGCTGATGTTTCCGTGTGAAGATGTAATACATTTAATAATATGCACTTCATCTCTGACACGTAAATTATATACTGCATATAAACAAACTTTAAAATCTGCTGTACAATCTCCAGAACAAAAAATTTTTGTTGGCTGGACATAATGATAAGGTTATATGCTAAATCTCATCATTTTCCTTCAGTTGGTTACTGAGATTTGGAATTTTATATTGGGGCAGACAAAAGTAAACGGACTATAACAGCTATACAGCCTATCCACATATTGGACTGGAGCTCTCTGAGGTGTTTACCATGACACAAAATCAAGCAACAACAAATCAGATAAATGAACCACACAACACATGGATACTTACTTAAGATCATGCCAGTCCACCACATCCATTCCCTCAGATAGCCGAAGCCACCATCACCTTGGACATCAACAGTAAGCAATTAAAGGACCTATTTACACACCTTAATGACTGACTGGCACCTTGCCGTCTTGACAGACGATAGTTTGTAAAATGGAGTTATACCTCTTTATAACACAAAGGCTGGGCTGAACTTAGAAACCACGTGTTGCCCATACAGTATGATCCCTCTCTCGGCTTGTCTAGTTTACTCCAAAAGAAAGATAATACCAATACGCCTGGAACATGACAAGCTGCAGAAGACACTAACTATCCGCCTGTCAGAGCTTCCATCCTAGACCAGTTGCCGATCAAGGCTTAGGGCCTGGTCTGTCCTGTCATGACATTTAGTCTTTAGGTTGCATTTCCTCGCACCAGGATAAGGCTTAGGTTGCATTTCCCCGCACCAGGATAAGGCTGTTATCTTCCCAATTGCACTCCTCCACCCGAAGCCATTGGCACAATGTGGGGCGTCAGGTTTTGTGAGCGCTGTCTAACGTTCGGCACTAACAGAAAGCAGGTAGTACCGTCTACTGTCATACGGTAGCTCAGTCATATCTGTCTAAGACCCAAGATTCGACGCTAACAGAAAGCAGGTAGTACTGTCTACTGTCATAAGGTAGCTCAGTCATATCTGACTAAGACCTGACTTAGACACACCTTAATGCACACTTGGTATATGGTGCAAGACCCATTCTGGTATAGACCAGTAGTTACCAAACTTTTCAAGCAGAGGGCCATATCTACTATTTTCGGTAGTTAAGCGGGCCACAACGTTATAAAATTATAAAAGTCATGCAATATCATTCTTACCTTTCTTAACTTTCGTCAACAAAATTCTAAAACTTTAAAGGTAGTCAGTGTCAGCACTACACGGCAGTCTTTTTGTGGTTTAAAATCAAAAGTGCATTTAACAATACATTTCTAATCAGTTTACAAAATCAATATGATAATCCCTACTGTCTGTATGCTGAACATACCGAACAAAGCCAGTTTTACAATTGTAACTGTTCTTCATAACCAGTTACTTAAGTTCGGATGCACAAATCTGTCATGTCCAAAGTCATAAGCGCAGCTAGGTTACTGTCAGTGAATCTGGAACGTTGCTTGTTTTTTATAATGGTAATTGCGGAAAATGACGGCTCGCATCTGTAAGTCGAACCAAAACGACAAATGTATCTCTGGGCGAATGAACGCAAGTGTTCAAATTGGCAATAGTCACCAGCATGAAATCATATGATCAGCTGAAGGTGAAGTGGGCCACTCCAGAAATTTACATCTCAGTGCAGAATTGCATTTCAAATCAATTACTTCATGCTGAAGGTTTTGCTGTACTTGACAGAGCTTCAGTTCAGTTATCAGTTATCAGTTGGGGTATCTTCGTTGCACTCCGGACATGTCCATAAGTGCTCAGATCCTCCCCCCAGCATATGCATCAGCGTCCGGTGGCTAATAGTGCCAGTTCTGTGTTGGTTGACGAGGCACTTTGTTTTCCCGATGTACCTCTCGCATCTGGCTGTGCCGATTCTTACTCCCAGGTCTTTCATCCTGGACAGCGATGTGGATTCACTGACGTCAAAATCCTCTGTTCTCGCCAAATCTTTAAGGACGTTAATAACATCGGCACGATCCATGGGCTGGCCATCTACAGGGGGTGCAGAGCCACCAGTTTGTCAGCTCGTTCATTTCCCTCGACTCCCGCATGTCCCGGGACGAAGATGAAGGTGACTTTACGGACAACAGACTTCCGCAGCGATTCAGTCCACTGTCTACGTACAGATCCAGCTTCGACCTTCTGAATCATGCTCATTGAATCACTTAGTACACACACGTTGGTATAATGCTGTGATTCCAGCCATATGAAAGCCTGTGTAACTGCCATCACCTCCATCGTCATGCTGCTCGTGGTCATAGAGTGGGCACCACTGGATTCTTGAACGGTTAGGCCCGCTGATCGGGCTGTAAATGCCCACGCACTTCTCTGCTGCTTTACAACAGATCCATCTGTATAGATGAGCACTTCGGGGCTATCTGAGTGTTCATAGATGAGCGCGTTAACCTCTGCATTGACAGCTGCAGGGTTCTGCTCTCTGCACCATTTGTCGAGTGTGATAATGCAGGAGAAAGTGCACTTAAAGGCTGGAGGCACAGGCACCCATTCCTTGCCGGGGTTGATACTGGTAAGACTGCAGACCTGTCTGACGACATCTTCCGCCCGACCCATCCATGATTTGCCCCTCTTTAGCCTGTCACCCTTTTCTCTGAATATAGCGTCATGCAGAGGGTGCTGCTCATCTGCACTTATTTTTAAGTATGCACGAGCTCTCCAGATCTTGATCCTGTGTTCCATTGTCGGGAAGTCAAGGAGGTATCTCATTGCTACACAGCTGGTGTCTCTCGTGCAGCCCAAAATGATGTGCTGGGCTTCATTTTGTACCTTTTCGAGTCTTCCAATCTGTGTAGGGCTGACAGTGAGGATGGCCAGGGCATACTCGATGCGTGAAAGTACAAGTCCTTGGAACAGAAGTATTAGCAGTCTTTGCTCGATATTGGCAGTCGTCATGACTCTCATTGCTGACAAACCTTTTCGAGCCTTCGTTATGACATAATCGACATGATCTCTGAAGGACAGGCTACGATCAAGCCTCACGCCAAGATATGTCATTGACTGGGTTCTACTCAAACTGCTCCCATCCATTCTTACTGTTGGCAGGTCTGTTTTCACAATATGGTTGTTTAGTGAGAACCATGTAACTGTTGCCTTTGCAGGGTTGACAAGGGCATCGGCATCAGCACACCATGAGGAAATTCGATCTAGTTCGCCCTGCATATCATTAGCAACCGCCTGTCTATCTCGACCCTGTCGATACACGAGGATGTCGTCAACGAATGACAGAGTCCTACCCCTCCCGTCCAACTGTTGTTCAGTGATCGGCACCGTATACACGTTGAATAGTACTGGTGACAGTGGTGAACCCTGCGGCAATCCTGGAAATATCGTTATCGGCTCAGAAGACCAACTCCCGCATCTTAGCAACACCTTCCTTTGGAGCAGAACTGCAGCTATCCATCGTACAAGGTGAGGGTGCACTTTCAGTCTGAGGAGGGTTTGCGTCAAGTGCTCGAAAGATACTCTGTTATATGCGTCCAAGTCTATGGCGGCCGCACATGTCTCTTCTCTGACCTGAAATCCTTCGTAAACATCTTGAGCAAAGACTGCTGCATTCAGCCATGACTCTTTGTTGCGTCTGTATCCTCCAAGTGTGGGCGGGAAGCAGCCGAGCTGTTCCAAGTCCCAAGCAAGTCTGTGTGCTACAATTTTCTCCAGTAGCTTGCCAACAGTATTCTGCATCATAATGATTCTGTAGCCGCTTATCTTGGAATGGTCTTTGTTCGGTTTTGGCAGCGGCAGCAAGTAGCTGTGTAGCCATTCTTCTTTGACCTGACCCTCTGGATACTGGTGTTGAATTCTCTGGCCAGTTCTTCCATGTCATCATCTGATATCACCAGTAGGTCACCATATCAGATGCCGTCTGGGCCTGGGGCGGTGTTAGGTGATTTCTTGAGCATCGCACGCAATATCTAAGCTGTGATTGTCCATTCTTCGTCTGTCCCGACCCCCTCGCACAACTGAGAGAGTGTCGTCGTGGTCCTGTGTCTGGCGGGCTCGTCTTTCTGGTCAGTCTGTTCTATGTAGCGTGCAAGAAGGGCCTTACCTTTATCCGCATCCGACTTTTTCCATGCGAGGTCTGTGCCTTGAAAGTCTGGAATACCCCTACATTGTGCAGCACCGTTCATGCTCTTGTGGAGGCGCCAGAATGTCGTAAGAGATCGCTCGGAGCACACCTTCCTGCAGAACTCGTCCCATTTCTCGGCCTTGGCCTGTTTGGCGCAGGATTTGAAAAATGTCGTCGTCTATCGACCTCAGTCTTCAGGTTCGCCAATTCAACCTGTGGCATGTTAGCCTTTCTGGCCTTTTGCCAGTCTTTGACAGCCTGCCACTTTCCCAGCCATGCCTTCTCGACCTCTCCATTCCACCATGGTGGCTGCAACCATCTTTCTTGTCTCCTGCGGGAGGAAGTTAGTTTTCTTCTTCTGATCTTGCTTATGGCGTCTTGACCAGTGTTGTTGTACGGGAAGGCATTTGTCTTGTTTCTTTGACTCATGGCCCCGTCTTTCTTGATCAGGATGACACAAGGGTAGTGGTCACTATCGTGATATCCCAGTGTGCTCTACCGGCACCTTGGTGCGATGGTGGACGACACCAGAGCCAAGTCAATGACGCTGTCAGAGTCACCTGGTCGAGTGGCTATTCTAGTGACCTTCCCATCATTCAGACAGATTAGGGCAGCAGATGCCAGGGCGTCCTCCAGATCTACTCCCTGTCTATTGGTGATGCAATTCCCCCATTGACAGAGCTTGGCATCAGGAAATACGAACGGATTCATGAAGAGGGCAACATTAGCCTCCTCTATTGTGAACTCTTGAAATCTTGACTGAAAGATATCCAGAAGACTTTAAACTTTTACTTTGTACTGTAACAAGTCACATTTCTTTTCCACCACTAGCGTCATCAGAGTTGGAAACACCTCTAAAGTTCCTTCAGTCAGCTGTCCGATAAACAGTCATAGTATCATTTTAAATGAAGAAATGTCATCGCACAAATTTGTGAATAGTCTGTTCCCCCCCTGGATCCTTGCATTTAAAGAGTTTAAATGAGACGCGATGTCCACCAAAAATGCCAAGTCATTAAGCCAGTCATCGTTCAGCAGACTTTCCCGTTCTGTAGGCAATTCATTTATTTCAGACAGAAACAGATAGAAACTATTTTTCAGTGCCCAGAAACGAGACAGAACTTTCCCTTTAGATAGCCATCTGACATCACAGTGTAACAGTAGCTCACCGTATTCCTCATTAAGGTCTGATAGAAACTGTCTGAACTCATGCCTGTTCAGTACCTAACTTCAAATTTTGTTCACACATCTCAGAAAAACATCAATGACACGTTTCAGATTTAATGTCTTTCCACACAGAGCTTCTTGGTGAATGATACAATGATATTTTAATATAGTACGGCCAAGAAACTGTTCCAATAATGCTAGACATCCAGACATTTTACCCGTCAAAGACGAAGCACCGTCGGTGCATACATTGTCCAATTTGTTCCATTATATGTTGTTTTTCTCTACACACAACTTCAGTTTCAAACAGACCAGTCCCTTTGGTAGTTGCATGCATCAATTCAGGTCCTAGATGTTCTTCAATGGCTTCAAAATTATCGTTTATAGCTCGAACAAAAACTGCAACCTGAGCTGTGTCAGAAATATCAGTGGATTCATCCATAGCCAATGAAAAAAGTTTACAATACTTGATGATGAACATGAACTTTTGCCAGGGAGCAAACACAGTGACTACTACAGCACATTCATTAACTGGTGTCGTTGCTGAACAGAAGGGCTAAAGTGGTAGACAGAATCACTAATGTGGAGCTCAGGGAGAGAGCTAAAGATTTAGGAAATGAAAGGGTGAGGAAAAGATGCTTTTGCTAGGTAGGACACACATTGTGAACACATGACAATAGTACAACTAGACAGTCCCTTGTGTTTCACCAGCAGGTCAATGAAATAGAGGGAGATTTAATAACACATGTAGACAGACTATCAATCATTTGTTTACAAACAGCACATGCTTGTCATGATTGTAACAGATTCACAGAGTGTGAAGACAGATATGCTTCAGGCAGAGTGGCAGGCGTCAATTCATTAATCAAAAATAGAGAGCATCTGTTGGATTTATGCCCAAGGACATGCTGGTGTGGTGGGAAATGAGCAGGCAGACAGATTAGATGGGTCTGCACCGCTTGGTGGGGTATTGGTGCACAATAAGGCAGACGTGTCAGGGTCCTTTGAAATCCTGTGTATAGTGTGGAAGCATGGGTAGATCAAGGCTTTGTGAGAATGGTGCTGCAGGGAGTGACCAGAGGATCTAGCCAACACCCAGGACTCTGAGGAAAGGCCGGACAGACACATAATCAGACTGCTACTGGAACCATTAGTATTGGGACTCTTTGCTGGCTGTTCCAGAAGACAATGGAGCACATGTGGGAATGTCCTAAGTGTTGTGATGGGGGTTCCAGTCTCAACTCAACTCACACGGAGAAGAGAAGCAGAGTTAGAGAATTCTTTTTGTTTGCTCGCTTTGAATTCAATTGTAGTCCACGCTGGTCAGATTGTTGCAAGTGGGTCAGATTTTCCTATTACCAGTGTCCCTCCCCATCAGATGACCCCCACTATGACTTCTTACATCCTCAAGTCAAGGGCGAGAAGTCAACAGTTTATTCCAACTGACTGGTGTAGTGGTTGAACCTGCATAAGCACACTGGAATTTTAAGAATGTGTGCTGTTATCCATTCAGCCATGCTGACCCCCAATCATATATTAATAATAGGAAGACAATAAAGGCAGCTGAAAAAGAAAGTAAAGGATATGGTGGCCTGCAGTGGGTTGCCTGAGGACCTACACTC
This sequence comes from Cepaea nemoralis, assembly GCA_014155875.1. NCBI lineage: Eukaryota > Metazoa > Mollusca > Gastropoda > Stylommatophora > Helicidae > Cepaea > Cepaea nemoralis. The sequence continues at coordinate 231,345 of JACEFZ010007201.1, read as the reverse complement.
CAATTGAAGATAAGATCAGAAGAAGAAGAATACATTCTTCTGTAGAACATCAGTCTCATCATAACCCAGCAGAAAGATTCTTGGTCAGTTACAGTTCCTCTGTCCCCTGCATTCATGTCTAATCTGTCTGTGATGTTCTATGCTGATCTTCCTGTTGTTAAACTCTGGTCTCTTCTTCCAGGAATTATGCCTTCTGTTATTTCTGAACTACTATGATATTTAATGTGGCCATAATATTTCAGTTTCCGTGGAAAGACCTTGCTTATGATCCAGTTTTCTTCTATGTACAGTTCTTGCAGAATGTCATCTACCATAGTGATTGTTGTTCTACAATGTTCCGTCTTGTATTTTATTGCCTAATGACTGAGCTATTTGTGGCAGCATACATTTATGACAGCTTGTGATGTATATTTAAATAATATGCTGATATAATATAATATTAATATAATAAGCTGATATAATATTATATTTATTTCAACATATTTATTTCAGCATATTTATGTCAACACATATTTATGTCAGCATATATTTATGTCAGCATGTATTCATGACAGCATGTGTTTATGTCAGCATATGTATTTATGATGGCACATATTTATGTCGGTATATATTTATGTTGGCATATATTTATGTCAGCATATATTTATGACAGCATATATTTATGTCAGCATATATTTATGTCAGCATGTGTTTATGACAGCATGTATTTATAACATCATGTATTTATGATGGCACATACTTATGTGGGTATATATTTATGTTGGCATATATTTATGTCAGCATATATTTATGTCAGCATATATTTATGTCAGCATATATTTATGTCAGCATATATTTATGTCAGCATGTGTTTATGACAGCGTGTATTTATAACATCATGTATTTATGATGGCACATACTTATGTGGGTATATATTTATGTTGGCATATATTTATGTCAGCATATATTTATGTCAGCATATATTTATGTCAGCATGTGTTTATGACAGCATGTATTTATAACATCATGTATTTATGATGGCACATACTTATGTGGGTATATATTTATGTTGGCATATATTTATGTCAGCATATATTTATGTCAGCATATATTTATGTCAGCATATATTTATGTCAGCATGTGTTTATGACAGCATGTATTTATAACATCATGTATTTATGATGGCACATACTTATGTGAGTATATATTTATGTTGGCATATATTTATGTCAGCATATATTTATGTCAGCATATATTTATGTCAGCATATATTTATGTCAGCATATATTTATGTCAGCATATATTTATGTCAGCATATATTTATGTCAGCATATATTTATGTCAGCATATATTTATGTCACCATGTGTTTATGACAGCATGTATTTATAACATCATGTATTTATGATGGCACATACTTATGTGGGTATATATTTATGTTGGCATATATGTCAGCATATATTTATGACAGCAAATATTTATGTCAGCATATATTTATGAACTAGAAGATTATATACAACAATAAGAAAAATACAAATAGTTTTCTTTGGTCATGTGATGAGAAAAAGACACTGGAAAACAACATGACAACTGGAAAGATCAAGGGAAAGAAAGACAGAGGCAGACCAAGAGAAATGATGCTAGATGGACTGAGACAGTGGCATGGAGGAATATCATCGGCACAGTTGATCCTGAATGCCAAGGACCAAGATCTGTGGAGAGACATGAAGGCCTACGCCAGCTGGTAGGGCACTTGGTGATGATCATGATGTATTTATGATGGCATATGTATAGGCAAAAATGAAAATGACAACATTCGGGCACCGTACCTGCTCGAACAGATACCTTCTTGGCATATCTCAGCAAGCCCAGCTTCTTACAGATGAAGCTGGAGCCGATGAACAAGGATGAGCTCAGGGCCAGAACCAGACCGATAACGAAGTCCTTGTCATCATCCTTCTCCACTCTAGCCATGGGCGCCTCTAGTGTCGTGCCATTGGTGTCATTGAACAGCGTCGTCAGCTCAGTGGTGAGTGTGCCATTGGTGTCATTAAACAGCGTCGTCAGCTCAGTGGTGAGTGAGCCATAGGCAAACTGGCTGGTTTTGTTAATCTGTGACAGAGAAGATGTGGGTTGTAAGGAAGTCATGTTTTTTTTGTGTGTGTGTGCTCACTCACTTTGAACTCAAGCGTAGTTCATACACACTACTTCTAGTAGTGCTGGACTGAATTTTGTGTGTGGATTAGCTTTACCTATTAACAGTGTCCCTCACCATCAGGCGAATCCACTTGTAATTTAAGTCCCCAAGTCAAGGACGATAGGTCAACATGTTAGTCCAATTGTCCAGTGTAGGGGCTGAACCCCTTACCTCTGCATCAGCACACCAGATGTTTAAGTACAAGCCCACTTATCCATTCGGCCATGCTAACCTACGGAAGTTATGTTTAATCTGTGACAGAGAAGATGTGGGCTTTAAGGAAGTAATGTTTAATCTGTGACAGAGAAGATGTGGGCTTTAGGGAAGTAATGTTTAATCATTGACAGAGAAGATGTGGGATTTAGGGAAGTAATGTTTAATCTGTGATATAGAAGATGTGGGTTTTAGGGAAGTAATGTTTAATCTGTGATATAGAAGATGTGGGTTTTAGGGAAGTAATATGTAATCTGTGAACGAACAAACGAAATGAACAGACTTTATTTTCAAAGGGTAACAAAATGGGCACACAGGCTCTTCATAAATTCAGCCCTTCCAATCACTCATCTTTCATTCATCAATAGTGTATAATACATTCACATAGGAAATAAACATTGTCAAATGAATGTTGTAGACATAAACAATGCATATTCCATGTTATGAGACCCAACCCCCAGCCACCCACACATCCCCAATCCACTCACACATCCCCCAGCCAACCACACACACACATACCTCCATACACACATAATTCCCCCACCCATCCCTGACCCACACACCACATATTCCCCCCCCCCTCAACACAATCGTCCCCCATCCACACACGCACATCCAGGCACACATACATGCACCCACCCACCCATCCTCCACCCATGCACATCCCCCCACCTACAGACATCACCACACCCACACCCTCCACCCATCCCATAACCCACCAACACTCACTCATCCACATATCCTCCACCACCCACCCACACACCCCAACCAAACACACATCCCCCACCCTCACACACATCCTTCACCCACCCGCACATCCAACACAAAACCACACCTCACCACACACACATTCCTCACCCACAAACAACACCCCACCCATATACACATCCCCCACACACATCTCCACCAACATATCCATCACCCACACTTCTCCCCCCCCCCCCACAAACACCCTTCACCACCCACACATACATCCTCCACTCACCCACACAACCTCCTCACACTTCTCCAACCCACTCCACCTACAAACACCCTCACATACATCCTCCACCCATCCACACTTACCCCACCCAGAAAGACATATTCCCCACCCACACACACATCCCCACATCATACCCCAATGCACACACACCCTATGATAGAGAAGATGTGGGTTTTAGGGAAGTAATATTTAAACTGTGACAGAGAAGATGTGGATTTTAAGGAATAAATGTTTAATCAGTGACAGAGAAGATGTGGGTGTTAGGGGAGTAATAATTTGTACGCCAAATCAAATTGTATTTACCAATTTACATGCAGATGCGAGGCCATCTACATAGGCAGAACTGAGCGACAGTTACATTGCAGGGTTTCGGAACATATTCCGAATTGGTTGGACAAGATACTACACACAGAAGATGGTAGCCTAGGCAGGCCGACACACCGGAAAAATCTGGCTTCTTCCGTCGGGAGACATGTGCTCGCGAGTGGCCACGTGGTTGAAGGAGACAGTGCCTTCCGTGTGTTGTTCAACACACAAAGTAGTCGATTGTTAAAGTTTGCTGAAGCTATACTAATCAACCTTTGTAAGCCGTCCTTGTGTAAGCAGAAAGACATGTTAGTCACTTTAAAATTACCGTGGTAGACAATCGACATTACTGTGCGAACATGTGTATATTTCAGTTTGAAGGATTTATCTAATTAATTCACGTAAGTTGTGTGATTTCTGCAGTATGTACCTGACGAGATGCAGCGAAATATGCCAGGCAATAAATCGTGCAATCTATTGTTTGTGTCTTCGTTATTCAAATTCATCATGGGAAAACATTGTTTTGAAGTAATAATCTCTTGATTCAGCTGGATATCTGACTTGACATAACTACACATGACACACACATGCTGTCATCAAACTTCAGTACATACACACAGGTCTTTGTCTCTAAATCCACCCCCTCCCAGACCCATAACCTACTGCACCAACAACAGTACAAGAACATTTTGTGGGCATACCAGAACAAATCATCATTCTGTGCCTCAGAATCAGACACAATTAATTACACAACCACATGTATACAACATTCAAGATTGGCGAATCAGTCATGTGCACATGTGATTTGGTGCCACAGACAGGAAGGCTGCATTGAATACAACATATCTAGGCAAACCTTCTGGGCTAGAGAAACAACAGTGGAAGATAAACTTTATGGGCCCCTGAATGAACTGAAAAATACAGTGAGGTTTATACAAAAGACAATACTGCAGCTACAGGCAATACATTTCAAGCAAGTGACAGAAGGAGAAGATGCTATGTAGTCATGTAAGCAGCAGAGCTGGTTAGAGGTAGCCCGCCCATCTCTTGCTTGAGCACGTCAGGTTCTACAGTCCTTTGTTAATTTAAATATTGAGCACAACCCACTAATGGCAACGCTGATCGTACTCTGGTATGAACCTAAGGACTATCCACGTCAATATGAAAGTACTATACTCGAGTTTCACTCTCGTTTGAGCTCGTCAGTAGTGTATATCCCTGACCGGATCTGGAAACAAGCCCCGGATCACTGGCGTGTGAGGTGGGTGTGTAACCACGCGGAACATGCTGGACACGCCAAATTATCATAACAGAATATTACAACGTTACCCATCGTAGGCTATGCTTTGTTAATTGTTTAAATACCATTGGATGATTAATAGTCTTAAGAGACTTCCTGTATCTGCCATTGGTTTATATATCGATTAAACTGATTTTTTGTGTGTGTGACACGTTATGAGAAGAAATAAATTGGAAAACTTGGTGACAACTGGCAAGATTGAGCTGGATGGATTGGCCACGTAATACGGTTGAGACAAGAACACAGAGCTGATCCACGACTCTGGTGATCGTGTGAGATGGCTAAACATGACCGTCCACAGCATAACCAAATGGATAAGAACGCGCATTCTTAAACATCCAGTGTTCTGATGCCGAGGTAAAGGGTTCAACCCCTACACCAGACAGCTGGACTAAAATGTTGACCTCTCGTTCCTGACTTGGGGAAGTAAATGACAAGTACCTCTGATGTCGGAGTGGGTTCGCCTGATGGTGAGGGACACTGTTAATAGGAAAAGTTAATCCACACACAAAAATCAGTCCATCATTACTAGAAGTAGCGTGTATGGGCTACGCTTGAGTTCAAAGCGAGAGGAAAACAAATGTACAGTACAAAGAACAGATGTATCAGCATGACCATGACAGACAGGCTCAGGATGCGTACGCTAAACTTATGTAATTAAAAAGTCACTTAAAAGTCGACAGGGTTGACTTCATTGCACCAGGTTTTTATCCCATACGGCTTAGTCTCTTCCCGCGATGCGGAGAGCGTCGCACAAAGCACGAAATCCATAACTCCAGCAATGATCCCCAGGAGTCTAAAAAATGCACTCATGAACTGAAGGACGTGGCCCAGAATAGAACCGACAACCTTTGGAGCCCTAGTCAGACGGCTTGATAACTTCGCCACGGAGACTCCCGAAAACTTATGTACTGATGGCAAGTAAATGAGTTCATTCCACACACTGGTCAGTTGGACTTAAGATGCTGATTTCTCATTCACAAAGCAATGGCAAACTAGTGAAGGTAAAATTGCCTAGATAATCCACCTCTTATAAGAGGAATTTCTGATAAGAAGAACTATTTCATGGGTCTCATGTGAGTTTGCCTTATCAGGTCTGCACTGTATATAGTTCAGTTTTCATGTTGTATATCATATTGCATAGAGTTCTCGTCGCAACATCTTTGTTGGACATAACAACAAGAACTGTATGCAATATGATATACAACATGAAAACTGAACTATATACAGTGCAGACCTGATAAGGCAAACTCACACGAGACCAATGAAATAGTTCTTCTTATCAGAAATTCCTCTTACAAGAGTTCAAGCATATAGTAATGCATTTACAGCGTACAATAAAATTTTGTTCTTCGCAACAGAAATTCGCCATACCCAAGATTGCCTTAAGCGGTTTGCACTGTATACTTATGATGGTCAGTATACAAATTCACAACTATGTGACAGACAGAATTTAATTCCACCTACTTTATCAATTAATATAACATATGAATAACGAAGACATAAACAATAGATTGTATGATTTATTGCCTGGCATATTTTGCTGAATCTCATCAGGTACTACTGCAGAGTTCACACAACATAAAGTAAAATGACTAAATAAATCCTTCAATCTGAAATATACACATGTTCGCAGAGTAATGTCAATTGTCTATCATGGTAATTTTAAACTGACTATCATGTCTTTCTGTTTGCACAAAACTGGCCTATGTATTAGGGGCGTTCATTTGAAACCCGTTCCAATGGCTTTATTACAAAAGCATGAAAGAAACATTAACAGGTGTGGTAGAATTAAACAAAGCATTCATGTTGAATGAATTATGCTCCATGGGTTGGTTAGAAGTCCCCGTAGGCATTCAGGCAAGCATCCCATTGCTTAGGTAAGCGTCGAATGCCGTCCGCAAAAAAAAAGAAAAGATTGTGGTTGCTCACTGAACCAAATGTATACCTCATTCATTATGTCTGCATCAGTGTGAAATCGTTGCCACTTGAGAGATGTTTTTTAGAGATCCGAACAAATGAAAATCACATGGTGACAAATCAGGATTGTAGGCTTAATGTTGCAGAATTTCCCCACTTCTTACTTGCTAATGCTTCCTGCACAATCTTTGCGACATGCAGACAAGCATTATCGTGCAACAAAATCACACCGCGAGAAAGCATGCCGGGCTGTTTATTCTTGATGGCTTTTTGCAGCTTGTCTAGTGTTTGCAAGTAGTGGGTAGAGTTGATGTTGACACCAGGTCTACAGTCGGCCAACAATAGCCCTACATGGTAAAAAAATGCTCTCAGCATAACCATACCAGCGGAAACCTGTAACTTGAATTTATTTGGCTTTTGGTGATCCAGCATGCTTCCATTGCATGCTCTCTCTTTTGCTGCTCGGCTCAAAGTGATGACACCGTGATTCATCGCCTGCCACTATGCGGAAGAGAAATACATCACCCTCCACTCTGTAACGCAGCAAGTGGTTCAAACACCATCCCATGCGTTCCTCTTTTTAGTGGTCGGTCAACATCTGTGGTACCCACTGTGAACACGCCTTCCAATATTGCAGTTTCTTACGAACGACCTTTTGAATTGTCCCAATTGACACATCAAATTCTTTCGCTGGCGAACGTATGCTTCCACAACGGTTCATCTGTACTGCTGCATCAATTTTGGCGATGTGTGTGTGTGTGTTTTTTTTGTTTTCTGTTGCAACAATATGCGCTAGACCCGACCGTGGAAGATCTGTCGTGAACTGGCGTCCTTTCCGAAACATTCATGCATAGTCTGTCACTGTTGTCTTCTACACATATTTGTTACCGTACGCTGCCTGCATTCTTTGATGAATTTCCACTGGTCGACATCCTTCAAATGAGAGAAACTGAATCACAGCTCTTTGAGCTTCTTTGGACGGATTTTGAATCAACCCGGCCATTTTCTCAACGGTCAGAAGCAGAACATACGCATCATGTGCGATAAGCACTTGCTCTTTTATTCATTGGTCAGTACTTCTCACATGACTATGACATGATCATGTTCAACGTACGCAATTACGCGCGGTGCGGCACGGGTGGATTTCAAATGAACTCCCGTTATAGATTAATCATTATGGCTTCTGCAAACTTTAACAAGCGACTATTTTGTGTATTAAACAACATGCAAGAGGCGCTGTCTCTTTCAATCATATGGCCGGTTTCCAACACGTGCCGTGCAATCGACGAAGCGGGAAGTTTGTGGTAGGTCGGCCTCCCTAGGCTCTCAACGCCTTTTTTGTGCAAAAAGAAAGACATGATAGTCAGTTTAAAATTACCATGGTAGACAATTGATATTACTGTACAAACATGTGTATATTTCAGCTTGAAGAATTTACCTAGTTAATTTACTTTATGTTGTGTGAATTCTGCAGTATGTACCTGATGAGTTGCAGCAAAATATGCCAGGCAATAAATTGTGCAATCTATTGTTTGTGCCCTCATTATTAAAAATAATATAACATATGTTTAACAATGATATTTATGTTAAATTATCTACAAAATAATATAATATATGTTTAACAATTATATTTATGTTAAATTATCTACAAAATAATATGTTTAACAATGATATTTATGTTACATTATCTACAAAATAATATAACATGTTAAACAATATTTATGTTACATTATCTACAAAATAATATAACATATGTTTAACAATGCTATTTATGTTAAATTATCTACAAAATACTACTTAACTGATTCAGTGGCAAAGGATAATATATCGCCATATATGGCCTGCCATTTGGACAGACGGACGATATACCGCCTTACTAGGGTTATCGTGTTATTTGTTTTGTTTTGTGGTATCTTCCACAATTTCAATGCTCAGTGAAAGGAAATGTACATTATAATATTTGTTCATTTGATTGTGTACCCTGTTTGTTCAAACCTACTTTTTTCTTTGGCATAGAATTAACAGTGGTTCGAATCGCAAAGTGACTTATGAGAGTATGGAGCCGGTCGCTCAGGAAAGTCGTGGCGTGCTGATGAGCGTAATCTAGCCTAGGAATCAACATACAGCTGAAGATGCTGGTGTGACCGCAATATCCTGAAACAGGATGGAAACGCGGGGGGGAAAAAAAAAAAAAAAAAAAAATTGAATCAGTTAACGATATATAATATACCATAATCAGTATTCACAATTTTACGATAGATAGAATCTCATAATGCATACACTATAGATCAATACAACATATGTTCAAAAACGATAACTAAGAAAAATGATATACAAAAAGAATGCTCAACTACGTACAACGTTTAACATATATCCCAATTATATCCCAGCTGGGTTGAACAGGATAGTGAAAACAAAAATAAATAAATAAAAACCAAAAAACATCGAAAAAAATATAATAAAGAGCAGAAGTTTTACGGTAACACACACATACCACAATAGGGAAACTTCGGGTACAAGGTAACGCTATCGCAGCGGTAAACAACTCGTAAGACAGTAGCTGTTAGTTTGTACAGCCTTCACATTCAAAACACTGTATTGCCTAAGAGAATGTAAACACAGAAATCACAAACAATTGGTTGCACGATTTAGTGCCCGGCAGTATTTCGTGCATCTCGTCAGGTGCATACTGTAGAGTTATATATCATATGTAATGGATAAAGAACTATACTTTGGCTGAATTACTTAAACACAGGTCGCTAATATTCTTCGAACGTACAACATTTGTTATTCCCACAGGTAATCGCAAATTAAAAACAGTCTTTCCCGTCTGCACAAAACTGGTTGGAGGAACCGCCTAATTGTTAAAGCCTTTGTATATTTGATGAGCTATTGTTTATTGTTTAACTAATATGGGCTACAATTTAGGATAGCGAACGTTAAAATACACCTCAAGGGTTGTTACTAAAAAGAATAGGTCGCTGGTCAGGATAAATTTCAAATGTGAAAAACCTACCCATTAGCATGTGTAATAGTAATAGATAATTAGACATTTAGACACACAGACAGGCGAGCATAGATGGATAGGCAGACAATTAGATGCATAGATAGAAATGCGGACGGACGGACAGATCAGATAAAGATATATTATTTGATGCATAGGCAAACAGACAGCCGGACGAACAAACATACCGACAGACAATCAAGCCAGCCTAGAGAGAGAGAGAGAGAGAGAGAGAGAGAGAGAGAGAGAGAGAGGAGAGAGAGAGAGAGAGAGAGAGAGAGAGAGAGAGAGAGAGAGAGAGAGAGAGAGAGAGAGAGAGAGAGAGAGAGAGAGAGAGAGAAAACGAACTCAACGACGATAAACCTAGATCGACGAATACAAAATCCAAACACCTGCTATAAACATCCCGCACCCACACGAACACACAGCAGTCCACATTACCATGAAATCATAACCGGGCACTGGTAGTACACTGATGACGTTTGATAACATTCCCGAACTGGCCACATACTTGTCTTAAAACCCTCTGCGAAAGTTCAAACGACAATAAAAGAAATCGAATAAAGGCAAAATAAACTAACAGGCAAGATGGAGAAACACATGAACAAGAACTACGGACAGCGGTGACGTAAACTGGCTGTATTATACACGTGCGGTTGTATTTAGACGTAACCTGAACTTTGTCACAAAGAAACCCCGCTGAAAACACTAATAGGTGTAGTATACACGGAAATAACACTGACAGCCGCCTACAGATTCAACCAGCAAGCATATCGACTGTTCAGGGCTGCACGTTCGATGTGGGTCTATTTCTAAGCTTCATTCAAAGGAACCTAGGTGTGCGCCTAGCAGCCAACAGTTAACTCTTCAGTAATTCACTGCCAAAGGATAAAATATCGTCAAATGCAACCACCCATTAGACAAAAAAAAAAAGGACGATATTGCATACTGGGGTCACCGTGTTACTTATTTCGTTTCGCTGTATCTTCCGCAATTTCAATGCTCACGGAACGGAAATTTACAATATAATACTTCTTAATTTGATTGTGTACTATGTCTTGTCCAAACCTACTTTTTGTTTGCCACTGAATCGGTTAAAAGAGTGCCAACACAACTACAACATATGATTAATAAGCTCGGCGGATACAGAAACAGGCAGATACGGGCGCAAGTTTCCAGACGAGTCTTCACCGGCAGGACCACAAACAAGAAACACGAGACATATAGCGAAGGAACAAAAGACAGGTGTACTTGCCGGTTCTGTGGGTAAGGGTTTACGGGTGCATCCCGCCTACCGCGTTCAAAATACAACTGCGGGCGATTAATCTGGAGCAAACTAGACAGGCCGAGAGAGGGATCATGCTGCATGGGCAACACATAGGTGTCTACAAGTCAGCCCAGGTTTTGTGGTGTGGAGAGGTATAACTCCATCCCTGGTCTCAATGACTTGTAGTTATATCCTTTGTAGCTCAATGTAAAAACTATCGCCTGTCAACTCGGCTAGGGTGCCAGAGTGATATCTGTCTATCTACTACCAGTCAGGTATAAAATAACACATGAAACAACACATTTAGGGATGTTTGAATTTGGATTTCTGTATGGTACTAGCAAGTTGGGACGTATATACGAGGAGGAATTCGATATGTTTAGAACATGCGCTTCACCACAGCGATCAACATTTACGTTTTGCGATATTTGCTGAGGGTGACAGAACACCTGTGAGTTTGCCCTGAGTGTCGATGACGTCGATTTTTTTTTTTTAATTGAGTGTAGTTAACCATAAATCCAACGACTGACGCTGCTTGTACTACAGCCAGAAATAACTCGCTATTATGAGGGAGAAGAATGACGTAGCAGTCAACCCCAGCAATTTTTGGCTGTTCGTGATTCCTGGCCAAGTTTGCAGTCAGTAGTTTTCTACTGCTTTATGAACGACCGGCACCCATACCATTTCGTAAAAAAAAAAAAAACCCAACGTAAGGCGGTCTGCTGCTAAATCACACACAGTTGTGTTTCGAACGCGGGTATGTGAGATTACGAACTTCGTCCGTAACACCTTCGCCACGGTGCAGGCCTTATGAGCCAAACAAGAGTTAATGTAGCTAAATATTGGCTGGAAGCGACAAAGTTAACTAAGTCTGTAACATCTGTTATTGCGTTTGCAGGGTGAGTTGTATAACGGACAACCTTCACTGTGCACGCATCACCCCATAAGTACTCCAGTCTGTCCCTCTAGTTCTGCAACATCTGCAATACTTGGTCGATGCGGTTGTTGCACACAGTGAACAACTAGGGTTAGAAGTAAATTGTAAGAAGACAGATTATGGTCGACTTTAAGAAGACAGAAATACCGCAATGTAATATACGGGTAAATGGGAATATAATTAAACTAGTGAATATGTTCGACTATCTTAGAACAGACATCGGATGGGAGGTGCCTTGAAGAGATTAGAACAAGAATCGCTATGACAAACGTATCGCCAAATTCTCTAGTTTATTTCTTCTCATAACGTGCCCAAAAACATTTACCTGTCAACGACTAACTTCTCTAATCAGTTTGCGACTTTTATTTGCTTCTTGTAGGACTTGCTCATTGGTTTTTCAGTCTGTCCATAGTATCCTTTGCATTTTCCTCAGATGACACATTTCCACTCCCATTAGATGTTTTTCAGCTTTGTCTGCTCATTGTCAACGCTTCACATCCGTTCAAAAGCACAGATTCTATGTATCACCTCAACACTCTTTTTCTCGTTGCAATTGACATCTTTTTAATTAATCAGTATGTTTTCCATTTTGCAAGTCTACTTTTGCCAGAGGTTCTTGTTATAAATTCTCTTCACGGCACCTACCATCAGATGTTATGACTGTTCTAATCTCTTCAAGTCACCTCCCATCAGATGTCATGACTGTTGTAATCTCTTCAAGGCATCTCCCATCAGATGTCGTAACTGTTCAAAATCTCTTCAAGGCACCCCCCATCAGAGGTCATGCATGACTGTTCTAATCTCTTCGAAGCACCTCCCATCAGATGTCACTACTGTTGTAATCTATTCAAGGCACCTCCCATCAGATGTCATGACTGTTCGTATCCCGGTCGGTAACTAAAGCTTTCAATTTGTAATGTTGTCTAGTGCGTCCTCTAGTCTATACTTCCTTTTTCTCACTTCTATGAGCGCCAAACAATAAATGTGTGTTTAATTTTGAACTGTCATAGAGGGATAGACCTGCCATCTACCCCTGCATGCATACAGACCTACAGGAATGTGATAGACCTAACCTTGACATACAGGCGGCACGTTTCTGCTACGGGACTTGTTATGATGAAAGGAATATTCTGCAAATGATCTATTACATGATGACAATACCTGACTGGGGAGCTACAGTCGTTACCCAAATGTTCACCCCCGTTCCAACAGAGACGACACTTAGCTGCATATCCTTTACAGCATTTATTTGGGGTGTTGTTTGTAATTTCTTGGCAAGTTTACGTTCAATAATTTGCCATTGCTTTCTGAACGACCGGCACTCATACCATTGTATGAAAACCCAGCGCAAGCCAGTCTGCTTCTAAATCTCCCGCAGCCGTATTTCAAACGCAGTATGCGGGATTTTGAACTGCGTTCATAACCCCCTTGGGCACAGGGACAGCAACAGCCATAAGTGCCCACTTGATGTCTTAAAGACAAACAACAGATCACATCAGTGGCTATCTTGGAGATCTGCAAATCGGATGTGTCACCCGTCTCAGCGATTATCCGCCTGACTGGACACGCGCCTGTTACCACCGCTTGTCTTTTGCTAGATCAATTGAAGACAGACACCAGGTGTCGCCAGAGACTGCACAACATACATATGATCCAGACTGCATATGCGATGTCACATGGCGGGTTAGGCCGAATGTTGATTGATTTACGCTCATAGAGATGCCTATATACACTGACACGTGCACGCGCGTGCACACACACGTAGACTTAACAATGTTGACCGCATGAGTGTGTGACAGCTCGTGTGTTGGTAGGCGTGCTTGATTCTGGCTTGGTGTACTGGCTGGTCACACATTCTGATCTACTCATGTGACGGTCTTGTGGGTTGCCACGCGTTTGGGAGCAGACAAGAGAAGATACTTAGATGTGGAGAGAGAGAGAGAGAGAGAGAGAGAGAGAGAGAGAGAGAGAGAGAGAGAGAGAGAGAGAGAGAGAGAGAGAGAGAGGAGCCACCACACACACACATATATATATATATATATATATATATATATATATATATATATATATATATATATACTATATATATATAAAGACAGAGGAGAGAGGGGGAGGTGGGAAGACAAACAGACAGACAGATAGACAGACAGACAGACAGACGGACGGACGGACGGACGGACGGACAGACAGACAGACAGACAGGAGAGACAAATACACAGGTCGGCAGGACAGCGATAGAGAGACAGACAGGCGGGTAGGCAAAAGCGAGAGACAGACAGATAAGCAGAGAGAGAGAGAGAGAGCGAGAGAGAGAGCGAGAGAGAGAGAGAGACAGACAGACAGGCCGTCAGGCAAACAGACTGGCAGAAGGATAGACAAAAGATACTGTCAAACAGTCGGGCAGGCAGAAGAAAGAGACAGACAAGCAGAGACATACAAGCAGAGGCTGGTAGAGAGACATAGTCAGGAAGACAGACAGACGGAGGGACAAGCAGTCAGACAGTCAGAAAGACAGACGGAGCGACAGACTGTCAGACAGATATCAGCAGCTACCACACATACCAGGCCCGCAACAAACATCCTCGGCTATGGTCAAGATCACCAGACACCTCATCTCTCTATTGTTATGGACACCCCGTTCTCGACAAGTCCCTGTCAAGTTAGCCATGAAGCAGTCAGAACTTCGTTGACACCTCTTTCCTGAATACCGAGGCCAAGGACTCGTCCACACGCTACAACCAAGCTCCGTGGCGAATAGGTTACGGGCGCAATTCGTAATCCCGCATCAATCAATCAGGTGCCGTCTCCACAATGAAGGTTGGCTTCAATGGATCTCCAACACTATCTGTCTCTCGCCTTGACTGTAAATTCTGTTAGACTGATGTTCATCCATCTCTAGATGTTATCTTCCCACTTGTATTGTTGTCTACCTTTTGCTCGCTTGCCCTCAACCTTGCCCTACAGCATGGTTTTACAAGAATATTATGTCTTTTAACGTAGCCGAAATATTTCACCTGTCTCTTTTTTATTTCTTTCATCATCTCTCTTTTCATTCCCAGATTTTCTAGAACTTCTGTATTTGATTGTTTTTGTTTCCATGAAATACGACATATTCGTCTTTATATCCTCATACCGCGATCAAAACACATCTGTTGGCGATTTGGCAGCAGACCGCCTTCCGTTGGTTTTCATACAAAAGTATGAGTGTCGATCGTTCAGAAAGCAATGGTAAACTACCGAACGTAAACTTGCCAAGAAATAACAAACAGTAAAAAATGATGGGATTGACTGCGACGTTCTGTAAACGATAAGCAAGTAACTTGTTTTCTTGTCAACGCAACATATACAGCCACTACGATGATCCAATTACCTGACAGGAGGAGTAATGTATGGGCAACAAGTTCAGGGCTACCTACACAAGTGCTCCAGTTTCTTTGTCCCAAAGGTAACAAAAAGAAAATTTCAGCACAGCTCACGAACTCTGTTACATCGCGGAGAGTCCAGTTGTTGGTATATGTGATATAACCGTTCAGTTGTTCATCTAACTTTATTGTGTTGTTGTGCGCGCTCGCTCACATTGAACTTAAGCGTAGTCGACACCAGCTACTTCTAGTAGCATTGGACTTAATTTTAAGTGTGGGTTAGCTTTTCCTGTTATCAGTGTCCCTCGCAATCAAGCGAACCCACTCCGACTTCAGAAGTGTTCACCTTACTTAACGGTGGGGAGTCCTCTGCGATATAACGGTTCAGGTGTTCACATAATGCCGCTTCTCCTTCCCTTTGAAATGACAATGGAGAGCAACCTAAAGAAGCAAGTGGTATGCGGGATATTTCTGTGTATTATACAACAATACACACGTTTACACCCAGAAAGCACTGGCAAATTACTGAATGTACAATGGAATAGAAAATCAACCTAGGGTTGAGAGCTAGGTACTGCAACAAGAACAGTTGCTGTTTGCCTTCGTTCGCTTTGAACTCAAGCGTAGTCCATACACATTCTGCTACTTCTAGTAGTTGCCACTGCTAAGGAGAACACTTTCCCTATTACTAGTGACCCTCGCCATCAGGCGAACCGACTCCGACTTCAGAAGTACTTGCAATTTACGTCCCCAAGTCAAGGATGAGAAGTCAAAATGTTTAGTCCAACTATGTGGTGTAGAGGTTGAACCCTCGGCGTCAGCACACTGGAAGTTTAAAGGCGAGTGCTCTTATCCATACCATGGTGGCCCCAAGAAAAGTTGCAATAATTATTTACTTGTGGATTGGCTTTCCCATTTGGAATATAGTCTGGAATATGGTCCTTTCGATTTTCAACTGGCGATGGGGTCTTTAGCCCGTATCTGAGAAGCCTAGACACTCGATCCATTACCATGGAAGTGGCAGGTACTGCCACTAAGGGCGAAGTGTTAGTCATCACATATTATAAGCCACGACATAATGAGGTGGTGTGACCAGTTCTCTTCCTCGCTGCATTGCCTTCCGCAAAGAGTAAGGAAGTTATATAGGGTGTCGTTTTCATGACTGTGCGGTGTTTTAAAATATTGCCGTTCCAAGTTTTGTATTTACCTATTATGTTACATTGTGTTGCATGAACTCCACAGTAGGTAAATACAAAACCTGAACGACAATATTTTCAAATACTACAGTCATTAAAATTAAACCCTATATAATAGTAGTTCTCAACCTTTGTTGGCCCATGACCATATGTTTAGAATGTCATTCTCTCTCCCCCCCCCCCCCCCATTTTCGTGTTTCTTCCCTACAAATCCCCCCTTCCGCCCCTACACAGTATATGTAAAAATGGAAGCTGAATTTAATAACACATACCAGAACAAGTTTAGATGTCTACATAAAACGTGATTTGTGGGTCTACTTACGTTATAAAACGAATTTCAGATGGACGAGAAGTACAGAACAGTAAATTATGGAGGGAAAAACAATAACAAGTAACCGGTTATTGTATTAACGCGAGCTTGAAATAATCTTAATTACCCCCTCCCCCGCCCACCCTATCCCCCCTGGGGGAGGGGGGGGGGAATTCCCCACCGATTGAGAACCACTGCTATATAATGATGCCGCTAGAAGTACGTAGTTAACAATTACCCAGAGGAAAGAATAATAACCTAGCCATGATCACACCAACTTTATTACCTCCCTTCAACGTGGGGTGCCATAAATCTTTATTGACGACGCAGAGCTGGAAATAGTTGACCATTTCACGCATCTAGGATTGGAGGTCAACAAAAGATTATTCGGATCAGGAGGTCAACATCCGGATTGGTACGGCAACAACAACAATGAACAGGTTAAAAAAAAGGTTTGGGAGAACAGGAAGCTTTCTGCCGAAACAAAAGTTCTGGTCTATCAAGCCTGTGTCCTTGGTACTCTTCTTTATGGCTGTGAAACCCGGTCAACTTACACCAAGAGAAACGTTTAAACAGCTTTCATAACTGACTCAGAAAGCATGCTGACGAGAGTGAGGACAGGCAGGCTTCGTCTGGAGTGGCTTGCTTCGCTTCGGAGGTCACGGGTGACAAGCATCGTCTGGATCTTTTCTCCGGGGCATGCCGGTGTGCATGGAAATGAACAGGCGGACAGATTGGCTGGCTCTGCAGAACTTGGTGGAGTACTGATACATGACAAGGCAGACGTGGTTGCGGCCTTGTGGGAGCACGTGCACACCTCGGAGGAGCAAATGGATTACCATGGTCTGGCAAGAATGAGACAGCGAGGGGTGACGAGGGGATCTGGCCGACGCTCAACGCTCAGAGGAAAGGCGAGACGGACATATAATCAGATTGCTACTGGTACTATTAGTGTTGGAACTCTTCGCTGGCTGCTGAGGATGGGGACGAAGCGCTTATGGGAATGCCCCGAATGCTGTGATGTCGATTCCTAAATCAATCAATCAATCAGCTTTCATATGGGGTGTCTGAGAAGAATACTTGGTATTAAGTGGCAAGATAAGATCACCAATACTGAAGTGCTGGAAATATCGGGTTGTGTGACAGTTTGTTCCATGCTGCTTTCTTAGACTTAGGTGGATAGGACACATTAGGATGATGGACGATGGTAGAATACATAAGAACATCTTATGTTTGGTGTGAATGACAGATGGGTAAAAAGATGTGAGGGTCAGTTCTACTATGGCACAAAGATATGTGTAAACGTGACATGATTGATATAGGCACTTTGGGAGCAAGTCGCCTATGATAGCAGTTGCGTGGAAGGAAACGACCAGGAATGAAATAAAATGAGAAAATTACTGCAGATAGGTCACACACTGAGCGTGTGATATGTCAGAAGGAGCGTGCTGGCGGAAATGACCATGTGTTAACATGCATACATTGTGGGCGAACATTTACCGCGCGAATTGGTAGATCAGTCACATTCGCTACCACCATGGGTTGTGGTTAAACAGCCTTTTTTTTTAAGCACAACGTAGCAAACTATAGTCTATCACGATTGCACATGTCAGTAGCAACATTATTACCTCTATAATAACAACTAGAAAGAACCCATATTGAGATAGGAAAGGTCAACAACTTACCCGCAGAATGAAAATAATCACAGATAAAAGCGGCTAAAAAGGCAGACAATTCAAACAGGGAATTACATAAAGATATCATCCCCGCTTCACGTGTGTTATTAAAAATGCTGTCCTAATTATACTGGAACGGTTACAACCAGTGCAGAAGACGTTCTTGATGACTACCACGCCGGATTTAGAACATCTTTCATAAAGGATCAGCCTTTCATTCGCGGGTCTTTGGAAAGAAGCGGCAGTAGTCGCCTCGCATACATCCTTTTATAGTTACCATGCGAGCGTGTGACAGTACACACTGAAACATACGAGCCTTTATAACATACCCAACACACGTTCAGTAAAGTACAGTAAAGTGACGGGTCATTGCACACGCCTTGTACCACATTGGGTATACGCATTGAGCCCAATATCTAGTTAGTTAGTTAGTTAGTCGACAGATCATCCTAATTGCACATCGAACCTTTCAGTCCATAAGTGCTCGGATCCCCTCCTCAGAAAATTGGTCCAATGGTTTTGTGTTCGAATTCCCAATGTAGGCGGATTTTCAAATCTGACCCGGACAGCCAGGTCAACCCAACATGAAATGGGTACCAAAAAGTGTCGTGGGTAGACAAGGCGGTCGACATGATATTGACTATATCACATATTTAGTGCCCACTGCTGGATAAACATATGGGGAGAGCACCATATATCCAATAAGCCTCAATAGTATTCTTCCGCTATTTATGCTTCACCTCGACACTGCTAGGTACAAGAGGAACCAGATGAGATGATGATGAGAACACCGAGGATAGATAGAAAGAGTGATGAAGATATCGTGAAAGAAGTTAACACACACAGATGATCCTGCATTTTCATCGACACTCCATGGGTGGCGTGGTCAATATCACGAGGGCTGTCTTTACTTCCTGCGACATCTCCCGGTGTCCATTTGAAGGCCGGGTCCACCTGGGAGGTCAGGTCAATTATTGAGCATTAGCCTAGATATGGATTTGAACACACGACCATCAGCCTAGCAGGTCAGCGCGCTAGCCAATGTCATACTGCAGCTCCCCAACACATTACGTCAGCTACTTAACACGTGCATATGGTGAACCTCATACCAGCTGGTGAAATACCCCACATTTTCTTTGTTTCTTTGTTGCATATCCTTTACAGGATGTCGCTGTCAACCCCAGCACTTTTGGGCTGTTTACGACTCCTTAGGCAAGTTTACGTTCATTAGTTTGCCACTGCTTTCTGAACTACCGGCACTCATACCAATGTATGAATACCGACGCAAGGTGGTCTGCTTCCAAATGTCTCGCAGTTGTGTTTCGTTCGTTTCCCTTCGTCACAGAGCAGGCACTCCACGTTAGGCGAGTTAATTAACATGTGCATATACAGTAAACCTCACGCTTTATTTTAGATAGTTGCATGTCCTTTACAGGACGATGCAGTCAACCTCAGCATTTTGTGGCTTCTGAGCAAGTTTACGTTCAGTAGTTTGCCACTGCTTTCTGAACGACCGTTAGCCATACCATTTGATAAGAAACCAACACAGCAGTGTTTCAGTAGTTTGCCACTGCTTTCAGAGCAACCGGTATCCATACCATTTCATAAGAAACCAACACAGCTGTGTTTCGAACGTGGGTATGAGGGATTGCGAGCTGCGTCCATAACCCCTTCCTCATACTAGGGTTGCGAAATACCCTCAACATCATCATCCAGTGCCTTGCTGGCTGGCGAGGGGGATCATGTCTCTCCCGACGGCATGGATCAATTCGTGTGTTGACTACCTTCCGTGCCACGGCTGTCAAGAATCTTCTATCTGCCTTCTTCTACCTCTCTTTCCACAAATCTGTCCGGTTGTCACAATCTGTTTCAGTTTTTCTCTTCTCATATTGGGGCCAAAAAAAACGATGACTGCTTCTTTCTGATGTTTGTGATAAGTTGTCTTTGCGACTCAGCTTCCCTCAAAATGCCCAGATAGTTCATTTTGATTGTGCAATTAATTTTCAGCATTCTTTTATAAAAGCACATCTATAAGGAAATATCCTATATTATGCTAATTACATATGTACAGAATGAACCTCAAGCGAGGGTTCTGAAATAGCCCACATTATGCGAGCTCACCAATATGCGCATATAATGAATGTGTTAAAATTGTGTGTGCTGGTGAAAGGATGTGCTAGAGCAGTTGGTGAATTACAGATGAGTTAAAGATCTCGGGGTCGGCCTCTAAAACGGCACAAAGATGTGTGTAAGCAGGACATGATTGATACAACCATTGATATTGCACCATGGAAGCAAGTCGCTGCTGATCGCGTTGTATGGGAAGAAAATATCATTAAAAATTTTTTTTTTAAAGTCAAAGGAGAAAATGACCGCAGATAGGCCAGACACTGAAAGCGTGAGACGTCAGATGGTGCGTGATGGGGGAAATGACTATCAGTTCACATCCATCCAGTGTGGACAAACACGTACCGCACGAATTGGTCTGATCAGTCACAATCGTTACCGCCATGGATTGTAGGTATTATGCCTTTTTTGAAGCACAAAGTAACAAACTATCGTGTATCAAAACGGTCCGGCGCCATTAAAAAAGCAAGGACGGGGAATGTCGGTCCCGCAAAATCATTTACTGTGGTCCTGCCAAGGTAAATTTAGTTCTATAAACGTTACACAAGCGGTTTTGTATTTCCCACTTTGAAGAGACGTGCATATACCCATGCATCTGTTTTCAGAACAACTGACTGCTTCGAGCAGGTTTTTTGTTTTTGTTTTCAAAACTGACCAACGCAAAGATTCGTCTGCGCTCCCGACTGACCGAGGCAAGCCTGGAAAAGTAGTTGCGAGAAGCAACATCCTCAATGTCAGCTAACAACACACGTCTCACCAAAAGGGTTTCTAAAAGGCAAGGGGATTTACTTCATTGCTCCGAGTTTTATTCCGCCTTCCGAAAGCTTCGCAAAAGGCACGAACTCCGTAGCCCCAGCGACAACCCCCAGGAGTCTCCGAGAAAATTGCACTTGAGAAACGAACGCCTCATCAAAGAGATTCGGTTCCAGCCATCGCATTAGGGGTGAGTTAATTCAATGTTTTGCCGGTCTCCCTGGCCTAGGGATTAGCGACTTTCTCCGGAATCCCGTTTATTCACGTGAGCAAACGCAGCTGCGCGAGAATCGGTAGCGGTTCTCGCCGCATCCGTTACTTACGGGATATGTGAGCCGGTCGCTCAGAAAGCAATGGCAAACTACTGAGCGTAATCTTGCCAAGAAATCAACAACAGCGGTAAAATGCTGGTGTTGACAGCGATGTCCTGTAATAGGATACGCGAAAGAAAGAAAAAAATGCAATGTTTGACCAATATAGCAGGCTAGTTTTAAAGTCGATAGTTTTGTATGACCAGCGAATTTTATACAAATCTACGCCGATACTACCAGAAAACAGGGTCCCCAGCCTCATGTTAGAGCAGTGGTTCTCAACTTTTTTTTTGGCCCATGCACCTCTTCATCATATGTTTAGAATGTCACCCCTCCCCCTTTTTTTATGTCCTCCCTATAAATCCCCCTCCCCCTTTTACGCAGTATACGTAAAAATGAAAGCTAAATTTAATAACACACACTAGAACAGGTCTATACGTCTACATAAAACGTGATTTTCAGGTCTGCTTACGTTATAAAACGAATTTCAGAAGAGCGAGAAGTACAGAACCGTAAAGTATGGAGGGAAAAACAATATCAAGTAATTGGTTCTTGTATTAACGCTATTTTGAAATATTCTTAATTCTCTCTCCCCCCCCCCCCTGGAAACCCTAAAATTCCCCCTTGGGGGGGGGGGGGGAAATTCCCCACCGATTGAGAACCCCTGTGTTAGAGGGAAGGGCTGAGAGAAAGCGTATGAGAGGAAAACAAAGTTACCGGTGAGTATACATCAACAGATAGCCTGGGGAAGCTTACATGACCGTATCATGAAGACGCACAACAGTGACTGCTGCAGGCCCATTACAGCTGATCTTAATTGCGGGGAAGGCACTTGATTGATTGATACAATGACCGCACTGACCTGGTAGATATGGCACTCGTTGGCCTGACCCGTGGTCAAATCTCCTTCCACGCGGAGTGTCTTTTTAACCAGTAGGCTCCGTGCTCAGTAAAGTCTCATGACATGTGCACGATACAGAGTTTAGCGGCCTGAGGGATACTGATCACATCAGGCAGCCAGAAGCGTTTGGTCACGAACATATGGATCTAGTACGATATCCTCAAATGGCATGGAACGGGGATCTTATCTCTTTCACACCCAGAAGATTACGCAGGAGTAGGAATAGCCATGACTAACATCAGAGTGCGTTATTTTCAAAGAAGCTACATTCTTGTTTTCTCTTCCTCCCTTTACCTCGGTGAAGTGCGCACGCTTCAGAGAAAAGAATTATGGTAGAACAGGGAAAGAGTTAAGGTAGAACAAGGAAAGAGTTATGGTAGAACAAGGAAAGAGGTATGGTAGAACAAGGAAAGAGTTAAGGTAGAACAAGGAAAGAGATAAGGTAGAACAAGGAAAGAGTTAAGGTAGAACAAGGAAAGAGTTATGGTAGAACAAGGAAAGAGTTAAGGTAGAACAAGGAAAGAGTTAAGATAGAGTTGAGGTAGAATAAAGAAAGAGTTAAGGTAGAACACGGAAAGAGTTAAGGTAGAACAAGGAAAGAGTTACGGTAGAACAAGGAAAGAGTTAAGGTAGAACAAGGAAAAAGTTAAGGTAGAACACGGAAAGAGTTAAGGTAGAACAAGGAAAGCGGTAAGGTAAACCAAAGAAAGAGTAAAGATAGAATAATCAAAGCATTACGATAGAACAAGGAAAGCGTAAAGATAGAACAATGAAAGCATTACGATAGAACAATCCAAGAGTAACGATGGAACAATAAAAGCTTTACGGTAGAACAAAGAAAGCATTACGGTAAAACAAAGAGAGAAAGATAGAATAATGAAAGCATTACGATAGAACAATGAAAGCGTAAAAGATAAAACAATGAAAGCATTACGGTAGAACAATTCCTCTTCTTCTTTCGTTCGCTTGAAATGTCTATAACTGCAATGTTGTCTCTTGTATGAAATTAACTGTCTTTTTTAGTTTACTCAGCGGTCCATAGAGTTTATCTTCCACTGTTGTCTCTCTAGGCCTGAAGGTTTGTCTAGATATGTTATATTTTGGGCAGTCTTGGAGTATGTGCTCTGCTGTCTGCGACGCCAATCCACATGTGCCATGATTCACCAATCTTGAATTTTGTATACATGTGGTTGCGTAATCTATTGTGTCCTGTTCTAAGGCGCAGAATAATGACTTGTTCTGATCAGTAATGTGGTAGTCATCGTGAGCAGAGTTTGGTGGCTTTCTGACCGATTTAATCATTCTTTTCTTTTGGTGGTATGTAACGGGCATATCAGGCTGTTCTTCTTTGGCTCCTTTCTGACCCAATCCATCAGCTCTGTCGTTTCTGGGTATTCCTCACTGGGATGGTATCCACTGTATGGTGACCTTATGCTGACTGCTAAGTTCAGAAAGTAGTGTCAGTACTAGCAATTTCCCAAACAGGAGCGCCTCGAGTACTGATTTTGTATATGTCAATAGCACCACAGGTTGTGTACCATGGCTGGTAGTTAGTAATTTCTCTGTTGCTATCTTGATTGCCTCAATTTCAGCATCATAGTTAAGGCAGCACTTTCCTGTTGGTACTCTGGCCGTGTCCCTAGTATTATTTGGGTATTCTATGTACACTCCCTCTCGTGGTCGACGTGAGCGGACGAGAATTAGAAGTGGTTCGAGTCACGCTAGTGACTTATGAGAGTATGCAGCCGGTCGCTCAGAAAGTCGTGGCGTACTGATGAGCGTAATCTAGCCTAGGAATCAACATACAGCTGAAAGATGCTGGTGTTGACCGCAATATCCTGAAACAGGATGGAAACGCGGAAACAAAAATATAACAATAACATTTTGTGCTGACCCATCTGTGTAGACTCGGGTCCAGAGGTCCTGTGGGTATTCTTCTTCAAGGAAACTGAGAATGGCTGTTCTGTGATGTACACTATTCTGTTCTTCCTTGTCAAATATTCCTTGTACTTTTGTCTGGATTTGTAGTGATAGTCTATGTTCATCTTTCCATGGAGTTCGCTCTGGAATAATTGTCAGGGGGAGTACCAACTGTGGGCAGATCGGTGGTTTCTCTGCAGCGTCATTTGGCCTGGTGGATAAAACTGCTTCTTTTCAACCGCCCCATAGCTAGGTTTTCAAATCTGTTCTTCATATGGTGGCCTGGCAAGATGAGGAACTTTTCTGCTTGTATTAGCGTTTTCGTATCTCTGTGCTCTCTCAGTGCTTGTGCCTCCCCCCATCTTCTCCATCTCCACTATAGGGGTTGGTCTCATAACGCATGTGGTGACTCTAAGTGCTTGATTTTGCATCTTGTCCAGCTCTTGTAGTGTGGTTTTTGATGCTGAACACCACGCAGTTGACCCATATTTCAGGTGTGGTTGCATGCTCTGTTGATAAACTTTGCTAAGTATTATCCCACTGGCTCCCCATGTGGTTCCACTTAGTTTTTTCAGGATGGCTATTTTCCTTCTGGCTTTTGCTACTGCTTTGTTGACGTGCTTTCTCCATGTCAGCCTGCCATCAAATGTTACTCCAAGGTATGTTGGTTCTGTATCTTCTCTAAGGGGTATTCTATTTATCTGGATGATCCCTGCCTTTTGTTTTGGAGACATGGTAAATAGAGTGGTGCTGCACTTGTCAGTGTTTATGCTGACAAACAATCTATTTGCCCATGCAACAAATGCATCTACAACTCTTTGTAGCGATCTGTAGAACAATGATAGCATAACGGTAGAACAAGGAAAGAGTTACGGTAAAACAAAGAAAGTGTAAAGATAGAATTACCAAAGCATTACGATAGAACAATGAAAGAGTAAAGATAAAACAATGAAAGCATTACGGTAGAACAATGAAAGTATTACGATGGAACAAGCAAAGAGTTACTGTAAAACAAAGAGTAAATATATAACAATGAAAGCATTACGGTATAACAAGGACAACGTAAAACATTCTAGACAGAGTGGTTACAAAGGAAGTCAAAAGTCAACAGAAGTACAAAGTCACTTACCCAACTATTGTTTGCGAAGTTGTCAGAGATACTGGTAGTGTCCCGCGTTGATGAACCGGTTGTGTTATCCCGTTGGGTAGTCATGGTCAGATTTTTAGTGAGGTTCACAAAAAGCTACAACTCCTACACATAAACCTCAAAATATACGCTATCTTTGCCCAGCGACGTTGTAGTCACACATAATCACCTCACAATACACTATGACCTTTAGATGTGAAGACTGTTTTCGTCATACAAATCTGATAAATTGCAAGTTCCCACTAAACGCGACACTTTCCACACTGCACAAATGCAGTACTATCTTCACTTTACGACGCTTTTATGTCCTATACAAATGTTGCTTCGCCATACGCGAATCCATCATAACCCGCACCGTGCAGAACGAGAATCACCGAAGTATGAAATATCTCCACACAAACCGCACAATGGAGCAACAGTTTCAGTAAAGTAGCCAATACTTCCACACAAACCGCACAACGTAGCGCTATATGCACCGGCGGTATTTTTACCTCCGCACAAACCCACACAAAGAAGTTCCAGTTTTACTCAACGATGTCATTATTCAACTGCACATATACGCACCCAGCAATGACGTACAGTTTCAAAACCCTCAAGCTTGATCTCCCACATGCTGAGGCTGTTTCCCACATGTCAAGGTTTTGTCTTCCACAGGTCGAGTTTTGTCTTTCACACGTCGAGGTTTTGTCTCACATACGCTGAAGTTTTGTCTCTAACACATAGAGGTTTTGTCTCACACACGCTGAAGTTTTGTCGCTAACATATCGAGGTTTTGTCTCACACACGCTGAAGTTTTGTCTCTAATACATCGAGGTTTTGTCTCACAAACACTGAAATGTTGTCGCTCACATGCCGAAGTTTTGTCTCCCAGACACCGAGATTTTATTTCTCACCTGCCGAAGCTAGATCCCCTACACTTGCAAGCCCTGTCTCTAAACAAACCCACAAAGACCACTGCAATGCCAGAAAATACTAAAAGTACATCCTCCCAACACGTATTAACAGCCAACACTAAACACCGCTTTCCACTTATCCCTTTGCTCACGGCATCTCCACATATTGATATTTTCTAGACAAAAACCAGCTCACCTTTAGAACACACAATGCGCGCACATTACTCCAGACCAGTTCATTGATTCTGCCCTAGAGTCGCTCACCGATATTGCACAATTTAAAACAAATGGAAATATCCGTTTGAACTGATCATCAAATGCAAATGGCATTAATGAACATTTTACTGTATCTCGTGCAGACTGAACATGAATATTGACATTTCACTTGGTCTGTTTAGAAGCTGTTTGTTGACATTACGTTGTATTGTCCATGACGGCAATCACAAACAGTTCTCTACACGAAAACAATTTAATAAGCTTGTGAGGGTAAAATCGTGGGCAGCGGCTTACTCGGTCACAGGATTATTAATCTGAGCCAGGGATGGACTCAATATAACTTCTCATTGAGACTGAACGGAGTAGCGGTATTGGTAGAATCGAATGGAATGTACGGAACAGATAAAGAGTTAAAACACATAAAGCACACAAGAGTAAAGAACTAGGTTGTAGTGAACTATTTCGCAGCAGACCGACTTAACCAATCACCGAGTTTCTGGCTGTACTGACCTTTAGTCAGTTGACCCCGTTAACCACAACATCCGTTTCATTCCACCCATGGATAGCCGTTCCAAGCTAGGACACAGATAAGTTGATATTTGTACATTCATGTAGTGTCGATCGTGTATTTGTTAATCTATTTTTGTTTGTTTGTTTGTTCTATGCTGACGAAGGCTTTGGCCGCAACGTCCATTGTTTCTTGTAGTTGTGCTTTGGTAAAGATCTCAACCTACTTCTCGTTTTTCAGTGATTCATTCATTGTGGTTTTTATAAAATGATATGAGTGCCGGTCGTTCAGAAAGCAATGGTAAACTACTGAACGTAAACTTGCCATACACAAAAAATCACAAATAGCCAACAAATGTTGGTGCTGACTGCGTCGTCCTGTAAAGGATATGCTACTAAAGTTTGTAGAGAACATGCGCCGGGATTACTTTTTGATTGGCACCTAGCCGTGTTGACAGACGATAGTTTAGTTGTTTGTTTTTTTCATATCCTTTACAGGACATCGCTGTCAACACCAGCATCTTTCAGCTGTATGTTGATTTCTTGGCAAGATTACGCTCAGTAGTTTGCCATTGCTTTCTGAGCGGCCGGCTAACATACCCCGTAAGTTACCGATGCGATTCGAACCACTGCTGATTCTCACCGTCATCATGTTACCGACGAGAGTATACGAGATTACGGGATAGTTTGTTACTGACATAAGCCTGGGTCATTGACATTGAGTTGAGTGACCGGGCATGAGAAAGAATGGAGATGAAAGTGAGAGAAGAGACTGACTGCGGGGCAGGTCGTTTCAGGAGTTGAGTTTGAGATACCGAGGTAGTCGGTAGTCCACGGACAACGGGGTTGTGTTATGCTCCGAGTTGTGAAGACAGGCCTGAACCAGAGTGGGTTCTATAGTTGAGCAGTGGCTCCAACCCAATGTGTGGGTTGTATTGTGGGAGATCCAGCCGTGGATAGTAGCTGGATTACCTGTCTTGTGGATTGAGATAAGAAGCAGGCCGTGAGAAGGCATTGATGTGTGCTGGTTAAATTGTGAGGAGGATATTTATATTCTATGGATTTACCTTGTTTCTGGATATATAATATGTTCCGTTGTCCGTCTTATTTCTGTAATAAATGATTATGTGCGCCAACTGAATCTTGTTTCATGACTGGTGAATATGCACTTCTGGGGTGAGTTGGATTAAGAGACAGTAGATATCTCCATTGACACACCATGAGTATCGTTACCTAGACAACGACCATCACACAATAATATCATGAGCAATATCATCGTAAGAACTTCGTGATATTATCATCAAGAACGACGTGTGACATTCTGGGGTCTGTCCTGGCAAGAACGACGGGGATATATTGAGAAACCCATTGCATTATAGACATTGGTGTCATTCTGAGATATTTGTGGGCTCTTCGCGGAGAGAGGGTGGACAGCGGAGTGTGTCCACCGTATAAACACTGAGTTTTTCTCCGTGCGGTAACTGGCTACAGACAGTTCACGTCAAGTCCACTACAGGTGAATTGGAACCAACCATATCGCTAAAGCGAGTGGGGGTGTCAAAAAAAACAGCGGCAGCACAAAAGTCGGTGATAAAGACACGCCATACAGACTAACCGGGAGAGTCCATTACGGTGACAGGTAAATTTGATACCAGGCAGGAGTGCTGAAACTAGCAGACGCGGCGATGAAAGACCAGTGTTGAATCCAGAGTGGCGAGGGCAGCGTGTGTGTGTGTAGGACATCGCTGGCGGTGATAATGACAGGATTGGGAACCAAAGATATTTGACAGGTGTGTGTGTGCGAGGCAAGCGCACCGTGTTGTCGCAAGTTGACTGGTCAAGATTTTTCGACGCAGTAAATAGGACGGGTGGAGACACCAGCGTCCAGGTACGAGGGGAAAGTTACGTTAACCCCTACCACAGCCGTGCTAGGGCAGCAGTGGAAAGTGTGATTTTCCACGGAGTTAATATAGCAGCCGGGTGGGGCTGTCAAGTTTGTGTGAAAACTGTTTTACGGAGGAATTTTTCACTGAGAGTGATAAAGAGAAATTGAGGTGACATTGTGAGTTGGGGGTGGAAGGAGGAAAGGTACTCAGAAAAATTTCCACGGCCTAGTGTGGTCAAGATGACTCATTGTGAATGAACAAAACAAGGTTGTTTTGAAAGAAAGCCAGATTTTATGTTTCGCCTTTGTTGAACTGTTCTATTATTGTCATCATTATTCTGTTATGAGCAAACAGTTTTAACGTCTTATCATCGCAACCATGGTTGTATTGCTTTGCCAATAAGGATTTATATACCCAAATTTAAAGCGCTGAACATTGGCTGCCATTCTCCTTTTCTTTTTGGTGAATCTTGTCAGGTAACGGAAATCCATAACATTAATGATACAGCGAAGCGCCATCTCCGCAACGAAAGTAACAACATATCGAAAGAACACTTTGGATTATTACTGTGGTACCACCACGTACAGAGAAAGTACAATAACGTTACGGACTGTGTCGAGACAGAACAGTTTAGATATCACTATCATCTTCAACTTTTGTCGACAGTTGGAACTTGTGATCACCACGTGAATTCAGGAACCACTCAACAAATCAATCAGTCCTTTTGAAATCTAGTGTCGTAGACATTTCCAGCGGATTGCGAATAACTATTAAAACGAACAAAAACTTTGGTGACTGAATAAAAAGAACTTTTGGCGACGGATTAATAGGCCCATATTTGTCGGCCAACCAGTTACACATTATTATTTTTTATTGTTTTGCTCCCATCGTCATATTTATTGTTGTCGGGTGTTACGCAATTATTTGTATGTGGTCCAGTGTTTGTCAAGAGTAGGGGATTTTGTGTTGCTTCTCGAAGGCCGGGAGGCGGGGCGAAAATTTATTTTCTTACTGTGCACCATGTGTTTTCTGGGAAGTAAATCGTAAGGTCGGTTTGTTTGATTCTGCAGTGAAGCAGGGTGGTCCTAGATTATATACCGTGCCTTTTGGGTCTAACGTCAAATCTGTGTATATTTTCAGTATATATTCCTTTTCTTTCTCTCTTTCTTTTCGTTATATTTACATATGATATTTGTTGTGTTCGGATATATGTTTTATTGTGATCTTTCGTCATTTCTGCTGTCTAGTGGTCTTTGTCAGTTTAAATTTATATATTACGCGCACTGTGGATGTCCCTACACAAGCTTGTGGTTGTTACTGTGGTTTATTTCTGTGTCATCATCGTCTCCGTGTACTCAGCTTGTGAAGTCTAGCGTTGGATAGTCATCACTTAGTGTTATCATCCATTTGTTTGTATATGTATTTATATGTATGTTTAACAATATTTCCAGGGACTTCATGAACTTGTGGTCATGGATATATAGATATAAGGGAGTATAGGTGATACTTCCCCCCTCACTACCTAGTGCTTATAGAGTGACTGGGTGAGTACAGAGTGATATTGTAGCACTACGGATTTATGTACACAGGGAGTGCGGGTGTACTTAGGGAAGTGACACAAAGACTAACAGCAGAGTCTGTACATTTATAGTTGGCTGATTCACAGCAACGTGTCCACAAGTACAAGATGCCTACTTTAATGGATTATATTGAAGCAGGTGAAAGAATAGGCCTGAAAGGTAAAGAGTTACAGGAGTATGCAGAAGCGAAAGAACAAAAGCAGACGGAAAGAGAGGAGAGGCATAATGAACGCGAGGCAAAGCATCTACAGGAAGAGAAAGAGACGCAAGTAAAACTAGCTGAAATGGAAAACAAGCGTCTACAGGAAGAGAAAGAGACACAAGTAAAACTAGCTGAAATGGAAAACAAGCGTCTACAGGAAGAGAAAGAGACGCAAGTAAAACTAGCTGAAATGGAAAACAAACGTCTACAGGAAGTAAAGTTAGCTGAAATGGAAATTGAGAAAGAGAAGATCAAGTGTCAGATGCAAACTGAAATCGAGTTAAGAAAACTAGAACTATCTTCGAAAGGTCAAAGTGAGGAAAGTAGAAAACCGTCGCAGTCGTCACAGAGATTAAAACTGCCATACTTTACGGACCGAGACAACCTTGAAGCTTATCTTGACAGATATCAGGCATCAGCGAAAGTGTTAGGCATCCCCGAAGAACAGTATGCTATTAGACTAGGGGAGCTTCTTACGGGCAAGGCACTAGACACCATGTTCAATTTACCTGTAGAAGAAAGGAACAACTACACTATCTTACGTCAACGTTTGCTGACAAAGTT
This sequence comes from Cepaea nemoralis, assembly GCA_014155875.1. Classification (NCBI taxonomy): domain Eukaryota; kingdom Metazoa; phylum Mollusca; class Gastropoda; order Stylommatophora; family Helicidae; genus Cepaea; species Cepaea nemoralis. The sequence continues at coordinate 199,691 of JACEFZ010007201.1, read as the reverse complement.
CCAACTAACTGAGCATGGATATAGGACAAAGTTTAGACAGTTAGGGCCAGAGACAAATCAAGATTTCACAGACTTTGTTAACACAGTAAAGAATACATTTAACAAATGGATGGAGCTCGCAGAAGTAGGGAAAGATTTTAATAAATTAGTAGATCTAATGTTAAGAGACAAGGTAGTATCTGCATGCAATTCTAATTTAGTGGCGTTCTTTGAGGAACGGAAGCCAAAGGACATAGACACAATGTCTCAGTTAGGGCAAAACTACATGACTGCACATCCTAACGTATCTATTGGGAAACTAATGAGTGAGGAAATAGTCTGTGCAGCGTACACTAAACAGGACCAGAATCCAGTCATTAGGCCAAGGGCGAAAAGTGTGGATTCAGCACAGAAAGGTGAGCAGCAAGAACTTCAAGATAATGGTTTCCGAGGAAACAATGTTGGTAGAGTAGGACGGTACCCATATAGAAGAGGGAACTTCCAGAGACGTCCAAATTATGCCGGATGTTGGAATTGTGGGAGCTGGAGACACAAGGCAGCAGAGTGTGATGCACAACCATCAGATGGACCAACGAACAACACTAAAAGGGAGATTACTTGTTTCAAATGTGGAAAGAAGGGGCATATCAGCCATCAATGTAGGATGAGAGAAACAGAGCACTCAAATGCAGCGCAAGTAATTGAGACGCTGAACAATGAAGATTGTAGTGGGTGCAAACCTCTTTTTGAAAAAGACAGTCAGCCAGTCCTAATATGTGGTCATACAGTAAAAGCAGGATCAGCAGTGCATGAAGGAGGAAGTCTGAAGCTGCATCAGGGATTTGTCAATGATAGACCAGCGTTAACAATTAGGGATTCCGGATGTACGTCTATCGGAGTGAGGAGAAGTTTAATAGATCCCTCGGATTATACAGGGAAAAAGATTAGATGCATAACATTCAACGGCACAGTAGAGTTCTACCCAGTAGCCATAATAACAGTAAAAACACCATATATCACTGGAAGAGTGACAGCGTGTGTTTTGGACTCACCAGTGGCTGATTTGATCATAGGAAATGTTATAGGAGTTAAAGATTGTACAGAAGAGGAAGTAGTTTATTGGGACCAAAAATATAGTTTAAGCAGTAATGAGGTAGTTACCATCAAAGAGAACCTAAATTAGAGAGTATAGCTGAGGTAGAAGAGGCACTTGAAGTAGACACAGGAACTCAGGACAAGGATAGTACAGCTGAGCAGATGAGAATGGATCCCAAATATAGTGCTAGTGACTCCCAGAGACAAGATACTACTCTGAACAAATGTTCCCAAGGGTGTAGGAGAGTAGAACATAGGCAGTCAAAGAAAGGTAGATGGTGCTTCGAGAGGAAGAACAATGTTCTCACTCGCAGGTTTTCAGATAGCAGAACTGCACGTGGGCAAGGAGCAGTACCTTTAGCACATAGAGACCGATATACTAGAACAGCTCAGGATAGTGCATGTGCAGGGCACATAGGCATAAGGCGTATGCAGCAGAAAGCAAGGTGCCAGGTATATGGGCCAAGATTGAATAAAGAGTTCAGACTAAACAGAGACTCAAGTGTAACGGTGCAATATGCAGATAGGAAAGTTGAGTCAGGTCAAAAGAGTGTTCGCGACATTACTGACCCAGGGCTAGGGATAGCAAACAGATGTTGTAATTGTAGAGGTACCATGAGTCATGGGTACATGAAAGGTAGACACAGCATCGACAGGAATCAGAGGTGGGTTGAATGCAAGAACAGAACCACCTGATATAGGGTCGGTACACAAATAGTATTGTGGGGTCGTGAAGTAGTAAGCGACCTGTGGGTACATAAGTATAATGCTTTTCTATGATGTATTATTATTATGTGATGTATTGAGTTCATGCATTGGTACACAAGATTCAAAGATTGTTTGTATTTATGTGTGGGGAATATGGAGTGTACTATGAGCATTTGATGTATTATTTAGGAGGGTAGCTGAAGTGAGGTGCAGCCATACTTAGGGCTACCCAGGCTATATGTCTGGGTCACATGATTAGTAAGTTTTAGTCTCCCAATATTTGAAAACGAAGTTTTCTTTTAAGAGGGGGGTGATGACATAAGCCTGGGTCATTGACATTGAGTTGAGTGACCGGGCATGAGGAAGAATGGAGATGAGAGTGGGAGACAGTAAAGTGACTGACCTGGCTATGAGAAGACAGCCAGTCCGGAGAAATAAAATAGTGAGGGTAGAGGGAAAAAACCCTAAGGCGGATGGGGCAAAAGACAGTGGTGTGTTGTGTGAAGTCAGGAGACTAAAAAGTCAGTGAGAGAAGAGACTGACTGCGGGGCAGGTCGGTTTCAGGAGTTGAGTTTGAGATACCGAGGTAGTCGGGAGTCCACGGACAACGGGGTTGTGTTATGCTCCGAGTTGTGAAGACAGGCCTGAACCAGAGTGGGTTCGATAGTTGAGCAGTGGCTCCAACCCAATGTGTGGGTTGTATTGTGGGAGATCCAGTCGTGGATAGTAGCTGGATTACCTGTCTTGTGGATTGAGATAAGAAGCAGGCCGTGAGAAGGCATTGATGTGTGCTGGTTAAATTGTGAGGAGGATATTTATATTCTATGGATTTACCTTGTTCCTGGATTTATATGCTACATGTGTCTGTGTTATTTCTGTAATAAAGGATTATGTGCGCCAACTGAATCTTGTTTCATGAATGGCGAATATGCACTGCGGGGGTGAGTTACATTGCAAGACAGATATCTCCATTGACACACCATGAGTATCATTACCTAGACAACGACCATCACACAATAATATCATGAGCATATCATCGTAAGAACTTCGTGATATTATCATCAAGAACGACGTGTGACAGTTACACTCTGCTTAAAGCAAGGCATAATAACTACAACCCATAGACAAACAGAGAGAGACAAGGAAAGAGTTTGCGCTATCATCTGCAAAAGATGCTGGTGAAACGACATAAAGTTAGCGGATCGTTTCCGTGAACATCCTATGGACATCCACAATTGGCTTCCAAACCAGTCTCCATTTCAACACCTCCAACTGCCTAGGTAAAGCGATGTCTGCCATTGCTTTAAATTCTGGCCTCGGTGACCACTCACCGCCGTGTCTTGGAAAATCGGCGTATGCACGGTGTAGGCGTTCTCCGTCCAAGATGAATCAATAAGCAGCATTTAGCGTCTTCTGTGTGTGTGTGTGTGTGCGTGCGCGCACGCGCGTGCCTGCGCGCTCGTACGTTTGTGTATGTGTCTATACATGTGCGTTTTCTCAATCATGTTTGTATACTCCAATATTTCGTTCCGACGTGGCGTATTTTCGTGTCCGAATACAGTGTTGTATACGCTATTCCGTTCAGTTATGTTCATTGCCTAAGTCTAGTTGTATTTCATTTTTCTTCTTGTTTGTTCCTTTATAAAGCCTTTTGTAGCCATGTTCGATTCCTTCTGTGTATGTCTTTCCAGTCATATCTTGTGTTCATTGTCTATTTCTGTGTTCGTTCGCTTTGAACTCAAGCGTAGTCAATATACATGCCACTACTTCTAGTATTGTTTGTTTGTATTATTGTTTTATTCAATGGCCAAGTAGATATCCAAGATCTACAACAGGTAGCAGTGAACCGCCAAGAATGGAGAGACAGGACTTCTGCCCTATGCGCCGCCTTAGACTCAAGAGGAAAGACTAACTAACTAACTTCTAGTACACTGGGCATACTTTTGCCTATGGATTAGCTTTCCCTATTACCTGTGTCCCTCGTTGAAGCCCCGACTTCTGAGGTACTTGTAGTTTACGTCCCCAAGTTGCTTGCTTGTGTTCATTGGCTTGAGCTCCAACGCAAAGTCCTGTATGTCGGATGAAGGCATCCTGTTGTCCAACATCAGTGTGATGTCATACAGGACCTGAGGTTTGCGTGAGTATCCGTTGTCCCATGTCTGGCTTATTGGTGTGCAGACTGGTGGTTCCTCGCCATACAGGCAGACACTCTCCGACTTCGGAGGAATCGGCGATCCTATTGACTTCAGCCAGGACCCCGAAGGGACCTGTTGCCCAGGACGCTCGGCGAGGACGCGTCAATAGGTCTTGGCCAGTATATAACCCGGCCCTGGTGCCTTGGAAACACCTCTGCGTCCCACGTCCCCAAGTGAAGCCAACATTTTAGTCCAACTGACCGGTGTAAGGGTTGAACGCGATACCTCGGCATCAGCACACACGCGCGCGCGCCCACACACACACACACACACACACACACACACACACACACACACACACACACACACACACACACACACACACACACACAACGTGAGTGAGAGAAGTAGAGAGATAGATACTAAATCAAATACATCCACACACAGGTGGACATGCGGGCAGGCAAACAGACATACATATAGACAGACACAGCTATACAAACAAACAGGCGATTAGACAGAGACAGTGAGAGATATGTGTAGACATATAAACTGATGGATACTTTAAACAGTCAAACATACTGATGAATAGATAGGCAAGCATATAGATCCATGCACAGAGAGACAGACACATTACGTAGATAAGACAGACATTGAGACATATAGATAGGTAGGTAGATAGACAAGTATTCAGGTAGACGACGACAGACAGACATAAAGATAATTATATGAAATCCGTCTTATTTATTATATTACCGCATGATACGTTATGTAGCAAGTACTGTACTCTCACTATCTTATCGTTTGTTGTGTACTATCCACAATTGTGTACTATCTACTTGTGTGTACTAACCACTTATGTGCATTATCCACTCGTGTGTACTCGTCACACTGTAGTCCCGGTTTATCACAATGAACTAGCGACAATCTCGAAATTAATCGACCAAACCACAACACCGACTAGAATCAACGCGTGTTGAACACGAAATCTATCAACAGAACCAGTACATTGACTAGAATAAACTCGTGGTGAATACGAAATCTACCAAGAGAACCACAAAACTAACTAGAATCAACATGTCTTAAATATGAAATCTTACCAACAGAACCAGAACACCGACTAGAATCAACACGCCATGAACACGAAATATATCATCAGTTTCACAGCACTGACTAGAATCAACAAATATTGAACACGGAATCTACCAAGGGAACCACAATACAGACTAGAATCAACACGTCATGAACACGAAATCTAACCAACAGAACCACAACACTAACTACGAGAATCAACACATCTTAAACAGGCAGCAGGCAATTAAAAACATACCAGAACCAACTGATTACAAAGCAATTTTGCCTGACCCTCAGAGATAAGAATGTAGGTGCTCAGGAAGTTTGATTATTCCTATACTAATAGAAGTGTTACAGCCTAAACGTTAATTTGATAAATTCTCCCTGGCATAGGCTAAAGTAAGACCAACACGAAGAGATAAGGACTGTTGTTCGCACACGGAAGTTCAGGACACTGGAAATTGCTATGGTCGTCAATTTCTTCTGATAGTTCATGCCGCGTGGTGCTGTTGATCATGTCTGTTCACAGCCTTCTGTCTCTTGTGCTGCCAATCTTCTTATAGTACCGTGCCGTGTGGCGTGGTGATCATGTCTGTTCACAGCCTTCTGTCTCTTGTGCTGCCAATCAGTTTCTGATACCGACTTTCCTCCATGTCATGATGCCATTCTGTCCAGCATCTTCTCTCCTGCTCTCCCGCAAGCTTCACCTCCATTCCAACGATCCCGTTGTGAAGACATACTCCAGCTTTCCTCGTAGCATGACATTCCCATAGAATGACGGACTGCCCCCCTCTGATGTGAGTAACCGGTTCTCTTTGTGAGTGAACTTCTTTCAAGATATCTTCATTACTCTTTCTATCCATCCACGGTGTTCTAGTGATTCCTGTATAAAATCACATCTCCGCAGCTTCCACACAATTCTTAACTTGTCTGCTAATTGTCCATAATACGTTTTCGTAGATCAGAATCGGCTGAATATAGCTCCTAAGAACTCGCCTCCTCACCACAACTGAGATAGATAAATTGCAAGAGAATACAGTATTCTTCATCTTGAGACAGCTGAGTAGATAGGCGCCATTAACCTCTTTAGACAATAATCACATTCAAATTAATATCGTCTTTGTGGCTGATTCATGCACAGCATTATTAATCAGAGACAGGGAGGGACCCTAATATAACTTCAATTCTGAGGTTGAACGGGGTAGGGGTAATGGTGTAAGTCGAATGCACTTAGTAGGACGCTGTCTTTGTTTGAGCTATTCTACGCGTAACTTTCTTAACACATCTTCCACCTGCTGTTATTACACTACCCGAATACTGACTTGTTTCAGATTAGTTCCATTCTCTGGGACATTTACTGAGGCCATGAATGGAAAACACACACAAAATCCACGACGCAGGAACCCGCTGGGGTCTGTAATATGCCAGGACACCCACACTTTCTCAGTCTGAGTGTATGGGAGAGTAGGTGGCCAGCGCTGAGCCCAGGAATCAAACCCTCATCCCACCGGGCTTATGCCACTGACTGCGCCTCTCGGTGGTAGATTACCTATGGACAAGCGAGAGGTGGTCATGCGCCTGTGGGACCAGGTGGAGAAGGTGGGGGAACAGATTGAGAATCCGTATGTTGAAAGGATGAGGTTGCGGGGGGTTGGCGGGGGTTCTGGTAGAATCTCAAACTGAGAGGGAAGACCAGGAGAACTTTCAATCAGATGGCAGTGGGAACGATCAGTTGTGTAACTCTTCGCTGGCTGTTGAACTAGGGCACGGAGCGCGTATGGGAATGCCCTGAGTGCAGTGATGTCAGTTGTTAGCTCAACTCAACTCAATTCAACTAAGGAAGTTCCTAACCGTTACAATGAGGCGCTCACTATCAATGGAATGGCGGAATACAACATGTTGCATGGCCTTTGCAGGATATCGCGATCAACCCTAAGATGCTTTCTAGACACTTAACGTTCAGTATTTTGCCATGACTTTCTGAATGAAAATTCTATGGTTACGTCCAGTGTGTGGTTGAATCGCGCACCTTTCCATTAGCGCAAGTTTAAGAGCGACGAGTCTTATCCTGAAGGCCAGGTCGACGGCATGTAGCAACTAGTTCCCAAAATTGTGGGTCCGTTAGTTCTGCGATTCACATCCTCTTCAGGTCAGCATGGCCGAATAGACAAGAACGCGCGTTATTAAACATCCAATGTCCTGATACCGAGGTAAGCTGTTCAACCCCTAGAGTGGACAGGTGGACTAAAATGTTGACCTCTCGTCCTTAACTTTCGGACGTAAATTACAAGTACCTCTGAAGTCGGAGTTGGTTCGACTGATGGTGAGGGACACTGGTAATATGGAAAGCTAATCCACACGCAAAATTCAGTCCAGTGCTACTAGAAGTAGTGTCTGTGGGCTGCGCTTCAGTTCAAAGCGAGCGAGCGCAAAATAATAATAATAATAATAATAATAATAATAATAATAATAATAATAATAATAATCTTTAAGGTGGAGTATGTCTTGCCACAAGGCTGGTGGGGGTTGTCAAACTACACACATAAAATGACCCCACTTGAAGTCTTCATGCATAACTGAAAAAAGCAACGCACAACTAGGGGATACAGACAAGAATGAATGAATTTGAAGAATTGAGAGAAACAAGGAGAGAGTTTATCCAATCACAGCAAGACGGCTACCGGTTCTATTAGTATTGGGACTCTTCGCTATCTGTTGCAGATGAGGACGGAGCACGCATGGGAATGACCGGAGTGCTGTGATGTCGGTCTTGGCTCAACTCAACTAAGAGGTATAGACATTCACAGAGGCAGACAGACCAGCAGTCAACACAGACGTACAGGGCTCATCCTGTGTGCTACATTCAGATATCCAAGTATGCAACCAACTGTTGCATCGACGCCATGACAAAAAGCCCTATGTGATCAATACATAACGTAATGAGAACAAAACACACACGCCATTAGTGGTTAACTAAATAACCAAGTTGAAAGAAGCTTAACACATCTTGCGCCCTAGTAAATGAGAAAGTGTACTTGTGCAGAAGACAGACAGACAGACAGACAGACAGACAGACAGACAGACAGACAGACAGACAGTGAAGCAGACACATAGACAGGCTGGCAAATAGTAACATAGATGTAAATAGACAGACATACACATTTATATAGACAGACACATATACAGATAGTGAGACAGATGTATATAAACAGACAGGCAGGCAAATACTTAGGCAGAAAGACAGAGAATGAGATAGATGAATAGACACACATACAGACAGAGTGAGATAGATATAAGGACAGACCAGCCGACAGACAGACTGATGGTCAACATGACTAAAGGAAGAACAGACCAAAAAATAAATAAAAAAACCAAAAAGTGAACGATAAGAAAGAAAGAAAGAAAGAAGAAAGAAAAAGAAAGAAAGAAAGAAAGAAAATAAGAAAGAAAGAAAGAAAGAAGAAAGAAAGAAAGAAAGAAAGCACAACTACAGATTTAGTCACAAAGAAACTATCAAAGACATTAACTAACACACGACAGGCCCTGCACTCAACAAAACAAAACAACGGCAGTGAAGGCAAACGGCTCCAAGAATGTCCACACATCCAATACCCACATGACACAGAGAACAGACTGCGGGCAGGACCGTCAACGGCCTGGTAGGAATCAATCAATATTGTCAATCACAAACACCCAGGTATGGGGCCTTTAGCGGCAGCCAATGAGACGGGAGTGGTGGCAGATCGATATACAGGTAGATGTAGGTGATCTCAGAAAGTGTTGCAGAGGTGTGATCGTGTTCTTCAACAGGCAGTGGGTGTTGTGATTGTGTATGGGGGTATGGTAGAGCTTGAGCCACACTATAGGGACGAATGAAGAAGAAGAAGAAGAAGAAGAGGAAGAAGAAGAAGAAGAAGAAGAAGAAGAAGAAGAAGAAGAAGAAGAAGAAGAAGAAAGTATAGAAGAAAAAGAGGAGACGATTATGACGAAAAGAGGAAGAGGAGGCGAGAAGGTGGTGTCAAAGGAGAGGAAGAGATGGTGGTACTGAAGGAGAAAAGTTGGTGGCAGGGAAGGCGAAATAAGAAGAAGAGATTCAATAAACAAGAATAGCTACGAGGAGGATATAGATGAGAAGACGACGAGAGAAGGTGGTGGCAGAGGAGGAAAAAGCGAAATAATAATAATAATAATAATAATAATAATAATAATAATAATAATAATAATAATAAGAAGAAGAAGAAGAAGAAGAAGAAGAAGAAGAAGAAGAAGAAGAACAACAACAACAACAACAACAACAACAACAACAACAACAACAACAAATTCTCGTGATTCGATATCTAAACTAAGGACAACAGCCCACCCCTTCAACCACCCAGGTCCCCTCTACCAGCAAGTACTTTAGCTGCATGGAACAATCCCGATCGATCGACCCGTGTCAAAGATCGGCGACACCTACACCCGAGAGGGCCAGTCGAGCGTGGCCATTGATCGCCGGGGACGCAAACTTAACACGTCCGACTCACGGCACGGCACACCTGTGGTGCCAGAAATCAGGCTGTCTGAAAGCTAGAAGACAGAAAATGAGTCACTGGCTCTATTTGCGTACAGATCCGTCAACAGATACACACTTACACAACACACAGGTTTGGTTTAGGTTTAGTCGATGGATCAACATCACGGCACACGGGTGTAACCCATAAGATGCTCCGTTCTACTCCTAACTCAAGCCTGAGTCCGGAGAATCTCAGCTCAGTGCACGAACACTGTAACACCGGCGAGGATCCTGAAATACTGTGGGTAGATTTTTAACTAGGAATTTTGCCCCGGGCAGCGCCTTTAGGCTACTCTTTTTCGATTTGCAACTGCCACGAAGAGGACACCATACCCCGAGATCCACACAGCCCCCTACACACCACACAAGCACGCTCAATCAGGCACGTGACAATTTCGGTAAATACTACTACTGCCACTTACATTTCCATCAACATCATCACGACGACTAACATTACAACAATAACAACTAATGCAATTACAACAGCCTTTATTCGTGGTGAAGGTGTTACGGACGCGGGTTGTGGCTCCGCATACCCGAGTTCGAAACACAGCTGCGCGCGATTTGGCAGCAGGCCGCGTTGCGCTGTTTCTTTTTTTACGAAATGGTATCGGGTGCCGGTCGTTCAGAAAGCAATTGCAAACTACTGAACGTAAACGTGTCAAGACATCAACAACAGCAAAATATGCTGGTGTTGATTGCAAACGTCCTGTAGAGGATATGCAACTAACTTTTTTAAAAACTATTACAAACAACAACTACTACTGCTGCCATTACACCAACAACAACTACTACCATTACAATAGCAACTACTACCATTATAGCAACTACTACAACTACTACTACTACTACTACTACTACTACTACTACTACTACTACTACTATAAAAACAACAACCACTACTGGTACTACTATTACAACAACAACAACAACAACAGACTACTACTATAAAAACAACAACCACTACTGGTACTACTATTACAACAACAACAACAACAACAACAACAACAACAACAACAACAACAACAACAACTACTACTACTACTACTACTACTACTACTACTACTATAAAAACAACAACTACTACTGGTACTACTATTACAACAACAACAACAACAACAACAACAACAACAACAACAACAACAACTACTACTACTACTACTACTACTACTACTACTACTACTACTACTACTACTACTACTACTACTACTACTACTACTACTACTACTGCTGCTGCTACTACAAATACAGAAAAATGTATAGTGCCGACGATGATGGTGACCGCCTTGGTTTGGCTGATAAAGATGTATGTGTGTATGACTGTGCGTGTGCATGCATTTATGCCCCCCCCCCCCCTTCCCCAAATAACACGACCCGGCAAGGTATATCTATATCACAGAGAGGACTGGATAATAATAATAATGATAATAATAATAATGATAATAATAATAATAATAATAATAATAATAATAATAATAACAGTGTATAAAATAACAATTACAGTGAAACTTCGATTAACCGTCAGGTTCTGTTATCCGTCATAGTCTTTTAAAAAATTACGGCAGAAGAAGTAACAGATTGGTTGGAATGTGACAACATGGATGGAGGCTTTGAAATGTTGAACGATGATGAAATTGTTTCTAGTGTGACTACCACTGAAGAAGAAGAAATTGATGACGATGAACCAAAAACCTACAACTAGCCACTCAGAAGCAGAAACAATGTTATCAAAGTGCATCGACTGGCTTGAAATGCATGAGGAGGAAAATGCAACAAAGATCCTACTTCTGCGTAAGATATGGAACATGGTCGCGCAGAAAGCTAGAGCCTCAGCCACAGGAGGAGATGACACATTATTTCAAAGTAACGTAGGTTTATAGTATCTGTACACTGCTACTCTTATATTGATCGTTTTGTAAAATTAAATATAAAATGTATGTACTATTCACTTTTAAAGAATTTTATTTTCATTTTCGTTCCAAGTCCGCAGTGAAATAACGTTACTGTACATATGTATTAAGAGATTTCTGTTATCCGTCTACTCGGTTATTCGACACATCCATGGTCCTGAACAGTGACGGTTAATCGAAATTTTACTGTACAGCACATATTTTTACTCATACGTCACTAGCAACTGCTTCTACAACAATGAGTATTAGTATCACCACCACCACCACCAAAATCAATATCACGCAGGTGGCCTAGTTATTAGTGCACACACCTGTCAACCCGCTGGCCCTAGTCTCAAACTAGCTCAAGCTGAGATAGATCATAGCTCGACCCTCTGGTTCCGATGTCGACCCAGTTTCATAATGCATGGTGAAGTTTCGACGTCGTTTCTACTCGGGACAAGTCTATAAGTGCTCAGTCTCTTCCAGCATCAGCTGTGAATGCTAACTATTCCTATTGTGAGATGGTTTAGCTAGACGCCAGACGCGTCCTTATCTGCGTTGATTGCCACCAGTTCCAATACTGGGTTCCCCCCGCCATGTCCATCAACACCGCCAGGACTACTACCATTACAACACCAACAACATCTACTACTACCACAACTAATATCAACATCACCACCTGAACCCTCAACCACACCTCGTCTGCGGCCATTGCCACCGGTTCCAATACTGGACCCCCAGCCATGTCCATCAACATCGCCACGACTACTACCGCGATATATATATATATATATAGTTAGTCTTTCCTCTTGAGCCTAAGGCGGCGCATAGGGCAGAAGTCCTGACTCTCCATGTCTGCCGGTTCGCTGCTACCTATTGTAGATCTTGGATGTTTATTTGGCCATTGAATGAGCCTTCTCTGATGATGGTTCTACGCAGGGTCTCTCTTGGTCTTCCCCATTTTCTTCTCCCTACCGGTGACCATATGAGGGCTTGGTAGGGGAGTCTTGCCTTGTCCATTCTGAGTACATGGTCGATGTAGTTCCAACGGCGTCTTCTTATAAAATTGGATACTGTATCTTGCTTAGTCTCTTGTCTTATTTTATTGTATTGGTTCTGAAGTCTGTCCAGTGGATGTTCAGAAGTCTTCTAAGACATTTGTGATATATATATATATATATATATATATATATATATATATATATATATATATATATATATATATATATATATATATATATATACAGATACAGATTTCAGATACAGAGATTTACATTTATTCATGTACAAAATGCAACATTTATTCAAATACAGTCATGTCATCATCTTGTGGAACATCGTCATAACTCTCCAAGTCAAGTGCGCACCAGTGACGTCTGTACTTCGACTGGCCATTCCGCAACAAGTCTCTCATTCTAGCTGACCATCTTAACAAGGGCTTATTTTATGGGTAGGTCTTATATTAAAAAGCATCCTGAAAAATCGTGCTAGGGCGTATTACAGGGGTAGGTCTTATTTGCGTGAAAACACGGTAACATTACAAAACCAATAACAACAGCAACAACTACTACCACTAATATCAACATTATCCACCACACCTAGTCTGCGGTCATTGCACCGGTTTCAATACTGGATTCCCCCTGCCTTCCGCCGTAATAGAGAAGATACCTCACCACGTGTGCCAGCGTGATCTGCCTATCTTCGGCGATTTGAGCTTTAGAAGCTATCGAAAAAAGGGGGAGACACCCACACACAGATACTTTATAACGACTCCCTCCTTCTGATATTTGTGGTAAGTTGTCTCCGCGACTTAGCCTCAATCAAATTGTCCAGATTACACTCTTTTTGACTGTCCAAGGAATGTTCAGTATTCTTCTACAAAACCATATTTCAAAGGCTTATAAATATTTTCTCGCTTGTTTACTAAGTATTCTCCAGGATTCGCAGCTGTGCGTTAAAATTGGTTCTATGTAACATGCAAGATTTCCTTTTCTAATTTCCAATGACAAGGACTTATTGCGTGAAATGGCAATATAGATAATGCAAATTATAAGCACACCGGAAGTACATCCTCTCGTCTCCAAATGGCGACAAAGTATGGCAGAAGAAACAAGTGTATTTCCACGTAAGCCAAATAATATCACAGAAAAGGTATCAAGCAACGGTTGATCAAGAACATATCGGCTAGGCGCCGTATTTCACGATCACCCAGACACAGCGTCCTGTGCTTGTTATTACAGGAAGAGTTGAGTTGAGTGAAGATATGACATCACAGCATTCGGGACTTTCACATACGTGCTCAGTCATCATCTTCATCCCAGGAAGAGAACATACTATCGACTATCGTTAATATAAATTCCAAATATTTTACTCTCTCTCTCTCTCTCTCTCTCTCTCTCTCTCTCTCTCTCTCTCTCTCTCTCTCTCTCTCTCTCTCTCTCTCTCTCTCTCTCTCTCTCTGTGTGGTGTGTGTGTAAAATTTCCCTATATAGGACTTGAACATTTGGGGAGAGAAAGAGAGAGATAGAGACAGAGATATAGAGTGCGGGAGAGAAAGAGAGAGATAGAGACAGAGATATAGAGTGCGGGAGAGAAAGAGAGAGAAAGGGATAGAGACAGAGAGGAGAGAGACAGAGAGAGAGGAGAGAGACAGAGAGATAGACAGAGAGATGGGGGAGAGAAAGAGACAGAGAGAAACAACGAGAAAAAGAGGCAGAGAGAGAGAGAGAGAGAGAGAGAGAGAGAGAGAGAGAGAGAGAGAGATAAGCGGAGATTCCAAAACTATCTATAAGTGCTAATAAACAGCTCTGCCTTCTAATCCCCACTGATATCTTCTAATTCTACGAGCGCCACTCAGTTCTAACAAACACCAGGTACTTTATCAATTCCTCAAAATACTTGACAACAAACCCAACACAACTACCTGTAAAGAACAACTCAGCTAAAACCTGTGATGGTTGACAAGCTGTCCAGTGAAATAAACCAAAACTACCATAGTAAAACACTGTTTAACAAGCCGATCAATATAAATACAATTTGCAAACAGTGTCTCGTATATCAACCGCCACTGTCCTTTGCTTTCGTCCCTTTTGACAGACACACTCAGTGTCTTGTATACCAACCACCCCTACCCTCGTGACTCGTACACACATACACACGTATTCATCATTGTCATCATTACTTGACGTCAGCGTCGCGAAGTTCCAGAAAGCAAATGCTGCGTGTGGAGAATAAACACACACGGGATACTAGATACGCCTGTCTGTCCGTCTGTTTATCTATCTACCTGTGATCTGTCTGTCTATCAGTTTGTCCATCTATCTGTTGTCTGTCAACCTGTCTACATATCTATTTGTTATATGTCTGTCTATAAGTCTGTCTATCTATCTGTTCTCTGTCAGTCTGTCTACCTATCTGCTATTTGTCAGTCTATCAGTCTGTCCATCTATCTGTTCTCTGTCAGTCTGTCTACCTGTCTATCTATCTGTTCTATGTCAGTCTGTCTATCTAACGTTCAATCTGTCTATATATCTGTTGTCTGTCAGTCTATCTAATTATCTGTTGTCTGTCAGTCTATCTATCTATCTATCTATCTATCTATCTATCTATCTATCTATCTATCTATCTATCTATCTATCTATCTATCTATCTATCTATCTGTTGTATGCCAGACTATCTATCTGTCTGTTGTCTGTCTCCCTACCTCCCTCCCTCCCTATCTATCTATCTATCTATCTATCTATCTATCTATCTATCTATCTATCTATCTATCTATCTACCTACCTACCCATCTATCTATCTATCTATCTATCTATCTATCTATCTATCTATCTATCTATCTATCTATCTATCTATCTATCTATCTATCTATCTATCTATCTATCTATCTATTTCCAAGACACTGAGTGTGTCTGTCAAAAGGGACGAAAGCAAAGGGCAGTGGCGGTTGATATACCAGCCACTGTTTGTATATTATATTGTATATTGATCGACTTGTTAAACAGTGTTTTACTATGGCTGTTTTGGTTCATTTCATTGTCAACCATCACAGGTTTTATAGCTGAGTTGTTCTATACAGGTAGATGCGTTGGGTTTGTTGTCAAGTATTTTGAGGAATTGATAAATTACCTGGTGTTTGTTTGAATTGAGTGGCGCTCGTAGAATTAGAAGACATCATTGGGGATTAGAAGGCAGAGCTGCTTATTAGCACTTATAGATAGTTTTGGAATCTCCGTCTCTCTCTCTCTCTCTCTCTCTCTCTCTCTCTCTCTCTCTCTCTCTCTCTCTCTCTCTCTCTCTTTCTCTGCCTCCCTCTGTCTGTCTGTCTGCATATCTATCTACCTATCTATCTAACCGATGTGCGAAAGATGAGTGGTTTGAAAGGTCAAATATAAGACGGGCCTGCGTGCCCAGTTTGTAAAAGGGCCTTTTACCTGCTTACTACAAATGTTAACCCGACCGTCACGTCATTTGACACGATCAACATATCTGATATGTCTTGCCAATGTCTTCTAGCAACTCGCACCCCAATGTGGGGTTACACAACCATCCGTCAGAGTCCTTACACAATTATATGAAGCTATTTATATACATATCCTTCTATGCATTAATTGCTTTGTGTGTCTGTGTGAGAGGTGGGGGGGGGGGGGGGGGGGGGGGGGGGGGAAGAAAGAAGCACGCACTAAAGCTCCGCAAGGAGAGTGTTAACGGATCGGCAATCGATATTCTGAAAGGACGTCGGCAGGATTATAGATCTGTGGTTTTCGATTATTGGCCGATCTTGTGAGATTTGATTAATGTGATCAGTTAGAATATGAAAGCTATTGTCCATCTCAACATAGCATTCAAGTTCTATGAAAGCTAAAGCCCATCTCAACATATGGATTCAATTGCTATGAACGCTAAATCCCATCTCAACATGTGGATTCAATTGCTAGTAAAAACATCGTAACCCTGAGCCTAAGACAGACATCGTAACCCCGAGCCTAAGACAGACATCACAATCCTGCGCCTAAGACAGTCATCATAACATGGGCCTAGGACAAGCATCGTAACCCTGAGCCTAAGACAGACATAATAACCCTGAGCCTAAGACGGACATTGTAATTCTGGACCTAAGACGGACATCGTAACCCTCAGCCTAAGACAGGTATCATAATCCTGAGCCTAAGATGGACATCGTAACCCTGAGCCTAAGACAGGCAGCGTAACCCTGAGTCTAAGACAGGCATCATAACCCTAAGCACGTTCTGAGAGAGAGACAGACACCGCAAACACTGAGCCAGGGGCGGCAAACATAATTTCTCAAGCTGAGTCGGACACTATAACATTTGAACAACAACCCCCCCCCCCCTCTCTCTCTCTCTCTCTCTCTCTCTCTCTCACCAATACCAATGCCTATAACTGAATGTTTGAGGAAGTCCTGAATCATTATTACTTCCGTCTGTGTTACCGACGCCACGCCACCGTTTCCTCGCACTCTCTATCACCACTGTGTGAATCACCTTCTGTAGTTGTGTTACCTTTGACTTCCCGCTATTGACATAGTGTCGTCAGAACATCGTCAAATGAAATCGTTGGCGCACTGTCTACATAGCGCATGTTCACTGTATAGTATAAGGAAAACGAATCAGTTGACAGTCTCTTACTATAAATACTATGTTAATCATGGCTGGCGGCTCCAATAATCCAATTACATGACCGAGTCTTGTGATTGCGTGGGGGATGGAGGCAGGTGACTGAGTCGATACAAATAGCTACATGCCATCGCTGGCAGTAAGTGGTGACATATACAAGTGACATGGATTTAACTTCGGTAAAGCTGTGGGTATGTAAAGAATTGGAAAACATCAAGGGTAGGTCAGATTTCATCATCATCATCATCATCATCATCACGTGCCATGCCGATAAGCGTGGGCGGTTATGTTCCGCCATCTTACTCGATCACCAGCGTCGTGGATCAGCTCAGTATTCTTGTCTCGACCACGCCACGTCGCCAAGCCATCCAGGTATTTACTTCTCTGCCTTCCCTTTGTTCTCTTCCCCTCGATCCTGCCAGTTGTCACCAAGTTCTCCAATTTATTTCTTCTCATAAAGTGACCAACAATGTGTGACTGTCTACGTCTAATTTCTCAAATCAGTTTACGGTTTTCATTTGTTTCTTGTGGGTCAGCTTTACAATATATACATATAATATATATATATATATATATATATATATATATATATATATATATATATATATATATATAATATATATATATATATATATATATATATATATATATATATATTATATATATATAAAATTTAAAAACATATTTTTTTTTTAAAAACAGGACGCTGTGGTGATAAGCAGTGAAACTATTTTACGACTCAATGTCTAGCTTCTCATGGTCAAGCCTGGCTCATCTATAAGTGGTCAGGTCTGTTATGAACGCGCAGATAGACTCGCTGGTTTGGCTATTGTTGGGCGTGGAAGACAATGGACCAAGCTGCTATTATGAATACCCTTCGGGAGATAGGACGAAAAAATTATTCGAATGATGATTTTGTCCCCGAAACGATGACCAAACTGCAAGAACATCAGTTTACACAGGATGAAACTTAACAAGAGTGACATTCGGGTAAGGCCAGAAGAATAGCTAACCACCACAGAATCGATGTCGCCAATCGCTAGACGCTGAGAGAGACTGAGGCGGAAATCTTAGCACTGGTGGGCTGAAAGGCCTGAAGGGCAGTAAGGATGATTTGTTGACTATCTGATAGTAAGTAAAGGTGCCTTTTTACACTCATGTAGGTGTATTCAGCATTTGGTGCTAGCCTCGTGGGTTTATCGGATACCCAGGTGTATAGTTAGTTAGTTAGTTAATTAGTCGCAGTTCCAACTTCACAGCAACGGGTCGTCCCCATTATGCTCCGTTCCTGTGCCAGTGAATATCACACAAAATGCTCCCCACTGCCCAGTGTGAAAAGTGGAAAAGACAGGAGTCTTGACCCAGGTGTATATGTCCTAGGTCAGTGATTCTCAACCTTTTTTGACCATATTTTCAGAACGTCACCCCCCCCCCCCCCCCCCCCCCCTTCGTATTTCCTACCTAAAAATTTGGCCCGTGTCCCCCTTCACTATATTTTCAGAACTTCATCCCCCCTTCCTTTCGTATTTCATACCTAAAAATCCCCCCTCCCCGCCCCTGCCCCTGCACAGTTTACGTAATAATGGAAGCACAAACCAAAACAAGTCCTAGACGTCCACATAAAACGTGATTTGTGGGTCTACTTTCTTTATAAAATGAATTTTAGAAGGGGTGAGACGTTCAGAACCGTAAAGTATGAAAGGAAAAACATTATCAATTAATCGGTTCTTGTGTTAACGCGATCTTGAAATAATCTTCATTCCCCCCTGGGTGGGGGGGGGAGGGGTCCCACTGTCCTAGGTGATTCAATGAGCATGTTCCGAAAGGTCGAGGACTTAGACAATGGATTGAATCGCTGCGGAGGTCTGCTGGTCGCAGAGTCACATCCATCTCCATTCCGAGACATGCGGGAATTGAGAGAAATGAACGAGCTGATAAACTTGCTGGCTCTGCATCCCCTGCAGATGGCCAGCCCATGGATCGCGCCAATGTTATTAGTGCCATTAGAGCGGTGTGGAAAGCAGAGGAATTTGATGCCAGTGAATTCACATCGTTGTCTAGAATGAGAGACTTGGGAGTAAGAACTGGCAAGGCCAGACACTAGAAGCGCATTAGAGTATGGTGAGAGCCTCGTCAACCAATACAGAACTGGCATTATTAGCCGCCAGAAGCCCCTGCATATGTGTGTGTGGGAGGGAGGGGGGGGGGGGGTTCTCAGCACCTATGGACATGTCCGGAATACAAGGATAATACCCCAAAAGATTACTAACTAACAATTATATAAACCAATCGGCACTCGAGGCTTGATGAGGTCAATCCCACACCGGCCACATTTACCTCCGTATGCATTTCCTGCTGGCCATGCTAGACTGGGTAGAATGTGACTTCGAACCCATGACCATCGTGTCGGCAAGCCAGCGTGCTAGGCACTGGGCAACTACGGATCCGCAACTAACTAACAATGACCCTGTTACTCTCTTAAACCTGGCTAAAGGTTGGGTTTAAACCCCAGAGGGCAGTCAGATGGGACAGCAAGGGATAGGAAGGTTGGCCAATGGACACAAGGCATAAGCACCTCATAGATCATGCTGCAGACAGATACATCCATATAGTATATGCCCCACGGCAGCTTTCGGCCAAGGAACAGATGTTCAAGCCTGCAGACAGAAACAATGGAATGCGGATGACCTGTACGCCGACCGGAAAAGTTAAGAGCTAGATGAGACCGTTGAAAATCGATGCCTGAAAGTGATCTGATAGACCTTGCATACAAATGAGAGCTGCAGATCTAATCTCATCTTGTACACTGTCATGTCGAGGTGAAGCATACACAACGGGGGAGTGCCCATTCATGGGTTTCATGTATCGCTGGAAGCACCATCCAGAAATTCTAAATCTGTTGTGTCAGGGCGTTTTCATGAGTTTCTGGCGAAGATAAATCGCTGGTTAGTCGTTAGTGGCGGTTACAACTCCACGGCAAAGGGTCACCCCATAATGCTCCGTTCCTGTGCCAGTGAATACACCACAAAATGCTCCCCACTGTCCCACGTGAGAAGTGTAAGAGACAGCGGTCCCGACAAACCAACAGCACGCTCAGCCATACATTTTAGTGCCAGCAGACAAAGGGATGTGTTGTCTACAAACCTGCAGGAGGTGGTCCGGCTCTCCTGGCAGCGGTGGATACATTTAGAATTTAGGTGACGTTTTGAAATTGCAGTAGATTTATTGCTGATGAATGTTCGCGTTGTGTGCTGGTTAGGACGTCAGGCTAAAAATGGCACGAGCGTGATCGGATGAGTATCGGATAACAGCACTCGTTGTTCGCTATGAGCGGGAAATACTGGCTATTTATTCCTCCCCAACTCCGGCCTTCAAAATGTGATGGCACAAATACTTTGGGCACCCAGAGCAGGACCCTGATACCAAAATGTGATGGTTCAAATACTTCACTCCTCCAGAGCAGGTCCCTGATACTGTTGTTGATAGTTGTTGTTTTAATATATACGAAATTTGACAACATGCATCTTTTCTCTCTCCCCTCTCTGTGAATAAGTATATGTGTGTGTTATTGTGTGCATTACCGTGAGAGTTAGTGTAAATGATGTAAGCATGTATGCAGGATTGTATGTATGTGTTTATGAATGTACGTGTGTACGTGTGAATGCCCGCCTATCTGTCTCATAACATTGTAATATGCATTGTTTATGTGTAAAACATTCATTTGACAATGTTTTGTCCTTTATGACTGTAACATGCACAATTGATGAACGAAAGATGAGTGATTGGAAGGGCCAAATTTAAGACGGGCCTGCGTGCCCAATTTGTGACCCTTTGAAAATAAAGTAAGTTCGTCCTCTCTCTCTCTCTCTCTCTCTCTCTCTCTCTCTCTCTCTCTCTCTCTCTCTCTCTCTCTCTCTCTCTCTCTCTCTCTTACCCGCCCTCCCCGATACTTTCTTGTCGATATGAAATTATACATGCCGGAACAATCAACAGTATCCTGCTGCAAATGCCATATTTGAGAGCCTGCAATGCAGACATTATACAAAGTTCAACAGCATCGGATTCCTCACAACGTACGACATATCCACAGGTTGGCAGCAGATATCAATACACCTAGAACTAACTAAATCAGGATTGGTTGACCCGAGTGGGATGTTGTCAAGGTTCCCGTGAGCGCGCGCATGTCTCTGTTGTGTTATGGCGTCTGCTACTAGAAACCAACGATTTTACCAAGACACATCGATCTGTTTTATGGCGGCAAAGATGTATGTTTGTCCATGTTGTTGTTATGTTCTGTCTTTTGGGCCGTCGCTAGAAGCTACGGAGTTCGTGCTTTGTGCGACGCTTTCCGTGCTGCGGAAAGAGACCGAGCCATATGGGATAAAACCCGGTGCAATGAAGTCGACCCTGTCGACTTTTAAGCGACTTTTTAAAATATAAAGACAGTTTATCAAAGAAGAGGGCAGTCAAGCACACTTTGATACGTTATAAAAATAAAAATTGAGTCTTAGTCTTCATCTCTGTTGCTAGGCTACTCTATGTCACTCTTGTAGGATGTTATATTCTGGCCATGCTACTCTATGCGTGTGAATCATGGACATTGAACAATGAGAGTAGAAGGAAGTCACGGAGATAGGGTTTCTTCGTTGAGTGTTGAAAATCCAATGATGACAGATGGCTGTCAGACCAATAATTATGCAACGAAGGAGGCGCTGTTGTTTTTCCTCTTCTAGTTCGTCTTCTTGTCCTCTTCATGCTGCTCTTCGTCTTCCTCTTCTTGTTGCTATTCCTTCTCCTCTTCTTGTTCTTTGTCTGTTGATGCTTCTTATCCTCCTTCTCCTGTTTCTGCTGCTTCAACGTGTTCTTCTTTTTTCTTATTCTACACCCTCTTATTCAAGCTGTTCTTCTTCTGCCTATTCTCGTTGTTCTTCTTCTGCCTATTCTCATTCTTCTGTTTGCTGTTCTTCTACTTCCCCTCCTTCGTGCTCTTCTTGTTGCCCCCTCCCCCTCCTCCTATTCTTCTTCCGCTGACGGCGGGTTAGTGTCATCGTTTCCTACAACAGTCAGTTGGACTTACACGTTGACTACACGTTCAGAAAGCAACGGCAAACTACTGAACGTAAAGGTTGCCTAGTAAATCAACCTGGGTTTGGGGGTTGATCGCAACGTCCTGTAACGGACATGCAGCATTGTATTCTTTTTTTCCTGAGAATGGAAGGTGACGAGGAAGGGAAGGAGCTACCCCCACCTCATATGTCATAGTCTAGACTATGTGACACACTAACACTACACACCTTATATGTCATAGTCTAGGATATGTGACATCCTAACACTACACACCTCATATGTCATAGTCTAGACTATGTGACACCCTAACACTACACATCTCATATGTCATAGCCTAGGATATGTGACACCCTAACACTACACACCTCATATGTCATAGTCTAGACTATGTGACATCCTAACACTACACACCTCATATGTCATAGCCTAGGATATGTGACACCCTAACACTACACACCTCATATGTCATAGCCTAGGATATGTGACATCCTAACACTACACACCTCATATGTCGTTGTAGCATGATGGATCAGAATCCCCCATTCCCAGCCTGACACATTCATAAAAATACTTTCGATTTGACTGGCGTTTCCAGATAGAAGGACGATTCTTGGAATAGTAAGTTTCAGAACGAGTTGGGGGAGGGCAGCGGTATATGCGCCTGTCTTTTGATTGGTTAATAGGTGGCAGCCCGCGCTGTTTGCTAGGCCACATTTGAAAAATTGGCAGTTCGAGCCAAGATTCCATCCGGAGCGGTAGCTATTTTGTGACGTGATGACAAAAATACCCTAAAGGATTCAATAATATATTGTTCTCTGGACAATAGGTACCACTTTAAAACATACTTTAATGTTGTAGTTGTGCCTAGTGAACGAAAGAGAAGAATATAAGAGTATTTTATGAATAAAATGTGAAAAGTGAAAACAGAACTTCTGTGCACCAGTATTCTGAATACTGCTTCTTCAACCTTGACAGGTCTTCTACGCTGTATACTCCAAGTGCATATCAATCCCTTGTTGTGACTGGTTGTGTATGCTTGATGAATGTATAGTACACTCATGCAAATTCGCAAACCCAAACCACTTGTGCATTCTTCATGCCTAGGATGACTCGTTCTTAAATCAACTGTACCTTTGCTCTCGCAAGTTAACATATGGCAGTCTGAATTGGAATGGGTGATGTAAACATATACAAGTTCCTTTGTAAAACGCTGAGAATGTTGGAGTGAATGAGCTGGTGCTTTGATAAGTAGCCTATCACATCTAGTAGAAGGAAAGATGCTTCAATATCCATATGTAAGCAGGACGGTGTATGGCACGCCAGAATTGCAAAGTTCATGTGATGCCTGGTGGCTGAATATAATGTACAGCTCATGCAAATTTACAAGGACTAAACATGTTTTTCTCCATATGTGCTTTGGTGCATATGAGAACAATTGCTATGCAATTGAGCTTCTGTTACCTACTGTGGTAGATACTCAGTGGGGAAAGAGCACATGATGATGATGATGTACCTGTGAGACAAGTCTGGTGAAAAAGGGGTGAGGTCTGGCATTGCTGTGTAAGTGTATATGGAATAGGACATTCATGTACCAACATCACAGCCATAGGAATGGATGTCTGGTCTGCTAATTGGGTAAATGCCATTAGTTAATACATAATGCAGATTGCAGTTGTAAATGCCTATTTTCCATTTCCCTTCACAATGCCTGTCCCATGTTGCTATGTCACAATGATTGCTGTATTATGTCTAGTCCTCCTTGTGCCCAGGTCTACTGTGGTTCAAACATGGTGGAACTTAGACCACATAAATGCTTGTAATTGTGTTAAGCTACCCTGTCTCAGCATATGGTCTTGTGATTACCACAGTACATCACAGTGAAATTCACTACATCATCACCTAGGAGAGGTGTGTTTGGTCAACATCCTCCCTTAACCTTCCCCATCTCCATCTGTGTATGTTAGTGTATGATAACATCATCTTTTAACAAATGTAAAGAGATGTTGTGCCATTTTGTATATTGACAGAGAACAGGAGGATGGAGGAGAGGCTTCCATATATCATCTGGGACAACTAACCAGTAGTCCCTAAATCCAGAACCAATTCTGTTCTCAAAAGGAATAGTTCTGAAGACTTCAGCGATCATAATTATCAATGACATCTGAGAACTAAACAACAAGTCTATGGTGGTTAACCTCATTCAAGACGTCTGGTGAAATGACTGGGACAATGGATTGTTTAGCTAGGACTTATCTTAGTTAATCTCCAGCCTGGTGCTCACACAGTGTTTTTCAGAATGAAGACTTGTAGAGTAAGTGAGATAGACTGAGAAGAACGCTGGGACATATTTGTATCTTAGATCTTCCTCTACAGGAAAAGTAGAACAACGTCCTAAGTGTCAACTTCATGAACAGTCAACTCACTGGTGAAGGACAGGGCTGTGACCTTTCTTCAAACTGTGAAAGTAGGGGATAATTAGTCTGACTTGGAAAATCATCATGAGGAAAACTGCAACCTGAGCTTGTCCAACACCCATCATAGGTGCTAAAAGGATTAAACAGACCAGTGGAGCAGAATGTCCCTATGCTTGCCCCAGGTTATGGCTTATCTTGGTTTTCCCTCATTAACAGTAGAGGAAAAGATAAAAGTCAATGGTGTAGTGGAGATTAGAGAGGAGAGGAGGAGGAAAGTTTAGTTATTGGTTGGAGGAGGGATCCGAGTGTGGTATCATGTTTATCTGCATGCATGTTAGCATATTTGTGCATTATGAATGTACCTTGTTGAGGTGTTGACATGACAGAAAGATGAACCATGGATCATCACTCGACTCACCATCAGCTCAATAAACAGTATTATTGAACCAGTGTTTTAAGTACATGTTCCCAGTGAATTTCTTGTACAGTTGCTGTCAAGTGTTGTCTCTGGTGACTGTCTTAAGTGCTGTGGTTGATTATACATATTGTGAAAAGTCTTGTATAGATGTTGTCAAGTATCTCTTATGATGTAAGTCTTGTACAATGGCTGGTGTACACAATTCCTTGTGAATGTATGTCCCACTTTTGTCAAGAAACTGTCATGTAGATGTCTTGTCCAACAGATGTAATGTACAGTTATTGTTGAGTTTGTCTACAAAAATTGAATCCTAAAGTCCTAAAGACTAATTGAACTGATATAGGATAGGTCACAATGACAAAATAAATAAGAGAAGATCTAAGGTGACGGACGAATAGCACACTGGCAACACTATGTTGAGTAAGACGGATCCTCAGTTGTACAGAGGCTAATAGTTCAGATCTTCTCTGGCCTTGAGGGAACCTTTTACTTCTTTTATAAATTTCTGTGTAGATACATAGTGGTCTCACAGTGGGGGTTTGAGCCAAAGAAAAGTGGTTCTCCAAAAAGGCTATTGCGGGAATGATTATCTCACTTAAGAGACCTCTAGACATAAAACGTGCAAAATCATATCCTTTATCTTGTATATTTATTATTCAAGATATATCTCCAGAGAACACTACTAACTAGGTCCTCTGTCAACTATCAAATTTGTCACAGCCGTAGTCTAGACTATGTGACACCCTAACACTACACACCTCATATGTCATAGCCTAGGATATGTGACATCCTAACACTACACACCTCATATGTCATAGTCTAGAATATGTGACATCCTAACACTACACACCTCATATGTCATAGTCTAGAATATGTGACATCCTAACACTACACACCTCATATGTCATAGTCTAGAATATGTGACATCCTAACACTACACACCTCATATGTCATAGTCTAGGATATGTGACATCCTAACACTACACACCTCATATGTCATAGCCTAGGATATGTGACATCCTAACACTACACACCTCATATGTCATAGTCTAGACTATGTGACACCCTAACACTACACACCTCATATGTCATAGTCTAGACTATGTGACACCCTAACACTACACACCTCATATGTCATAGTCTAGGATATGTGACATCCTAACACTACACACCTCATATGTCATAGTCTAGGATATGTGACATACTAACATTACACACCTCATATGTCATAGTCTAGGATATGTGACATCCTAACACTACACACCTCATATGTCATAGTCTAGGATATGTGACATCCTAACACTACACACCTCATATGTCATAGTCTAGGATATGTGACATCCTAACACTACACACCTCATATGTCATAGTCTAGACTATGTGACATCCTAACACTACACACCTCATATGTCATAGTCTAGACTATGTGACACCCTAACACTACACACCTCATATGTCATAGTCCTAGACTATGTGACACCCTAACACTACACACCTCATATGTCATAGTCCTAGACTATGTGACACCCTAACACTACACACCTCATATGTTACAGTCTAGACTATGTGACACCATAACACTACACACCTCATATGTCATAGCCTAGAATATGTGACACCATAACACTACACACCTCATATGTTGTAACCTAGACTATGTGACACCCTAACACTACACACCTCATATGTCATAGCCTAGAATATGTGACACCCTAACACTACACACCTCATATGTCATAGCCTAGACTATGTGACACCCTAACACTACACACCTCATATGTCATAGCCTAGAATATGTGACACCCTAACACTACACACCTCATATGTCATAGCCTAGACTATGTGACACCCTAACACTACACACCTCATATGTCATAGCCTAGAATATGTGACATCCTAACACTACACACCTCATATGTCATAGTCCAGACTATGTGACATCCTAACACTACACACCTCATATGTCATAGCCTAGAATATGTGACACCCTAACACTACACACCTCATATGTTATAACCTAGAATATGTGACACCCTAACACTACACACCTCATATGTCCATAGTCTAGACTATGTGACACCCTAACACTACACACCTCATATGCCATAGTCTAGACTATGTGACACCCTAACACTACACACCTCATATGTCATAGCCTAGAATATGTGACACCCTAACACTACACACCTCATATGTCATAGCCTAGAATATGTGACAACCTAACACTACACACCTCATATGTCATAGCCTAGAATATGTGACATCCCTAACACTACACACCTCATATGTCATAGCCTAGAATATGTGACACCCATAACACTACACACCTCATATGTCATAGCCTAGAATATGTGACACCCTAACACTACACAACCTCATATGTCATAGTCTAGACTATGTGACACCCTAAACACTACACATCCTCATATGTCATAGTCTAGAATATGTGACACCCTAACACTACACACCTCATATGTCATAGCCTAGAATATGTGACAACCTAACACTACACACCTCATATGTCATAGCCTAGAATATGTGACACCCTAACACTACACACCTCATATGTCATAGCCTAGAATATGTGACAACCTAACACTACACACCTCATATGTCATAGCCTAGAATATGTGACATCCTAACACTACACATCTCATATGTCATAGTCTAGAATATGTGACACCCTAACACTACACACCTCATATGTCATAGCCTAGAATATGTGACAACCTAACACTACACATCTCATATGTCATAGTCTAGGATATGTGACACCCTAACACTACACACCTCATATGTCATAGTCTAGAATATGTGACAACCTAACACTACACACCTCATATGTCATAGTCTAGAATATGTGACAACCTAACACTACACATCTCATATGTCATAGTCTAGAATATGTGACAACCTAACACTACACATCTCATATGTCATAGTCTAGAATATGTGACAACCTAACACTACATACCTCATATGTCACAGCCTAGAATATGTGACAACCTAACACTACACACCTCATATGTCACAGTCTAGAATATGTGACAACCTAACACTACACGCCTCATATGTCACAGCTAGAATATGTGACAACCTAACACTACACACCTCATATGTCATAGTCTAGAATATGTGACAACCTAACACTACACACCTCATATGTCATAGTCTAGACTATGTGACATCCTAACACTACACACCTCATATGTCATAGTCTAGAATATGTGACAACCTAACACTACACATCTCATATGTCATAGTCTAGAATATGTGACACCCTAACACTACACACCTCATATGTCATAGCCTAGAATATGTGACAACCTAACACTACACATCTCATATGTCATAGTCTAGAATATGTGACACCCTAACACTACACACCTCATATGTCACAGCGTAGAATATGTGACACCCTAACACTATAGATCTCATATGTCATAGTCTAGAATATGTGACACCCTAACACTACACACCTCATATGTCATAGCATAGAATATGTGACAACCTAACACTACACACCACATATGTCACAGCGTAGAATATGTGACACCCTAACACTACACACCTCATATGTCGTAGCCTAGAATATGTGACAACCTAACACTATACACCTCATATGTCACAGCATAGAATATGTGACACCCTAACACTACACACCTCATATGTCACAGCGTAGAATATGTGACACCCTAACACTATAGATCTCATATGTCATAGTCTAGAATATGTGACAACCTAACACTACATACCTCATATGTCACAGCCTAGAATATGTGACAACCTAACACTACACACCTCATATGTCACAGCCTAGAATATGTGACAACCTAACACTACACGCCTCATATGTCACAGCTAGAATATGTGACAACCTAACACTACACACCTCATATGTCATAGTCTAGAATATGTGACAACCTAACACTACACACCTCATATGTCATAGTCTAGACTATGTGACATCCTAACACTACACACCTCATATGTCATAGTCTAGAATATGTGACAACCTAACACTACACACCTCATATGTCATAGTCTAGAATATGTGACAACCTAACACTACACACCTCATATGCCATAGCTAGAATATGTGACACCCTAACACTACACACCTCATATGCCATCGCCTACACTATATACCCCAACGGTTGTAACTGCTTGGGATGACACTTTCCTGTATAAGGGACACTTATACAGAACATGCCCAGCAGTGTCTGCCCAGTTGGTGACCAGGCAGACAGGAAGCCCACACACACACACAGAGAGAGAGAGAGAGAGAGAGAGAGAGAGAGAGAGAGAGAGAGAGAGAGAGAGAGAGAGAGAGAGAGAGAGAGAGAGAGAGAGAGAGTGTGTGTGTGTGTGTGTGTGTGTGTGTGTGTGTGTTTTGTTAGTTATGGCGGGGCATGCTCCGTCTCTTGGAGAAGAAAGACCAATAGTCCCTGGCGGTCAAGGGTGGTCAGTTACTAGCGCGTGCGCATAATATGGTTAGGGTGTCTTCTTCTTCTTTTTCATCTTCTTCTTCCTCCTTGGCGCTCGCCTACATCTGCAATTGTGTGTCCTGTATGAACTGCCCTGTCGTCTACAGATCCTCATCCGTCACTAGAGTTTGGCAAGTAGACGTTTCATCCGTCTCTACAGAATTACCTCTTTCCGAGCCATATTTGGTACACTTTAATCATTCAATGAATCAATCAGGTGCCGTCTCCACAATGAAGGTTGGCTGCAATGGATCTCCAACAATGTCTGTCTCTCGCCCTGACTGTACATTCTCTCAGGCTGATGTTCCTTTATCTCTTGATGTTATCTTCCCACTTGTATCGTTGTCTACCTTTTGCTCGCTTGCCCTCAACCTTGCCATTCAGTATGGTTTTTATAAGAGTATTTGTGAAGCGAAAGGGCACAGATAACGCAATATATACATTACGGACACTAATAGAAAGGTCAATAGAGAAACAGAAAGACATATAGTTGTGCGTCATAGATTATACTAAGGCATTTGATAAAGTAAAACGTGATAAACTGATTAAAATGTTGGAAGATATCAACATTGATGGGAAAGATTTAAGAATAATAAAGGATATTTACTGGAACCAAGTAGCAACAATTAAAATGGGAAATAAAGAGGGTAGTTACGAACAAATAAAGCTAGGAGTACGACAGGGGTGTGTGTGTCTTGTCATCAGATCTCTCCTTCCTATATAATAATATCCCTATATAGCGAAGTAATAATGAGAGGGATCAAAGAGATGCCAGGAATACTAGTTGGAGGTTATAATATAAATAATATACGCTATGCAGATGACACAGTATTGTTGGCGGATAATTCAACAGATCTACAACAATTGTTGGACATTGTAGTAACAGAGAGTGCAAGGAAGGACTCTCCTTGAATATCAAGAAAACAGTAACAATGGTGATATTAACGAAAATGGTGACACCAAAATGTGACATAGAAATAGAAGGGACAATTCTTAACCAAGTGGCTAATTTTAAATACCTAGGGGCATTTATAACATCAGATGGAAGATGTACAACAGAGATTAAGGTCAGAATAGGGCAAGCAAAGGCCGCATTTCAGAAAATGAAGAGTATCTTATGTAATAAGTCACTATCACTGAATGTAAGAGAGAGAGAGAGAGAGCTGAAATGCTATGTAGAACCAGTTTTGCTGTATGGCAGTGAATCTGGGAATGTAAATGAACAAATTAAGAAGAAATTAGAAGCAACAGAGATGTGGTTCCTGAGACGAATGTTGCGAATTCCTTGGACTGCCAGAGTAACTAACGATGACTGCCTGAAACAGGCTAAGGAAACTAGAACATTATATACAACAATAAGAAAGAGACACACATCTTTCTTCGGTCATGTGATGAGAAGAGAGGCATTGGAGAACATCGTGACAACTGGAAAGATCGAGGGAAAGAGAGGCAGAGGCAGACCAAGAGAAATGATGCTGGATGGATTGAGACGGTGGCATGGAGGAATACCATCAGCAGAGTTGATCCAGAACACCAACGACCGAGATCTGTGGAGAGCCATGGACGCCTACGCCAGCTGGCAGGGCACTTGATGGTGATGATGATGATCGTGTCTTTTAACGTGGCCGAAATATTTCACTTGCCTCCTCTTTATTCCTTTCATCAACTCTCTCTCTTCATTCCCAGTTTTTCTAGAACCTCTGCATTTGATTGTTTATGTTTCCATGAAATACGACATATTCGTCTGTACACCCACAGCTCCATGGCCTCTATTCGGCTTTCTAGTTGCTTGTTCAATGTCGGGGGACTGCGTGGTCTTGAGGTATGGTGTCCGCCTCGAGTGCTGGAGGTCCCGGGTTCATTCCCCGGTGAGGACTGGGATTGTTTTCACGTGGACTTTTAGTAATAAAACTTCTCCTGGTCTCTGGGTGGTGAGATCGGACGCACTGTGTATTGTTGCGCACGTAAAAAATCCCTTGGCAGTTGGAAATGGAAAAAGAGTAGCCTAGCGGCGCTGCCCGGGCAAAATTTCGAGTTAAAAATCTACCCAAAGTGTTTCAGGATCCTCGGCGGTGCTACGGAGTTCGTGCACTGAGCTGAGTTTCTCCAGACTCAGGTTTGAGTTAGGAGGAGAACGGAGCACTTATGGGTTACACCCATGTGCCGTGATATTGATCCATCGACTAAACTAAACTAACTAACTAAACTGTCCAGGATTAGGCGCCATACAGTTGCGTTGAATATACGTAGCATGTGAAAATTCTCATTTGTAATGGGTTGTTAATCTCTCTAGATGATAATGCACTTTAATAGTAATAACAACACTTTAATAGTAATAACGATGTCATATATACTATATTCCGTAGTTTCATGGGGTAAGGTTCCTAATTCTTTTGATTCTTCGCCACCTTTCTTTTGTAGTGCCCGACAAAGCCTGTAACTACTGTAGAACTCAGCGAGGCGAAGCCACGCGACGATCTCATTTCGCTCCTGCTAAAAAAAAAGCAGAGATGAGTTATTTTGGTTGACACGGGGACAAAGAAGGAGACTTGGCATACAATGTCCTCGCGTACTAGCGGCCTGGGAAAATCGCACACCTGGTTTCTATTGCAGTACGGAGAGCCTCTTCCAGCAGGCGCGTTGGGTTAGTTGATAAGGAGCTGCACTGGATAATGTCATGAGCGCGGCCAGATGAGGGTTCGAGGTCTGCTTACGTGGTCTGGCGAAGTTAAGGAGAGACTGACCACCTATCCATCAGTGCACTCAGGCCTAGACAATGCGACGGCCCTGTCATTTCACAGACCCATTGTAGGTTTCTGCGTGGCGACAGCCGCCACCTGGCACCAATGTTAGAGTATCCTGTTAGCAACGTTGTTGTTTTGTCAGTTGGCTTTGGACTGGAGTGTTGTCCACACACACACTAGTAGTCTGAGATAAGTAGCAAACATTGTTTTTCAAATTTTCTCTTCATTGTTCTCATTTTGTTCCCCATCTATTTTATTCTTCTCATCCCGTTCGTATGGCTTAATGTAGTCACTGGAGGGTCTTCTCCGTGGTTATATGTTGTGTTTTGTGTATGTATTTGTTTGCTGATGAAGGCTAGTCGCTGGAATGTCTTGTATGTTTCGTAATTCTGTTCTGTAAAGGTGCATTACTTTATGTTATTTTATATTGTTTACTACAAGTGAGTGCACCGGACTGATTTTGCGTGAGGAATAGCTTTACCTATTACCAGTGTCCCTCGCCATCAGGTGAACAACTCTCTCCGACTTTTGAGGTACTTGTAATTTACGTTCGAAGGCGTTAACGACTTTCTCCATAATTCCGTATATCCACGTGAGGAACATAGCTGTGCGAGATTCGGCAGCGGGCCGTGTCGCGTTGGTTACGGGGTATGTGAGCCGGTCGCTCAGAAAGCAATGGCAAACTACTGAGCGTAATCTTGCAAAGAACATCAACAGCAGCTGAAAAATGCTGGTGTTAACTACAACGTCCTGTAAGGGATATGCAATTTAAAAAAAAAACAACTGTATGGGTTAAACCCGCTACAACGGCATTAGCACACCGGAAGTTTAAGATCCAGCGCTCTTATCAATTCGGCCACGCTGACCTCCTGAATTACTTGTAATTGACTCCCCCTAGTGAAGCTCGGGGAGTCAACAATGAAGTCCCACTGCCCGGCCTATGGAAGTGTGGAGCGGAGACCCCCTACTTTGTGTTTGAAAATCAGGGACAAGTACACAATAATATTCTAACAACAGTCCGTCCTTGCTAAACCCGTCCTTTGTTGCTAGCGAGAAAAACCAGGATGTTTGAGTTGAATGTTTCTTCATAATATTCCACTTTTGCCTTCAAGCGTTGTGAGGAGGAAATATTGACGTTCCAGCGCCCGATGGGTGGCACTGGAAAATGAGCGTCAATCCGCGTGATTGCACAATGTATTTGATGTCAACAACCCATTTGTCTTCTCGGGCGTCCTCTTGCTCTCGTTGCAGATCTTTGATGTAGCGACATTACTGATTGTTGATGGTGTTGCATTAAAACGAGATGACCGAACCATTATTGAATGTTTTTGTCATATATTTCGATAGTTCCATTTTAACTGCATGCACGCATACCTGAATCTATCCACCCACCCATACCTACACAAGGTAGATGTAGTCCCACCGCGGATAATGCCGCTAGGGTGATAAGTGGTAAGGCTTCACATATTCTAGGCTAAGACGTGTAAGATGGATTTCCCTTCCCTTCCCCACCGCTTTTCCTTCCCAGTCAATTCTGAATATTGACTGGTATGAATGTGTATAACGTTGGGTCGGCCACACAACTGAACTGGTTGGGAAAAGAAAACACATCCAGAACCTGGCGAGGAATAAATTCGTACCACTGTCTCGGCAGGCCAGCGCACTAACCACTACACCACGTGAATATACTATTTAAAGTATTATCATCATCAAGTGCCATCTTCGCACTGATGGTCGGATGTAGTGAGTCTCCGTCATCGCGATTATTTTGGGCATAAGATGAAGAGAAATACTTAAAAACTGAGAGTTTTCTTGCATATCCTTTGCAGTTATGGATGCATTTAGTTTGGCTGTTTGCGATTTCTTGGTAAAGAATACGTTTAGTAGTTTTCCATTGTTTTATGAACATCCGGCACTCATACCATTGAATGAAAACCAGCGCAAAGCAGCCTGATTCCAAATCGCCCGTAGCTGTGGTTCGAATGCGGTTTGTGGAATTACGAATTAGTTAGTTAGTCTTTCCTCTTGAGCCTAAGGCGGCGCATAGGGCAGAAGTCCTGTCTCTCCATGCCTGGCGGTTCGCTGCTATCTGTTGTAGATCTTGGATATTTACTTGGCCATTGAATGAGCCTTCTCTAATGATGGTTCTACGCAGGGTCTCTCTTGGTCTTCCCCGTTTTCTTTTCCCTACCGGTGACCATATGAGGGCTTGGTAGGGGAGTCTTGTCTTGTCCATTCTGAGTACATGGCCGATGTAGTTCCAACGGCGTCTTCTTATGAAATTGGATACTGTATCTTGCTTAGTCTCTTGTCTTATTTGCGAATTGGTTCTGAAGTCTGTCCAGTGGATGTTTAGAAGTCTTCTAAGACATTTGTTCTCAAAATTGTCTAATTTTTTATCTAAAGCTACCGTTGATTTCCAACTTTCACATCCATACGTTAACACTGGAATCACACAAGAGTTGAAGATTTTAAGTTTTGTGTGTTTGCTGAGTGTCTTTGACTTCCAGATGTTTGACAGTTTATTGAAGGCACTAGATGCCAGTGCGATTCTAGATGATATTTCTGGTGTTGAGTCCCCTGTGGATGTCATTTTGCTTCCTAGGTATGTGAAGCTGTTGACTTTTTCAAGAACGTAGCTGTTCAATTTGGTCTCATCTGAACAATTGCTCTGTGATCATTGGCAAAAGAAATGTATGGGGACATTGCAAGGGATAGGCGAGGAGATAAACTATCTGGACAGTCTAGCCACGTGGTATAATTAGGACAGGAACACAGCCCTGATCCACGACTCTGCTTTTCGTGGGAGATGGCGAGCAATGATTGCCCACTCTTACCGGCACTTCACATGATGATGATAATATAACTAACAATAATGCCAAGAAAATAAGTACCTCCATTCTTGTCGACGTAAATTAACAGAAAGCATCACGAACAGCAACATTTGGTAACATCATCAGAGACCTTTGCCTCTATATTCACACGCAGTACTCAAACAAATATTCACAGTTGTAATAAATCCATGTGCGTCTGACAATGCAACACGTGAGCCGGCCTCATAACCTGGATCGCGACGCTAGTCCCTACCTACGAGCCGACTCCTACCTGGTAAGGGTCGTTACTGACCCATGACAAGCGGGGCTTGCAGAATACACCAGCTGCTGGCTGATCAGAATCTGTGACACCGATTTGAACTCGTTAACGCGCCAGGTCGTTCACTACCAATAGGAAGCTTTTGAGGAGAGTAATGCCGTGTTCAAGAGGAAAAACTGAAGACTAGTAAACAAATATGAATAAAATTGGGTGGAACTGCGGTAAAGCTGTGAAAATGTAAACAATATAAAATGACAGAAAGTAGTGCAGCTTTACATAACAGAATTACGACACATACAGGACGTTGCGGCGATTAGCCTTCATCAGCAACAAACACATTCACAAACACAACATATAGTCAAGGAGATCTCCGATCTGTTTCGGAATTGTGAGGTAAGTATGAACATTTTTTCCAATTCTCATTTTCTCTTCATTGCTTTCATGTTTTCATCCTTTTGTTTTTCTCGTCCTGTCGTCACCTTCTGATGTAGTCACAGGAGATCTCCTTGACTGTATGTTGTGTTTGTGAATGTGTTTGTTTGCCGATGAAGGCTAATCGCCGCAACGGCCTGTATGTGTCGTAATTCTGTTATGTAAAGCTGCACTACTTTGTGTCATTTTATATAGTAAACCAATAGCACGGTCGGCTTTAAGAAAACAAAGCTAAGGACTACAAATAATGGGAATAATAGCTGCTGCAGGATATGACAACTGATTCAGTGCCAAACAAAACAGCATGTTTGGACCAAATATGGTACACAATCAAATGAATAGGTATTATAATGTAATGTCTATTCACGGAACAATAAAAATGCGGAAGATAAAAATAATACTAAATTAACGCAAAGTAGAATCAAAAAGTCTTAACAGTCGAGAGGGTCAACTTCATTGATCCGAGTTTTATCCCATATGGCTCGGTCTCTTTCAGTAGGGCAGACTGCCGATAGCATCGCACAAAGCACGAACTCCGTAACTCCGGCGACGACTACGGGAGTCTGCGAGAAAAATGCACTCGTGAACTGAAAGATGTAGCCCGAAATCGAACCCACAACCTTGGCCATGCAGACTCCCTTCGTAAAGTAAACATGTACAAGTAAGCTAAACCACAACACAACAAATCCAACGTTTCCATCTCTGTGATCTTCTTCAACGATAAAAAGATCTAAAGAAAAACAGGAAATTGTAAAATATAAATAAACAAGTCAAAAAAAAAAAAAAAAGGACGGATAACCATCGTTTGTAGGTCATTGTAGAAAGACTATTGGCTTTCTACTCTGCCAATCGTCGACCACCACATTCAAGTCAGGACTAACAGACACGATGGTGGGCCAAGTGTCCATGTTGTTGTTGGTCGCCGGCGTGTTTCCGGAGCTCGTGAGGGAAGGCAATTAAAGTAAAAACTATAGCCTACCATGCAAGACGTAAAAGGCGACTAGGGAAGGCTAGCGCGGGGCTGGACATCTCATGTGACAGAGAACTTTAGCTGGAAGATCTGCTTGGGGTGAGTCGGGCCAGCGACTTTTGTTTCAATGGCAGAAAAGGGCAGAAGCTGAAGACTACAATATATGAATTGTAGTTCATGACGCATAATGATGGCTGTCGTGTTTATTTATAGTCACCTCTCTGCCTTCTTATAGTTTAAGTTGTATACATTTTGTTGCCATGTTTATCCACAGCTTCTTCTTTGTCGTATAGTTTATGTTGTGTGGTATTCGCTGACATGTTTATCCATATCTTTCTCTCGTATCTTTTTACAGTTCAAGACAATTAACGTTATGCGCTATGTTTATCGAAATCTCTCTCTCTCTCTCTCTCTCTCTCTCTCTCTCTCTCTCTCTCTCTCTCTCTCTCTCTCTCTCTCTGATCTAAACTGAATAGCGTTGGTCAGTCCCGTTTTGTCCATTACTTCATTCCTCTCTTCCTACAGTCTATACTGTACAGCGTTGGTCATCACGTTTAATCACCGCCTCCTGTCCCTCTTCCCATAATCCATGACCTACTTCTGTCAGCTGGCCCACGGTCAGCGTTGTCTCCCCCCCCCCCCCACCCCAATTATACGTGCACGCCCAGTGAATGTGTGTGCCCTATGTGGATGACAGATGATACACTTAAGGGAAGTCAGTTTTGCCGTACGCTGACAATGGCCTGTGCACACGGGAGTTCCCGTGGCGAAGAGTATACATCGCCTGCCTCGTACACCGAGGGACGTGGGTTCTATTCCGGGCTACGTCGTTCGGCGCATGAATGCAATTTTCTCGGGAACATCCGGGGGTTGTCGCCGTAACTACGAAGTTCCTCCTTTGTGTGACACTTTCAGCACGCCGCCTGGTGGAAAGAAACCGAGACATACGGGATTAAACCCGTTGAAATAAAGTCGATCCTCTTGGCTTTTTAACCCCTTTCTTTTTGGCTTGAGCACGTCGGAAGAGGGTTTCCATGTCAGATCTCGTAGTTCGCCACGGCAAGGAAAGACTGACCACCTTTTCTTCCATACACCCCTGACCTACACAATGCGTTGGTCCTAACACGTCACACACCCACGTTAGGCTTCTGCTACATGACTTGTGTTCCTTCTTAAGTAACTTGTCTATGTCAGCAACTGTGGCTAGGAGGTAGTGGACGCGATTCACAATTCCGCAAACCGGGTTTGAAACCAGCTGCATGTGACGTGGAAACGGGCTGCTTTGCGATGATTTTTAATAATGGTACGGGCTTCGGTCTTTGAGACATCAATCGCAAACTACTGAACGTAGACATTGACAAGAAAATCACAAATGGGCAAAAATGATGGGGTTGATAACGACTCTATACTACCAATGCCAAACCTGGACAATGACAGAAAAAGAGACAAGAATAATTACAACAACAAAAATGAGATTCCTGAGAAGAATACTCAATGTATCAAGAAGAGAGAAAATCAGAAATTAAGAAATCAGGACTAAAGTGGGGGTTATAGCAGCGTTAGATTTCATTAGAAAGTAGCAATTCAAATTGTATGGCCATGTAACTAGGTTACCAACTAACAGTACACCACAACAAGCAATGATGTACAGACCAAATGTGAGCAGAAGAAGAGGCCGGCCACGTAAACTATGTACAGATTCCATGGGAATCTCAATTCACGAAGCCCATAAACGGGCACTCTCCCGATGTTTATAATTCACCTCAACACCGCAAGGTACAAGTGGAACGAGATGAGTTTATGTAGCTGTAGCAGTGTCTGTTTATTGTATGAGTGCTGATGAAGTATTTAGCCGCAACACCAAATGTCACCTTTGATTGTGTTCTTGTTAAGCTGAACAATTCCCCTTCCCCTTTTCGTTGATTTACTCAATGTAGGGAATTCATTTGTTCACGTGCTCACTGCTCAAAATTTATCGAGGAACACGAAGGAAAAGTTTGACTCTATCAGCACTCATATCGGAAATTCATCGACTATATCCATCGGACGTTGTAACGTCAACTATTCATCCCCACGACGTTTGACGGCAACAAGTGAACGATGATGATGATGATGGCTCAATTTAAAAAAAAGATTCTATACGTCTGCTCGCCCTGAACTCTAGGCGTAAGCCCATACACGAGCTACTACTTCCGGTGCACTGAACTTATTTTTGCATGTCGATTAGCTTTCCCTATTACCAGTGTCCCTCGCAATCAATCGACCCACTCCGACTTCTGAGTTACTTGTAATTTACGTCCCAAAGTCAAGGACGACATTTTAGTCCAACTGAACGGTCCAGGTGTTGAACTCGCTACTTAGGCATCAGCACACCGGATATTTATGAGCGAGTGCTGTTGTCCATTCGGCCACGCGGACCTCCACGACTAATTATAACCCGTGCCGTGTGTTACTGGTCGCCATGTTTGCCCACAATCTGTTGACTCACAGGTTGCCAATGGTTTCCATTCTGATATATAAGTTCGAGGCCAGACAGTACCCGAGAAGACAAATACCGCAATGTAACATCAAAGTAGCCAACGCGTTAGAGCTCTCACCCCCCCCCCCCCCCCCCAATTGATTATTGCACATTTTCAGTGCGTTTAATAACATCAGGACTGGCTCTATGTAACTCATAGGAACTCTTTCTCTCCCACTCCCCCCCCCCTTTCTCTCCCTCTCTCTTATTATTGATTCCTGCACATTTTCGATGTGTTTATAATCAATACTGTTACTGCTGTTGTCGCTGCGTCTAAGATTACCTTCATAGGTGATGTATGAATGAAATAACGAATGAGAGAAGAGAGATCAGAAAGGCAGAATGTTAGACGGGCCTGCGTGCCCCATTCTTAACCCTTTGAAAATAATGTCTTTCTCTCTCTCTCTCTCTCTCTCTCTCTCTCTCTCTCTCTCTCTCTCTCTCTCTCTCTCTCTCTCTCTCTCTCTCTCTCTCTCTCTCTCTCTCTCAAGAAAACTAGCAAAATAACAAACACACAAAAACAAAAGACCGTTGTGCTGTGTGTGGTACACCACGAGCAAGCAAAGATTTAAACAGTACGAGTGACAGGTGTAGTTTACAATACTGGACAAGTGAACTCGTGTGCTACTGCTTGCGAGCCACACAGCGAGAGAAACAATCGGGAGATCCGGGGTTCTACACTAGGACAGCAGGGGAACAAACCGTGAAAACAAAAACCATGATGATAAAATCTTGTATTACCTTTTCCTATGAAAGACACGTGTGTGAAGAATAAACATGCGTGTACATATACACCCTGTATATAGGAGCATAACTGTGTGTGCACATATGTGAGGGGAGGGGGGGGGGGGGGGGAAACCTGTGTGTACGAGTACATATGTGTGATGGGAAATAACTATGCATGTACATATATGTGATGGGAGTAACTGTATGTGCACATATGTGAGGGATAACTGCATGTGCACATATGTGAGGGGAAAAACTGTGCATGTGCATATGTGTGGTGGGGATCAACTACGCATGTACGTATGTGACAGGAATTACTGTGTACGTACATATGTGTGAAAGGAAGAATTGTGTATGTAAATATATGTGAGAGGAAGAACTATGCATGTGCATATGTCAATGGGAAAGCACTTTATATGTAAACATGTGTGAGGAGAAAAATGGCACCTGCACACATTAAAAAATATCCCAGTAATTGGAAATAATAAGGAGTAGGCCATATTGGGTCCTGAACTATCAATATTTAAAAAAACCTACCCACAGTATAATGTTTACAGGAAGCAGTAAGTGGTAAAAAAGAAAGGCAACCACAGACCTAAAGAAACACAGTGTTGAATTCGATTGTGTCATTCTAAATCTTTCTGTTAAGAAAAAATGTGTATATTCAAGTAGTAATTGTTAGGTCAGCAAAAGGTGATAGTAACCATTTTGGGATGGATGGAAATAAGGTAATCAGTGTGATACAGCGAATAGGGTTAATAGTAATTGCAAAGAGTTGGCCAAAAGGCAGCTCACCTGGTAAAACTGTCAGGCAAGAAAACCCTTCCCATGGGTAGATAGTGCCCGTTACCTTGAACAGAATATATCTAGAGGATTTAGACTTTACAAGAATTCATGCCAAAGTTAGACACACTGAGCTTTGAGGTGAATGACTAGGTTTGATGCACTTCCCTTGAAAGAGGAATGCGGAAGAAGATATCAATTTATGCGATCAACCTATTTATATGATCCTATTTACCGTACCATCAACCAAACTATATGATCCAGTTTACCATACCATCAACCTAACTATATGACCCAGTTTACCGTACCATCAACCTAACTATATGATCCAGTTTACCATACCATCAACCTAACTATATGATCCCGTTTACCATACCATCAACCTAACTATGCGATCCAGTCTACCGTACCATCAACCTAACTATATGATCCAGTTTAACCTACAATCAACCTAACTATGCGATCCAGTTTACTGTACCATCAACCTAACCATATAATCACGTTTACCAAACCATCAACCTAACTATATGATGCCATTTACTGTATCATCAACCTAACTATATTATCCCATTTACCAAACCATCAACTTAACTATATGATCCCATTCACCGTATCATCAACATAACTATATGATCCAGTTTACCAAACCATCAACCTAAATATACGATCCCATTTACCGTACCATCAACCTAACTATATGATCCCGTTTACCGTACCATCAACCTAACTATATGATCCAGTTTACCATACCATCAACCTAACTATATGATCCCGTTTACCAAACCATCAACCTAACTATATGATCCCGTTTACCATACCATCAACCTAACTATGCGATCCAGTCTACCGTACCATCAACCTAACTATATGATCCAGTTTAAAATACCATCAACCTAACTATATGATCCCGTTTACCAAATCATCAACCTAACTATATGATCCAGTTTACCATACCATCAACCTAACTATATGATCCCATTTACTAAACCATCAACCTAACTATATGATCCCGTTTACCATACCATCAACCTAACTATGCGATCCAGTCTACCGTACCATCAACCTAACTATATGATCCAGTTTAACCTACAATCAACCTAACTATGCGATCCAGTTTACTGTACCATCAACCTAACCATATAATCACGTTTACCAAACCATCAACCTAACTATATGATGCCATTTACTGTATCATCAACCTAACTATATTATCCCATTTACCAAACCATCAACTTAACTATATGATCCCATTCACCGTATCATCAACATAACTATATGATCCAGTTTACCGAACCATCAACCTAAATATACGATCCCATTTACCATACCATCAACCTAACTATATGATCCCGTTTACCAAACCATCAACCTAACTATATGATCCAGTTTACCATACCATCAACCTAAATATATGATTCAGTTTACCACAATACCAACATTATTAAGCAATCCAGTTTACAATATGATTCAGCTTAATATTCCTGGAGGTTTACCATACATCCAAGCTTCACATTCCATCAATCTTAAAATACCATCACTGGCGTAGGCTGTCGCTAGATATCAGGGCAGTGCAAGAAACTTTAAACTATCATACCAGATAAATGACCTTAGAATCAGGCGAACACTTCTCACCTGCCTGAGGTTCACGTTTTCCACTGTGATGAAGTCTGCCGAGGACCACACAGTTTGCACACTTAGAGACTGAGAGTCCAGAAATTCACATGATGATGTTAAGACAGACAGTTAGTAAGCCTTGAACAGACTTTGAGACCTCATGGACACAATCAAATCTAATGTGTTGCTTGTCTATCAGGGAGGAGACTAAATCATCATCAATCCCCAAATTCTTCACATAAGGGTAAACAACTTGAATGATAGGCTTCACATAACAACTTCATTTGACAGACCAGCTCTAGATATGGTTACTGGTTAACAGAGGAACAACAACTTCATTTGAGAGACCAGCTCCAGATGCAGTTACTGGTTAACAGAGGTGAGTGAGCCATGGCTGATAGGCTACGGTGACAGTCTGAAACTCAGAAGGTACCGATTTTGTTCTCAGTATAGGGCTGGTCATGTTTCCAAGAACCACTGGTATCTCAAGTTATCACAACACACCCTTATTTCCTTGGTAGTGATATAAAATACCTAGCCTTTTCAGATAAAGGTGAAAAATAGAAGGGCCTGTGTGCAATCCCCTGGCAGTTGAAAGTAAAATAATCAGGCTATAAGGCTGATGCCCTGGCAAAATTGTTAAGAAATAAAACTTGCCATTGGTAGACAGAATCTGTGACCTTGGATGAAATCTGTCTAGAGGAAGCAAACCTTATACAAATGCTCACCAAAGTCTTACACACTGACCTATGAGGTGCATAACTAAGTGCAATGTTCTCCCCTTGAAAGAGCAAT
Organism: Cepaea nemoralis; assembly: GCA_014155875.1. Classification (NCBI taxonomy): domain Eukaryota; kingdom Metazoa; phylum Mollusca; class Gastropoda; order Stylommatophora; family Helicidae; genus Cepaea; species Cepaea nemoralis. The sequence continues at coordinate 156,559 of JACEFZ010007201.1, read as the reverse complement.
ATCTAGGTACTTCATGTGGTACCAAATGGGGAAATTAAAACCCAAATAAATAAGACAACCGGAGGTGTTTCCAAGGCACCAGGGCCGGGTTATATACTGGCCAAGACCTATTGACGCGTCCTCGTCGAGCGTCCTGGGCAACAGGTCCCTTCGGGGTCCTGGCTAAAGTCAGTAGGATCGCCGATTCCTCCGAAGTCGGAGAGCGTCTGCCTGTACGGCGAGGAACCACCAGTCTGCACACCAATAAGCCAGACATGGGACAACGGATACTCACGCAAAACTCAGGTCCTGTATGACATCACACTGATGTTGGACAACAGGATGCCTTCATCCGACATACAGGACTTCGCGTTGGAGCTCAAGCCAACGAACACAAGCAAGCAAGCAAGCATAATAATCACATCGACATAGACTCCCTGTTGGTAACAATTTGTGAGAACAAACAACAGCAACTTACTTTCAAGTACTCTTGAATATGGTGTAACTGTAAGTAAGGGTGGCTGTGCAGATTAGTTTTCACGTGCTGACTGTTGGGGTCAGAAACAAGCAAAATCTTTCTGAAGATGAAGAAAAATGAGAATTAATGTATATTCAAAAACTCTTGCATGATAAGACACCATCTCAGCTACAATATCTAAATGTTATATTAATTAAAACATCCACGACTAAATGACTAGATAACATGGGGCCCTGTATTATGACCAAAACACCATCATTACACCATTCACAGGATACTTTTGCTCAGAAAAGGAGAGAGTGGAGGGACATGATCACATGACTTAATACCCAGTCTTCGGATTGACTGACTGACTGACACGATAATGATGATAAGAGACAGAAGAGGAACATGATCAGATGACTTGAAGTGCTGTCTTCAGGATGACTGACTAACATGATAATGTTAACAGGAGACAGTGGTGAGGCATGATCAGATGTCTAGAAGCAAGCTCTTCAGATACTAACATCATGATGAAGACAGGAGACAGTGGTGGCAATAATAAATATTAACAGAACTACATATATTACCATGTCACAATCTACATTATATTAATACAATATAGGTTATAAAATAATAATTTGCATTGTAGTAGACTGAAATGCATTATAAAAAATAATTAACATTATAATGAAACAGTGCCAATCTCCCTAGTCTAGGGGTTACACGACTTTCTCCATAAGCCTGTATACTCTCGTGAGTAACGTGACATGCGTGAGCATTGGTAGCGGTTCTCTCCGTGTCAGTAACTTACGGGGTATGTGAGCCGGTCGCTCAGAAAGCAATGGCAAACTACTGAGCATAATCTTGCCAAGAAATCAACAATCAGCTGAAAGATGCTGGTGTTGACAGAGATGTCCTGTAAAGGATATGTGGAAAAAAAAAATGGAACAGTATACATTATAACAGAAAAATACACAATATAATAAAAAGTGGCTTAAAAGTCGACAGGGTTGACTTCATTGCACTGGGTGCTATCTCATAAGGCTCAGTCCCTTTCCGCAGCAACTGCCGAAAGCGTCGAACAAAGCACGAACTCCCTAGCTTCAGAGAAGAACCCCATGAGCCTCCGAAAAAAATACACCCGTGAACTGAAGGACGTGGCCTGGAATCGAATTCACAACCTTCGGAGCCTGAGTCAGGCAACTTGACCATTTCGCCACAGATCTCCCACACAATATAATAGCATACAACACAACAGAACAATATATATTTTAAACAACATTAAACATTATAATAGAATAATATGCATGACAACAGAATAACAATCTACATTATACAGAAGAATAATAAAAATGATAAAACAGCAATTATACAATCTACATTATTACATAATAACTTCACAATTTTTATTTACATACGGCCACATATATTCCAGATGCAGATTATATGTAAGCTTTAGGATACGACCACATATATTCCAGGCGCAGATTATATGTAAGCTCTATGATACAGCCACATATATTCCAGACACAGATTATATGTAGGCTTTAGGATACGGCCACATGTATTCCAGACACAGATTATATGTAAGCTCTATGATACAGCCACATAATTCCAGACACAGATTATATGTAACTCTAGAATGTATCAACAACTTAATGTAGCACTTAGGTTCTGCCAGTGTTACCTGACAATGAGTCAGAGGAACTGACTAACCACCATGGGCCTATGGTACCGTGGCTCCTGTATACATTGACATACACTAAATATATTATAATTCAAAATGATAAATTCTGCAGAGGCCTTTCAAGTGACACACCATTAATTAGTGTTGATAAGGAACCAAGCGTAGCTTAGAAATGACTCAGAAGAATATGACAATTGACATTTTAAAAGGGGGATAGTTTGTGATACTATAAAAATAAAAGACACAGCTGGAATTTCAAATTAACATTACTACTTTAAAGTAACAATATGCCATTGCTATGATGTCTGATAATGAATGACGTCACTGCACTTGAGGCAAACTCCAAGCATAAGTGTTCGGTCTCTCTCTCTTAGGCGTCTTAGCATAAGTCGAAGTATGATGTATGTACGATTGTATTGTTTAATGATAATGTTGAGTTGGCTAACTACAAAGTCAAAAACAGCCCTAAATAATTAACTTTCGTGTCTCTCATGTTATTTTACTGACTAAGAATAAAATAAACATATTTATTTATATAAAAGGATTGTATAATTGACGATTGATCATTATCAAATTATCATCACTCATCAGCAGTGACACGTCTCAAGTTAGTTAGTAGGAGTTTAGGCTTAGGTCTGTCGAGATTTTCTTTTGCTTTGGTGGTTTATATATACAGGCTACGCGGGATAAAACAAAATAAGAAGGTGTAGGCAATAATAAGACTACTACTAGAAGATGAATGTGGGCAAAGTTACCCGGAGAGAGCTGACAAAGTCACAAACTATGGAATGATTTATTTACTTTTCGAGCCTGGACTTCTTGTTTGGCTTTCGTCTGCTTCACTTCCTATCAGTACGGCCGCCGTACTAGTGGAGATCTGTTCATAAACACATTCACAGCAAAACTATAATAACTTTTACCTTGACCACAAGTAGTCTGACTATGGAGGCATTGGCAGTAAGTAAAGCAATAATAGCATAACTCGAGACTCATGGGCATGCTTCCTTGGTGACTCAATGAGTATGCTCAGGAAGATAGAGATGGGGTTGGCCCGAAGACAAGTGGTTGTTGTCTCTGGAGCGGTCACATTTAGCAAAGATTAGTTTCATTTTTGTGCCAGAGCATGTGGGTGTCCAAAGAAATGAGTAGGCTGACAGGCTTACGGGTTGGGCTACTGTTACTGTGAAGGGCGGGCGAGCCATGGACCAGGCTGATATTCTGAATGATTTACGAGAGATAAGTAAGTAGTTTGCGAGAACCAAGTGATGACTGTGAATCTACAACCATGGTCAGACTGCTAGAACAGCAAGTTAAAAGAGGTGTGGCCAGACAAGAGCATTCTGCGGGAAGCCAAAGAAGATTAATAAACCAACGTAGAACTGGTGTCGTGAGCGCTACACGTTGCGGGATTTACTGAGGAGGGGATCCGAGCACTTATGGATTGAATGGTTCGATGTGCAATAAGGTTGATCTGTCGACCACCTAACCAACCAACCAACCAACCAACCAACCAACCAACCAACCAACCAACTAACTAACTAACTAACTAACTAACTAACTAACTAACAGCAAAACTAACAGGGATGTTATGATATGTTATATTGTATTATGTTATATTATGGTATGTTATGTTATGTTATGTTGTGTTATGCTGTGTTATGTTATGTTTATGTCGAACGATGTCACTGCCCATTGCGCATTCTCACGCGAGCTCAGTTCGATGCAGCAGCCATCCCATTATATTTCTGCTCACTGTTCAGATAAGGAGATGAATGTGGTATCTCCTCTTTCCCACGAAGGCTGCATTGACGTGCTTGACCAGGCTTTACTCCCAGTTCGTGCGGTCGGGATAGAGTTTGTGTCTCATCAGTAATAGCAAAATGGGTCCGTATTGTATTGATTATATCAGCCATGTCCATGCTTCTTCCGTTTGGGTTGGTGCATTGTTTGCCAGCTGATCCGCGCGTTCGTTGTCTTTTACAGAACCATGTCCTGGTGCTTGAATAATGAAGACACAAACAATAGATCACACGATTTATTGGCTGGCATATTTCGCTTCATTTCGCCAGGCACATACTGCAGAATTCACACAGCATAAAGTAAAATAACTAGATAAATCCTTCAAGCTGAAATATACACATTTTCGCTCAGTAATATCAATTGTCTACCACAGTGATTTTAAACTGACTCTCAAGTCTTTCTGCTTTTACAAAACTGGCCTATGTTGTGTGAATTATGCAATATGTACCTGACGAGATGTAGTGTAATATGCCAGGCAATAAATCGCTCAATCTATTTTTTGTGTCTTCGTTATTCAAATGTCCGGGCATGTCCATCCTGGTGAGTTATGTGAGGCGTGACCATCCATTCAGAGTGGTGGCTGCCGATTGCAATTTTGCTGCCCATGCGAGTGCTCTTGAGGCAGCCACGATCTCTAGTCTGGTTTCGTGTAGTTATGTTCCATACACCGCTATCCTCTTCGGTGCAATGCCACAGTGTTCACATATGACATATAAGAGGATTTCCAGAAGAGAATGGAAACGGCTGCAACCGCCATTGATTCAGAAGATGCACACAACAGCGTTCCACTGAATCATTTAAGCATTTCCCCTTCCAATGTTATTTCTTATGTTGGTGTCACTTTTTTTTCCCGTTGATATAATCATTGTTTCTGTTTAAGCAGATATTGTTCCTTGTTACCCGGGAAGGTTAACTCGGTCAACAAATGCCCACAGAAGTCGGATGTGTCGGCCTAACGGCGCAAGAACACAAGCTCTGCTGTAAACAGGCACAACGCAATCACGTCAGAAAAAAACCTCCGGATGTACGCAGAAGGAGAAGAAGAAGTTCCTTGTTATTGTGTTGATCAGACTATTTCAGCGATGTGTCGTTAAGTATTCTTTTGTAGTATCTGTTTTTATTTAAATGAGTTTTTTCTTGTTCATTTATAAACTTTCAAACAATCGCCCATATCTACGAAGAGGCTTAAAATGGAAACCTTAATTTTTTTTTAATTTTTTTTTTTTTTGGGGGGGGGGGGGGTTGATTGGGGTGACTATATTATGAAAAAAGTAAAGAACCAATGTGACATTTTTTCGATATAGTCATCACTGCGTTCAATGCAAGTCCTCCAGCGCCGATAAAGTGTTTAGATTCCTGTAGAAAAAGAAAATAATTCTTTGGGGTCACTACTCGGTGTGCCTGTCCCGGTCATGAAGTCGGTCACAGAAGTCACGCCTTTTGAAACGTCATACTGCACTCATACACTTGCTGGCTGGACCTTCTTTCGCCGATGAATTTCTATAAGTTTCACCCCTTAGCTAATTTCTTCTTCTTCTTCTTCAGCGTTCCGAGCCATTGAGGTTCTTTGCTGCAGATACAATCCGTCTCCATTCGTCTCTCTGGTGGACCTTCTCTTGTCAGTCGTTGATTCCAAGTGCTTGTAGGTCTGTATATGTATTATCTCTCCACCGCCTTCTTGGTCTACCTCGGGGTCTACAGTCATTTATTTCCTGAGTGTAAGCGAGTTTTGTTTCCCTATTATCTTCCATTCTTTCTATATGCCCCAGCCATTGTAGTCTATTAGCCTTCATGATACCAGTGATTATCGGGAACTTAAACAGATCATAAATGTCTTTGTTACTTCTTCTTTTCTACTCTCCACTTTGTGTATCCCTAATGGGTCCAAAGATCGTCTTAAAATTTTGTTCTCAAAGGTTTGTAACAAGGCTTCGTCTCCTTTCGTTGTACTCCAGGTTTCAGAACCATACAGCACAACTGGTCTGATCAGTGTTTTGTATATTGTGATTTTGGTGTTACGAGATAGCGCCTTTGATTTTAGTAGATGTTGTAGTGCATAGTATATCTTATTTCCAGTGTTGATTCTAGTTTGTATTTCTTCCCTTATGATGTTTGAGCAGTTGAAGATTGTACCCAGGTATTTGTATGTTTCCGTTCTTTTAATGGTCATATTATCTATTTGTATGTGGCCAGAGTTTTTAGCCATTCCGTCTCTTGAAATTACCATATATTCTGTCTTATCTTGGTTGATAACCAGCCCCAATAGTTGGGCTTTTTCCTTTAAGTGAGTCAATATTTCCAATGTCTTTTGTTCACTTTGGCCTATAATATCTATATCATCTGCATAACCAAGCAGCTTGGATGTTCCTCCAATATCACATTCCTCCTTTACCTTCCTTACAACTTTCTCTAGAGCCAGATTGAAGAGTAGCGGCGATAGTGCATCACCCTGTTTCAAGCCAGATGTTATTTGGAAGGGGTCTGATTTCCTGCCTTTATATGTTACTATATTATAAGTATCTTCCATGCATAGTCTGGTCATGTTGATTAACTTCCTTGGTATTCCAAATTCCTGCATAGCATTCCATAGACTATTCCTATGGACACTATCATAAGCCTTTTTAAAATCCACAAAAAATGTTATGGAGATCTCTTTTATATTCCCAATTTTTCTCGGCTATTTGTCGTAAGATAAATATCTGATCTATTGTTGATCTGTTTTGTCTAAAACCCGCCTGGTAGTCTCCTAATATGTCCTCTGAATATGGTTTTAGTCTATTTAGTAATACTGCGGATAGTATCTTATAGCTTGTGGACAGTAGTGATATTCCTCTATAATTTCCACATTGGAACTTGTCTCCTTTCTTAAAGATAGGTATCAATAATGACTCTTTCCAGTCATGGGGTAATTCTTCTGTCCTCCAGATTTTTATTATTAGTTCGTATAGCTTTAGATGTATTGCATGGCCACCTGCCTTTATAAATTCAGCAGCAATTCCATCAGTCCTAGTTGCCTTATTGTTTTTAAGTCGTGTGATTAGCTAATTTTAAAAAAAAATGATAACATTACGCTGATCCTTTTTGGTGCCTGTCAAAAGTGAACAGGCCATCTTTAAATTATCCTTATGGTGTCACTGTGTTCGTCTGCATGGTGATGTCACGTGCTTAACACTCGTTACATCCTTAACAACAATATTGACAGGTTACAAGACAATGGAATGATTATTGTAATTTCTATCACACTTTTAAGATTTTCATTTGAATCCCCCTTATTTATGTGTTTGTCCTTTCTTTGAGCTTCCTTGCTACATGTTGTGTTGTTATTCCAATCCACAACTAGCTCGGTAGCACCCAAAAACAAGTTTTCGATGCAATGTTGGCTTAATCTGTTTTAGACTGGCTTGATCTGGGAATCCAGGTGAGTTTACAAAATTCTCCCCGATGAGTAATCGCTCCTGTGACCACCGAGCTGTCAGACGCGCATCTAGCAATTGCGCTAAGGCGGTTCCCCGGTAACACTATCATCATCATCGTCATCATTATTATCCTCACCATCATTAACATCAACATCATCAACATAATTACCACCACCACCACCATCATTATCACCATCACCACCACCACCACCGCCATCACCACCGCCATAACCACCATCAATACTACCACCACGACTATCATCATTATCCCCTCCTCCACCACCACCACCACCACCACCACCATCATCATCATCATCATCATCATCATCATCATCATCATCATCATCATCATCATGTTAGACAGTTTAACGACCAGTATTGAAGTCCCCGGTTATCATCTCTGCCAGGCTGGTCTGTCCGAGTTTAAAATAGCTTGTTCTTTACAAAACGTCGCAATCAACCACAACATTTATTTGGCTGTTTGTTATTTTCAATGTAATTTTTACGTTCAGTAGTTTGCAATTGCTTTCTGAGAGACAGACGCCCATACCATTGTTTAAAATCAACGCAAAGCTCACTGCTTCCAGATAGCTTGCAGCTGGTTTCGATCGCCATCAACATGGCCGATTGGATCAGAGCTTTTCCTCTTAAACCTCCTTAGATTGGGTCGTGGTCAGTTGTAAAAGTTCAAGTCCGTCCCGGATGCGGATCCAACACATCACCATCGGGGCGGCAGGCCAGCGTCTGGCCGCTACGCTTCCGGGGCTGCCTGCATCCACAGGATTTTAAATATCACGTGTCAACAGACTTCACAGGGTTTTAGATATTCCAATGTCAACAAACTTCACAGGTTTTAGATATTCCACTGTCAACATACACCACAGGTGTTTTTTAGATATGCCAATGCCAATGTTAACAGACTCCACAGATTTTTAGATATTACAATGTCAACAGACTTCACAGGTGTTTAGATATTCCAATGTCAACAAACTCCACAGGTTTTTAGATATTCCACTGTCAACATACTCCATAGGTTTTTAGATATTCCAATGTCAATAGACTTCACAGGTTTTTAGATATTCCAATGTCAATAGACTTCACAGGTTTTTAGATATTCAAATGTCAATAGACTTCACAGGTTTTTAGATATTCCAATGTCAACATACTCCACAGTTTTTAGATATTCCACTGTCAATATACTCTACAGGTTGATGATATTCCAATGTCAACATACTCCTTAGACTCCACAGATTTTAGATATTCCAATGTCAACAAACTTCACAGGTTGTTAGATATTCCAATGTCAACATACTCCACAGGTTTTTAGATATTTCAATGTCAACAAACTCCACAGGTTTTTAGATATACAAGTGTTAACAGACTTAACAGGTTTTAGATATTCCACTGTTAACATACTCCACAGGTTTTAGATATTTCAATGTCAATATACTCCACAGATTCTTAGCTATTCCAATGTCAACAAACTTCACAGGTTGTTAGATATTCCAATGTCAACATACGCCACTGGTATTTAGATATTCCACTGTTAGCATACTCCACAGACGTCACAGGATTTCAGATATTCCAATGTCAACAAACTCCACAGACTCCATAGGTTTTTAGATATTCCGCGGTTAACATACTTCACATATTTTAGATATTCCAATGACAACATACTCCATAGATTTTATATATTCCAATGTCAACAAACTCCACAGACTCCACAGGTGTTAGATATTCCAATATCAATATAATCCACAGACTCCACAGGTTTTTAGCTATTCCACTGTCAACATACTCCACAGGTATTTAGATATTCCACTGTCATAATACTCCACAGGTTAATGATATTTCAATGCCAACATACTACTTAGACTCCACAGGTTTTAGATATTCAAATGTCAACAAACTCCATAGACTTCACAGGTTGTAGATATTTCACTGTCAACAGACTCCACAGACTTCACAAACATCAAAGATTACACAAACTCCACAGTCTCCACATACTTCACATATACACATCATTCACATATTCCACCCTCCCGTGTGTTGCCGGGGCCCATAAGGGAAGCAAAGAATAGCAACACTGTAGCCTACCACGCATGTCGTAAGACGCGACTAAGGAGGCTTGATGGTTCCGTCGCCCTGCTACTGAGTGAGTGCGTGGCGCGACACTGAGCTGTGGGTTTCGTGTTAAGTGCTTTTGAATCTGCCCAAGTTGTTTTTTTTTGGAACGTGACTGCATGTTCGGAGCGATGGCAGGTGGCTATGTCCCAGAGTTGACCGGTTTTTGCCTTATGCAGAAATGCGTGGCTGCTGAGCTTCTGGTTGACTGCCACTGCCGTCGGTGATGAACTGTATGTTCGTGGATTGTGTGGGTGAACATCTAGGAAACATTCAGATAGGAAAATGACTGCCGATTCCATCAGAGATGAATTTGGTGTTTCGTGGGGGACTGGTGTGTTGACATTCTGGCGGCGGCATTATGCACAGTGTATCTGTGCGGGCTGTTGTTTGTCAAGACTCCTGTCTTTTCCACTTTTCACATTGGGCAGTGGGGAGCGTTGTGTGTGATATTCACTGGCACAGGAACGGAGCATGATGGGGACGACCCGTTGCTGTGAAGTTGGAACTGCGACTAACTAACTGACTAACTAACTAACTAACATATTCCACAGACTCCACAGACTCCACAAACTTCACAGACTTCTCAAACTCCACATATTCCACAGACTCCACATACTCTACATATTCCACATACTTCACAAATTCCATACTTCACATACTCCACATATTCTACATATTCCACATACTTCACATATTCCATACTCCACATATTCCACTTACTCCACAAACTCCTCAGCCTTCACATACTCCACATACTTCACAGACTCCACAAATTCCACAAACTTCACAGATTCCACAGACTTCACATTCGGTACATACTTCACAGATTCCACAGACTTCACATACTCCAGAGACTCCACATATACCAGTCTCTACAGTGCCAACCAAATGTCCACGTGAAAGACAGCAGTAATAAAACCTACATTATATTCAGCATGATTGTCTTTATATTTGGTAAAATATACAATTATCACATTGTGTGCTGTGCTACTTGACATAGTACATCTTTGTTCACTGTATCACATTTCAATACAAAGTAACAACCAAACAATAGCAATATAGCAACGTATACATATATATCTCGCTCTTTGGTGTTAAGAATCAACTCTGGTGATGATATTCCTCCATACCAACGCCTCAGTCCATAAAACATCACTTCTCTTGGTCTGCCTCTTTTCTCATTAATCTTTCCAGTTGTCACAATGTTCTCCAGTGCCTCTCTTCTCATCACATGACCAAAGAAAGCTGCTTGTCTCTTTCTTATTGTTGTATGTAATGTTCTAGTTTCATTAGCCTCTTCAAGCTAGTGGTTAGACCACGTGTATTAAAAAAAAAAAACGTAACGTGGCAATTAAGTGTTTTAATTTCCCGTTTGTGCGAGAGTGATTTCAGAAAATGAAGAATACATATCTTATGCAATTAGTCACTATCATTACATCTCAGAAAGAGAGTCATGACATGTTCTATAGAACCTGATTTGATGTGCTGGCAGTGTGTCTTGGGAAGTGAATGAACAAATGAGGGAGAAATTTAAAGTAAGGGAGTTGTTCCTGAGACAAATGATGTGAATACATTCTGACAGAGTAACTAACAACGACGCACTGAAAGAGATGAGTTTAAGTGAGTTGTTGAACCTAATTTAATTTAGTTTAGTTTGAGAGAGAGAGAGAGAGAGAGAGAGAGAGAGAGAGAGAGAGAGAGAGAGAGAGAGAGAGAGAGAGAAGGAGGGAGGAAGGGAGTGGAGAGAGAAAAAGAGAGAGTGGAAGAGAGGAGGAGAGAGATGGAGGGGATGAGACAGAGAGGTAGAGATAGATAGGAAGAGGGAGAGGGGGGACAAAGAGGGGGTGAGATGGAGAGAAAGAGAGATGGGGGAGAGGAGAAAGAGGGAGGGAGAAAGAGATAGAGAGAGAGGGGGGAGAAGGAGAAAGAAATAGAAGGAGAGAGAGAAAGAGAGGGGGGGGGGGGGAGTTTCTGAGATCTTAGAATGCCAGAGTAACAGAAATTGCCTGAAAGAATTGAGTTAAGCTGAGTTTGTTGAACCTAATCGAGTTTGAGAGAGAGAGAGAGAGAGAGAGAGAGAGAGAGAGAGAGAGAGAGAGAGAGAGAGAGAGAGAGAGAGAGAGAGAGAGAGAGAGAGAGAGAGAGAGAGAGAGAGAGAGAGAGAGAGATTTATCTTTGTCTTTATGTCTCAGCCACAAACTTGCAGGTACTTTCATAATTTTATTTGAACTGTATTCCATATTAATATTATCATGGGAATCCTATAGGATGGGATGGGGTGGGATAGGCATAAATTACCATGTAATGGGATGGGACTGAAAAATGTGTCCCATGGACAAGCCTGTGTATTTTTGTTTGCAGATGAAGGCTAATCGCCGCAACATCCTTGTATTGTTCGTAATTCTGTTCTGTAAAGCAGCATTACTTTGTGTTATTTTATATTGTTTATCTTTCTCCTCCAGAAGCTGTGGCTGGACTCCATTATGCCAGGCCGGCCAGTTCCTCCACGAACCGTCGCCTACCTCCTGGGATGGCTGCAGCCCGATTAATGTAGGTTACAACAACACGTCAGTAGGTAGCCATACGTCACACGCAGGCACTTTTGGTACGGTAAGGTGCATCTGTAATCCCATTTATCACGCAGTCTCGTAGCGGAGCGAGAGCTGAGGCGGTTCGACCCCCGCTCGTGACTTGCGGTATACTGAGCCGGCCGCTCAGAAAGCAATGGCAAACTACTGAGCGTAATCTTGCCAAGAGATCAACATACAGCTGAAAGATGCTGGTGTTGACAGCTAAGTCCTGTAAAGGATATGCTTAAAAAAAAGAAAAAGGTGCAACTACAAATCGAGACGTTGCCAACAGTTGCCGTTTAAGAAACATGAAATCCGATTAGCGAAATTAAACGTAGTCAGTCTAGACTTTTTGAGGAGTATTGTGAGGATAAAAACACATGAAAACATAGCGACAACTAGAATTCATAATAGGGAAAGAGCAAGCGGAAGACAGCGAGATGAATATCTGATGACGTCGTCAGTTCATGAGAACATATCTGGTAAGATATATCCGGTGATCGCGTGATAAGGCGCACCAAGACCAAGCACGCTTATCAACATGGCACACGATGATGATGAGGATAAATAACCAAATAATGTTGATGGTGATAGTGATGATAATGACGATGACAAGTAACAACAATAATAACTGTATATGTAAGGCAATGACATGGCCCATAATGCAACGCGCTAACAGGCTTTATGTGTACCCATAGTTAGTTAGTTAGTCTTTCCTCTTGAGCCTAAGGCGGCGCATAGGGCAGAAGTCCTGTCTCTCCATGCTTGGCGGTTCGCTGCTATCTTTTGTAGATCCTGGATATCTACTTGGCCATTGAATGAGCCTTCTCTAATGATGGTTCTACGCAGGGTCTCTCTTAGTCTTCCCCGTTTTCTTTTCCCTACTGGTGACCATATGAGGGCTTGGTAGGGGAGTCTTGACTTGTCCATTCTGAGTACATGCCGATGTAGTTCCAACGGCGTCTTCTTATGAAATTGGATACTGTATCTTGCTTAGTCTCTTGTCTTATTTGCGAATTGGTTCTGAAGTCTGTCCAGTGGATGTTTAGAAGTCTTCTAAGACATTTGTTCTCAAAATTGTCTAATTTTTTATCTAAAGCTACCGTTGATTTCCAACTTTCACATCCATACGTTAACACTGGAATCACACAAGAGTTGAAGATTTTAAGTTTTGTGTGTTTGCTGAGTGTCTTTGACTTCCAGATGTTTGACAGTTTATTGAAGGCACTAGATGCCAGTGCGATTCTAGATGATATTTCTGGTGTTGAGTCCCCTGTAGATGTCATTTTGCTTCCTAGGTATGTAAAGCTGTTGACTTTTTCAAGAACGTAGCTGTTCAATTTGGTGTCATCTGAACTGTTGGTAAGATCGATAGTCTTTGTTTTTGTGGTGTTAATTTGGAGACCAATTTGCCCTGAAACATTTTGGAGGTGGTTTATTTTCTCTTGGGCATCCGGGTGTGTTGAACTCAAAAGCACTATGTCGTCGGCAAAGTCCAGGTCTTCTAGAATTTTGTCAACCCAATGGATACCCATATTTGTGTTGTTTGTGCATTTGCGCATGACCCAATCGATAGCTATTCCAAAAAGCATCGGTGATAAGACACAACCCTGTTTCACTCCTGTTTCGACTGAGAACCAGTCAGAGTTGCCTGTTTCTGTTCTTACGCAGCAACGTGTTTCTTTGTAGAAGGATTTTATGACGTTGGTATATTTGGTAGGAAAACCATAGATGTTAAGTAGATTCCAAAGTGAAGGACGGTGGATACTGTCGAAGGCTTTTTGAAAGTCAACAAAGTTGGTGATTAATTTCGACTGGAATTCTACGGAGTCTTCAATGATTATTCTGAGGGTGAAAATGTGGTCTATGCATGACCGTTTTGGCCTGAAGCCTGCTTGTTCTTCTCTGAGCCTTTCATCTATCGCCTTTTTCAATCTCTCAAGTAACATGCTACAAAAAAAAACAACACCATACCCATAGTAGTGGTTTTATGATATAGGGTGACCGTTCCCTTCCTCGTAGCTTTCAATGTCTGTCACATGGAGTCGAGTAACTCTTCTCTCGAATTGACTGGCGGAGCTGTTTCGACCTTGTCTGAACTAGTCACTGACCTATATTTACTAAAAGGCGAGGCAATACAAGATACATCAATGTGTGTGTGTGTGTGTGTGTGTGTGTGTGTGTGTGTGTGTGTGTGTGTGTGTGCGCGCGCGCGCGCGCGTGCACGCAATTAGAAACCAGACTGACATTTTAATGTGGTTTGTCTCTGGCGATATCGAAGTCAATGAAAAGCCGCCCTTTTGATTTTCGAAGAACAAAGGACAGCCAGAAAGCTAGATTATAATTGTTTTCCTAACCGCTATTGTTGTATGTTAATCAGGTCTTAGTCAGATATGACTTAGCATGGCAGCAGACGGTATTACCTGCTTTCTGTTAGCGCCGAATGTTTGGCGGCGCTCACCAAACCCAACACCCCTCGTTGTGCCAAGGCATCGGCTGGAGGAACGCAAATGGGAGGGTACAAGCCTTTTGCTAGTGCAAGGAAATACAACCTAAAGACTACATGTCATGACAGGGCAGACCAGGCCCTAAGCCTTGGTCGAAAACTAGTCTAGGATCGAAGCTCCAATAGACGGACAGTTAGAGCATTGCTTTGCCTATCTGGCAGCTTCTGCAACTTGTATTTTTTCAGATGCATTGGTGGTACATTTCCTCTGTAGTAAACTAGGCAGACCGAGAGAGGGATAATGCAACACACGGTCTCGAAATTCATCTCAGACTTTGTGTGATAGAGAGGTATAATTCCAGTTTACAAACCATTGTCTGTCAAGACGGCAAGGTGCCAGTCATTGTTGTATACCTTTCATGTGAGCTGTCCCGATTCAAAATTCTACCTTAAAATGTTCAAACTATCATTTAAAAGGACCAACAGCTTGCCAAGTCAAATGAATTCCCCGCACCCCTACCGTTTTTCCTCTTATAGCCTCAGACACAACTATGTAGTACGTGTTGCAGTCCAAACCACGCCCACTTTTGTACAGCTAATCAAACATAGCATCAGTTAGCCATTCAGAATCGTCCTATGAAAACAAAGTCACAGTTGCCTAGATAGGTTAGTTTCATAAGTGCAGATCAGATTCAGAGCCACGCCTATCCAATCAAAAGACAAATGTGGTGTCGTTTCAATGTTAAATATATGTAACATCGAGTTTTATACACATCGTTAAAATGCATTGCCAAAATCCAATATGTGCCAACTAATCGGAACAGCAGGAAAGATGTCTGCTGAGTGGGGTGTTGGACACAGTTATGCATGTAAATGAGTTTCACAGGTGTGGTTCTATTTAAAGCCACGCCCTAAATATGCATTAACTAATCACCGTGTTGTCAGCTCAAATGACGTACTTATTTATCAGGATTACTAGTCACAATTGTGTATACAAATGAGTATGATACAGGTCTAAATTGTAAGGAGGTAAAGGCAATGGACAAGAGTCTGGGACGGTTATTGGGGGTATATTCTGAATATGTTTGTTGCTTTTTCCGAAAGCGCCAATGCTTTGCTCTAAAGTCTGTTTCAGCTCATGTCTGACACCTGCTAATATATCTGCTTTTAGACAGTCCAGGTCTAGGGAAGTTAGTGTAGAGGTTTTTCCAAATTCATATACGTCATGTGACGTGTTGATAGAGTTCTGCCCATCTTGTGGGTGGGGCGTCAATAAATTCTGCCCCTCGTAAAGGTTCCGCCCACAATATGTGGTTGGATAGCCGTGGTTCGGCGACAGGCCGTTTACGGGCGTTGGACAAGGCGGGACTGGCGACAAGCGGCTGAATGTATGATGAAGATCACGTCTTAAACTGTCCATGTGACCCGTAGTTCTGACCACCTCTCGTTTTCTGTCCTCTCGGAGTTCAAACCTGTGAAGATAAAGAGAATCCACTGATTGAATGATCTTTAATGATTGTTTATTATGTTATTTATTTACTGAAAAGGCATTTTTCTGTTCCAAGTTGGCTGTTAATTTTACTGATTTAATATCAAACAAAAGGTAGGTTTAGACCAACATGGTACACAATCAAGTGAACAAATATTATAACAACCCATTAAATGGTTTGGCCACCTCAAAAGAATGTCCTGGTACCATCTGTTACAAAGAATCGCATTGAAGAAATATAATGGATACAGAGCAAGGGGAAGAACGGGTAAAAGATGGAGTAATGGTATTAAGAACAACCCTAGATAAATGAATAACTGGACTAAAATGTTGACATCTCGTCCTTGACTGCGGGATGTAAATGACAACTACCTCAGAAGTCGGGGTGGGTTTGCTTGATGGCGAGGGACAGTCGTAAGTCTGAGGTCCCCAGGTCAAGGATAAGAAATTAACATTTTAGTGCAACTGACCGGAGTAGGTTTTAAACCCGATACCTCATCGCCAAACCGGAAGTTTAAGATCTAGCGCTCTTATCCATTCGCCCATGCTGGTCTCCATGCGTTTTGTTGATATTTTCTTTGTAGGTCAACGGTCATTAGACATTTGACGAAGCAATGGCGGTCTTGAAGGATCTGTTTCGTTCCCTCTTCTGCTTGCCCCAAGGTTGGACCTATGGCTGGGTGGAGACTAACTGAGGACTTTATGTATGTCTGAAGTTGTAGCAGGTGATGATGAACCGGCCTGAGAATCTACGTGACTGCCGAAAGGAGGCGGTTGCTAAATTCATGATAGACGGCACAACAGACCAGTCACCTTCTTGTTGTTCTCGGTGAAAGTGGCAGCAACATGAATAATATGAGCAAGCTAGGCTGGTAGGAAATGTCAGGGGTAGACAATGAAAGAATCATGATGGGTTGATGGATGAATTAACAGGTGGATGAATATAAGAATAGACAGATAGATAAATGGATGAATGGTGAAAAAAACAATATGAATAAACTCCGGGTTTACGATCTTACACAGACAGATCGTAAAAAGGACGGGCAGGTATTGAGACAATCGGGCGAATGGACAAGAAGACTGTAGGACAAAAGCACCCCACAGCAGACAGATAGACAAGCTAACATACTGACTGAATCGCCGACCAACGAACAGACAGATCCACATATACACAGAAAGGATAGTTGGACAGGTAGGCCCTTCGATCAATACAGAGACGGACAGGCTGGGACGTGCCCAAAACAGACGGACCAACCAGATAGACAGACCGAGAGGGACAGATCGACATACAGATGGATAGATAGACGCGCGGTCAGAACAATAGACAGACATAAAAATGGACGGGCCAACAGACCGACAGGCAGATAGACCAAGACAGACTGAAGTATAGACAGACCGATAGACAAACAGACGAATGGTTAGACTGAATAAACGATGAAGATCGATAGACTGGTTATTTTACGAACATAAAAAAAAAAAAATGAAAAAATCAATACTAAAGTGTTGGTTATAGCAGCACTAGATTTTATTGGAAAGCAGCAAATCAAATGGTTTGGCCATGCAAGTAGGTTACCATTCAACAGCATGCCACAACAAGCAATGATGTACAGACCAGATGGAAACAGAGGAAGAGGCCGACCATGTAAACGTTGGACGGAGGGAATAGCAGAGTCCATGGGAATATCGATATATGAAGCCCATAATCGGACACTCTCACGATGTTTATACTTCACCTCGACACCGCAAGGTACAAGAGGAACATGATGAGATGAGATGAGATTTAAAAAAAAAAAAACAGACATATGAATGGTCGGAACCAACGACAGAGAACAAACAAACCGACAGAGACAAACAGATCGACAAATAGACCGATAGACAGACCAATTGACAAAGATAAAAACAGACACACAGACGGATCAATCCACCGACAGACAGAAAAGCCGGTAGAAACAAACAGACAGACAAATATACCTATACGTAGGCAGAAGAAAGGACGAGGCAATTAACCAACAGACAGACATACGACAAACAAAATAAACCGATAAACAGACAGACAGACTCTTATTGAGGACCCAGCGGTAGGACAGGAGGACAAACCTGAGGCTGGAAATGTCCTGCTTAATCTCCAAGAGATCGTCCTCGTTGACATTGCCCAGCCTGGACTGCTTCTTGGACTGGTGGATGTACCGGCATATCAATCTCCTCATGACCTCCTGCAGAAAGATGTGTGAAGTAGAGGTCACGGGAGTGGCTACAGTACAGCAGCGGTGACAGCAGTAGTGGTAGTCGTGGTAATGGTTGTACTAGCAACAGTGGTACTTGTAGTAGTAGTAGTTGTTGTTATTGCATAGTAATAGCAGCAGGAGTAGTAGTAATAGTAGTAATAGCAGCAGTAATAGTAGTAGTGACAGTAGTAGTAGTAGTAGTAGTAGTAGTAGTAGTAGTGATGGTGGTGGTGGTGGTGGTGGTGGTAGTAGTAGTAGTAGTAGTAGTATTAGTAGCAGTAGTAGCACAATAGCAGTAGTAGTAGTAGTAGTAGTAGTAGTAGTAGTAGTAGTAGTAGTAGTAGCATTTGTAGTAGTAGTAGTAGTAGTAGTAGTAGTAGTAGTAGTAGTAGTAGTAGTAGTTGCAGTAGTAGTTGCAGTAGTAGCAGAGTAGTAGTAGTAGTAGTAGTAGTAGTAGTAGTAGTAGTAGTAATAGTAGTAGTAGTAGTAGTAGTAGTAGTAGTAGTAGTAGTAGTAGTAGTAGTAGTAGTAGTAGTAGTAGTAGTAGTAGTAGCAGTAGTAGTAGTAGTAGTAGCAGTAGTAGTAGAAGTAGTAGTAGTAGTAGTAGTAGTAGTAGTAGTAGTAGTAGTAGTAGTAGTAGTAGTAGTAGTAGTATTAGTATTAGTAGTAGCAGTAGTAGCAGAGTAGTAGTAGTAGTTGTAGCAGCATTTGTGGTAGTAGTAGTAGTAGTAGTAGTAGTAGTAGTAGTAGTAGTAGTAGTAGTAGTAGTAGTAGTAGTAGTAGTAGTAGTAGTAGTAGTAGTAGTAGTAGTAGTAGTAGTAGTATTCTTCTGCGTTCATCCAGTTTTTTTCTTTTCCGGATGTGATTGCGTTGTGCCTGTTTACAGCAAAGCTGCGTTCTTGCGCCGTTAGGCCGACACATCCGTCTTCTGCGGGCATTTGTTGACCGGGTTAACCATCCCGGGTAGTAGTAGTATTTGTTGTTGCTGTTGTTGTTGTTGTTGTTGATGATGCAGTGTTAAGTCAACGATGTTGTCAAAAATCAAATCTCCTGCATCACACTAACCTGATACTGCTGGGAAGCTTGGCATAGCACCTGGGGGGAGTCTGTTGTGAGTATGGTAACGTGGCTTCCGTTAGTAGGTCTCTGCAACACAAAGATGAGGTCATAGATACCGGACGTTGTCAATTTAATACTTAAATGATGCTGTGCCAAAGGATAATATATCGCAAAATGTGATCTCCCGTTTGGATAGAAGGACGATATATCGCCATACTAGGGTCATCGTGTTATTTGTTTCCTTTAGCGGTATCTTCCGCAATTTTAATGCTCAGTGAGCGGATCGAGGAGAGACTGGCCGAGTGGCTAGAATTCAGGTTTACCTTTGGGAGACCCGGGTTCGAATCCTCAGTAAGGTGCGGAATTTGTTATTTTCCTTTCGGGGGCAAAAAGAAAATCCTAACCTGCACAGTTCGCGGCGACTGCACTAGCCAGGAGGCCTGAATTCCCCAGGCTCAAGACTCCCCCTATCTTACACCGCAAGATACAATAGGCTCTAAATGACAGATGACACTGAATGGAAATGTACATTATAATACTTGTTCATTTGATTGTGTGCCGTGTGTGGTCCAAACATGTTGTGTATTTGGCACTGAATCAGTTATAGGAAATAAGGGAAATGCACGATCACAAACGTCTCGAAGGCGTTTACGGACCACAGGAAAAGAACAACAGCTGAAAGTCAGACCCGAACATGCCCGTCCCCTGAGAATGTAAAGAAGGTAAAGGAGCCGAAACATTCGACGAGGGAGGACTGCGTCTGCTGGTCAGTGTGAGTGAGTGTGTAATTGTGTGTGTGAGTGTGCGTGTAAGTGTGTGTGTGAGTGTGAGTGTTAATGTGTGTGAGTGTGAGTGTGTGTTTGTGAGTGTGTGTGTGTGTGTGAGTGTGTGTGTGTGAGTGTGTGTGTGTGTCTGTGTGTGTATGTAGTATGTACCTGGCTAGATACATGAATATATGCCAGGCAAAACAATGTATGATATAATGTTTGTATCCTTACGTTTGACTTGTATGTGTTTGAAAAATTCAAAGTACTTTATTCATATAAAATGATATAGTGTGTTAATATTGGATGTAATAGCGATGGAAGCGTGGAAAAGAAGGAACACGTACGGAGTAAGACAACATCGTGAAATTGAAGGGGGGAAAGAACACGTGTACAATGGATAGATGAGTCGATATGTAGGTAGTTAGGGTAGGTAGGTAGGTAGTTAGTTAGGGTAGGTAGGTAGGTAGTAGAAAGGTAGAAAGGTCGACAGACAGAGACAGACAGACAGACAGACAGACGGACGGACGGACGGACAGACAGACAGGCAGACAGACAGACAGAATTGATTTGATTTGAACTGAACTTTAATTTAAAAGGGTTACAAATTGGGCAGGTAGGCCCGTCTTACATTCGGCCCTTCCAATCACTCATCTTTCGTTCATCAACAGTGCTACATTCACATAGGAAAAAAAAAACATTGTCAAATTAATGTTGTAAGCATAAACAATGCATGTTATCATGTTATTTGACACATCCCCCTCCCACACACACATCTCGCACCAACCCACACACACATCTCGCATCAACACTCACACACATCCATCACCCACTCACACATCACCCACCCATACCCACACATCACCCACCCACTACACATCCCCACCCACCACACATCCCTCCGCCCACTCACACATCCCCTCACCAACCCAGACATCTCGCACCCACCCACACATACATCCCTAACTCCCTTCCCCACCCACACACATCTCCCAACCCACACAAACTCACCCATACACACATGCTCCACCCACCAACCCACACCCCAAACAACTCACACATCCCGCACCAATCCACACACATCCCTCTCTTACTCACACATCACCCACCCATACCATCACGTCTTCCCATCCACACACTCACATCCCCAAACACACATTTCCCCACCCACCCAAGGACTTCACATCCATCCATCGATAGACAGACAGACAGTCAGACAAACAGACAGGCAGACAGACAGAGAGAGACAGATAGATAGATAGATAGATAGATAGATAGATAGATAGATAGATAGATAGATAGATAGATAGATAGGTAGGTAGGTAGGTAGGCAGATATACCTAAATGACAGGCAAGCAGACAAAGAGAGAGAGAGAGAGAGAGAGAGAGAGAGAGAGAGAGAGAGAGAGAGAGAGAGAGAGAGAGAGAGAGAGAGAGAGAGAGAGAGAGAGAGAGAGAGAGAGAGAGAGAGAGAGAGAGAGAGAGAAATATTCAACTTAATGTCTGTAAGAAATTCACTACATGTGAATCTAGAGCTGATGAGGTCATACTCACCGATTCACCATTAACCGAACTGAAAGCCTCCCCGCTCTCCTTTGTCTGAAAATTGTGAAACACCGGTTCAGGGCTAATGAAAAACATTCCACTTGAACATAGAAACGAATGAAAATAAAATACATACAAAGAATGCCTGTACTATCATGAACTAAACGGCCCGCATGCTCGTGTCTAAAGGCTGTTAAATTATGTATGCTGAAGCGAAACAAATATAGAGATGGAAACGGCGTTGTCAAAATTGTCAAGGCTAAAGAAATGACGTTGCTGCTTGCGATAATAAACTTTAGGGAAAGAGAATTATACATTTCTATTTTGTGCTGGATGATGACTTAAAGAAATAAGAAAGAAGTACAGTAGTTAGTGTAGTAGTAGTAGTAGTAGTAGTAGTAGTAGTAGTAGTAGTAGTAGTAGTAGTAGTAGTAGCAGCAGCAGCATCAGCAGCAGCAGCAGTAGTAGTAGTAGTAGTAGTAGTAGTAGTAGTAGTAGTAGAAGCAGTAAACGTAGTAGTAGTTGTTAGTAGTAGTAGTAGTAGTAGTAGTAGTAGTAGTAGTAGTAGTAGTAGTAGTAGTAGTAGTAGTAGTAGTAGTAGTAGTAGTAGTTGTTGTTGTTGTTGTAGTTGTTGTTGTTGTTGTTGTTGAAGCTGTAATAATAATAGTCAAAACAACAGAACGAACAAAAATAAGACTAATTTGAAGAACATATATAAGAAGAAGAAGAAGAAGAAGAAGAAGAAGAAGAAGAAGAAGAAGAAGAAGAAGAAGAAGAAGAAGAAGAAGAAAGACGGAAATAAAACCAAAGTACATTAATGGTGAGGTAAAAGAAGACACATGAATATGAAGAGGGGAAATCAGAGGACAGGTGAGGCCAACAATAATAATAATAATAATAATAATAATAATAATAATAATAATAATAATAATAATAATAATAATAATAATAAATGTTGGTTTTTTTTTTTTTTTTTGCCCTCGCTTGCTTTAACCTCAAGCATAGTCTAAACATGCTGCTGATTTGTAGCACTGGATTGAATTTTGCGTGTGAATTATCTTCCCCCCCCCCCGGGAAGGTTAACCCGGTCAACAGAAGTCGGATGTGTCGACTTAACGGCGCAAGAACGCAGCTCTGCTGTAAACAGGCACAACGCAATCACGTCCAGAAAAGAAAAAAAAACTCCGGATGAACGCATAAGAAGAAGAATTATCTTTCCCTATTATCCGTAATCCCGTTTATCCACGTGAGCAAACGCAGCAGCGCGAGAATCGGTAGCGGTTCTCGCCGCGCCCGTTACTTAATGGATATGTGAGCCGGCCGCTCAGAAAGCAATGGAAACTACTGAGCGTAATCTTGCTAAGAAATCAACAACAGCGGTTAAATGCTGGTGTTGACAGCGATCTCCTGTAAATAGGATATGCGAACCAAAAAAAAAAAAAAAAATTACAAGTGTCCCTCGCAATCAGGCGAACCTACTCCGACTTCAGAGGTACTTGTAATTTACGTCCCCGAGTCAATGGATAATAATAATAATAATAATAATAATAATAATAATAATAATAATAATAATAATAACTGTCAATCACGATAATGTAGATAAGGCACACAATCATGTAATGTCAATCACGATAATGAAGATAAATCACACAATCAGACAATGTCCCACTTACCGCGAAGACAGTATCTCCTGAAGGTTTCACAGATTTAGACGACTAGAGGACAGGAAAGAAGAAATGTAAACAGCTGTTATATGTGTAACAATATAATCAGCCTAGAGAATGTCGTTAAAAATCAATCAATCAATCAATTAGGCATGAAGAAATCAATCAATCATCAAACAATCCATCGGTACAGCATGGATAATGCCATGAAGAAATCAGTCAATTAATCAACCAATCAACCAGTAAAGCATGGAGAACTTTACGAAAACATCAATCAAACAATCAATCAATGAGGCATGGAGAATGTCATGAAGAAATCAATCAATCAGTAAGCATGGAGAACGTCATGAAGAAATCAATCAATCATCAAACAATCAATCGGTACAGCATGGATAATGCCATGAAGAAATCAATCAATTAATCAACCAATCAACCAGTAAAGCATGGAGAACTTCATGCAGACATCAGTCAAACAATCAATCAATGAGGCATGGAGAATGTCATGAAGAAATCAATCAAAGAGTAAAGCATGGAGAAAGTCATGAAGACACCAATCAATCAACCATTAAGTAACTATCGTGAGTACAAGAATTCTCTTAGCGATAAGTATCGATAATCTGAACAGATGCTATTGTTGGACGAATACTTTTGTTTTCTTTTTCGCTGGACCCACTTTGAACTTGAAAGTAGCCCACACACTAGCTACTACTACAAGGCGAACCCACTGCTACTTCTGAGGTACTTGTAATGTATGTCCCCAAGTCAAGGACGAGAAGTCAACATTTTAGTCCAACTGTCCGGAATTTGTAAAAGAAGAGACAATTTAAGAGTGTTAAACTTTCCAGCCACGTCAACTTCAGCAACGAGTAGCGAAAATAGTAAGAAACTGGAGGCAGTTAAGATGGGGTGTTTGAGGAGCATGGAGTGAATATCATGGAGAAGGGTGTTGTGAATATAATGGACTGAGCAGAATGCTGTGAATATCATGGAGGAGAATGCTATGAATATCATGGAGATGAATGTTGTGAATATCTTGGAAAATAATGCTGTGAATATCATGGACAGACAAGAATGTTGTAAATATCATGGACATACAAGAATGTTGTAAATATCATGGACATACAAGAATGTTGTAAATATCATGTTCATACAAGAATGCTGTGAAAATCATGGACAGACAATTATGTTGTGGATAGCATGGACAGACAAGATTGCTGTGAATATCATGGACAGACACGAATGCTGTGAATAGCATGGGTAGACAAGAATGTTGTGAATATCATGGGCTGAGAAGAAAACAAACGCTGAAGTATGTTAAGGAAGAGGTGGTGTTGAGAGGGGGTGGGGATGGGTGTTAAAGACATAAAGAAACCTTATTGAAAAGTCACATTCAATATATGGGTCATATTATCAAAAGTAGAATAGTACTAGTTCTACTCTAACTACTATTCCTTCTCCTCCTTCTCCTCCTCCTCCTCCTACTACTACTACTACTACTACTACTACTACTACTACTACTACTACTACTACTACTACTACTACTACTACTACTACTACTACTACTACTACTACTACTACTACTACTACTACTACTACTACTATGAATGAATCACTGAAAAACGAGAAGTAGGTTGAGAGCTTTACCAAAGCACAACTACAAAAAACAATGGACATTGCTGCCAAAGCCTTCGTCAGCACAGAACAAACAAACAAAAATCGATTAACTAATACACGATCGACACTAATGAATGTCTAAATATCAACTCATCTGTGTCCGAGCTTGAGACGGCTATCCATGGCTGGAATGGAACGGATATTGTGTTAAAGAGGTCAACTGCCTAAAGGTCAGTACAGCCAGAAACTCGGGGATTGGTTAATTCAACCGGTGAGGGAACCCGCGCTAAGGAGATCGGGATGCGCCCAGGAGAGCGAATGGAAAAATATGGATGTGTAACCCTGGGCGGATGTAACGGATGCAGTACGCAATTCCGCCAAGTTCGAAACGCTGCTGTGGGCAATATGGATGCAGGCCAGCAAGCGTTTGCTATCAAAAAGTAGCACAAGTGACGGTAGTTCAGAACGCAATGAGAAACGACCCCATGCAAACCAACCAAGACGTCACAGAAAGCAGAGATAATGCTGGTGGTGACTCCCACGTCCTGCGAAGGACATACAACTGGCTATGAAGTTGACTATAAGATGGCGGAGATGTAAAGGGGGGGGGGGGTGGTTGTGGATACTACTACTACTACTACTACTACAACTACTACTACTACTACTACTACTACTACAACAACTACTACTACTACTACTATTACTACTACTACTACTACTACTACTACTACTACTACTATTACTACTACTACTACTACTACTACTACTACTACTACTACTACTACTACTACTACCACGACTACTACTATTAATAATACTAATACTACTACAATTATTACTACTCTAACTGCTCCTACTTTTCTTTTTCCTTCTACTCCAACACTACTACTACTATTACTACTGCAACCACCACCACCACAACTACCACCATTACTACTATCACTACGCCATTACTACTATCACTACGCCATTACTACTACTACTACTACTACTACTACTACTACTACTGCTGCTGCTGCTGCTACTACTACTACTACTACTACTACTACTACTACTACTACTACTACTACTACTACCACTACTACTACTTCTAATACTACTACTACTACTACTATGTCATCTACTCTTACTATTACTAATACTACTAAAACAACTACAATAATCGACATACCCGAATCGTTCTGTCGGAGGACTTCCGTCGACGGAGGCCGTACCGAGAGCGCTGACCACACACGCAGCAACACATCTCCCGCTTGACCCACACTAGGAGGTAGTAGATGGACTTGGGGCTGATGATCATATTGAAGGGAGCCGGCAGAGTGGACCCTTCATCAAAGTAGCCCATCCACAGCTTGGAGCGGGCGAATTTCCATTCCATGTCCGCGTGATTCTGAAAGTAATGTAGGACATTTGTTGTATGTTTGTGTTTGCGTATTTGCGTTCGCTTGCTTTGAATTCAAGCGTAGTCCTACGTCTAAATCACTTCATTCTCCCTTTTAAATAACCCAATTCTCCCTTTTAAATAACTCCATTCCCCCTTCTAATTCACTCCATTCGCCCCTTCTAAAGCACTCCATTCCCCTGCTAAAGCACTTCATTTCCCCTTCCCCCTTTTTGTTTTCATCACGCCCAAGCCTGAGCCAGGTTAATGAAAGTTCTAAATAAACACCCATAGTATTGTTTGGCGTTAAGAAGTTAGAAGAAAGAATTAGAGAAAGAAGTAGAGACTAGATGATATTCCAGGTTAAAGGAAGTATATCATCGTTTCAAAGCAGGTCCTTTGCAGAATCTGTCTGGCGTCACGGTGGGGCGAGATGATTCTCTGATCCTGTCCAGTTCACAGTCTCAGACAGGTTCACGCCGGTGGTGACTTCAATGTCTGGTGTTCAAGGAAAGCACATTTGTTGGGAAATGGGAAATCAGGTTAATGAAAGTACATTATTGTAGAATGGGAAACCTTGTTAATGACAGCACATTTGTTGGAAAATGGGAAACCAGGTTAATGAAAGCACATTATTGGAAAATGGGAAACCAGGTTAATGAAAGCACATTAGTTGAAAACAGAAAACTTGGTTAAAGAAATTACAATAGTTGGAAATATGAAATGGATTAAAGAAAGCACATTAGCTGGAAAAATGGAAACCTAGTGAAGGAAATCACATTAGTTTTCTTTTTTTTTTAAAGGGAGAGAGAGAGAGAGAGAGAGAGAGAGAGAGAGAGAGAGAGAGAGAGAGAGAGAGAGAACCAGGTTACAGAAAACACATTAGTTGAAAAACCGACATCGGGTTAAATAAATCACATTAGGAAAAACACAAAAGAAAGGGCGGACGGGCGGGCGAGCGGGCGTGCGGGCGGACGGGCAGACATACAGACAGACAGACAGACAGACAGACAGACAGACAGACAGACAGAAAGGAAACCAAACGAAGGAAAGCATATTATTTGACGAGGATGGGGGAGGGGGAGGAAACATACTCATCACTAACAGAGTATAAGAGAGTGCAGTGGTGTGGTACCTCAATGTCCTGGACAGGAAAAACAAAGAAAGAAAGAAAGAAAGAAAGAAAGAAAGAAAGAAAGAAAGAAAGAAAGAAAAACGAATTGTAAAACAGACGAAGGAAAGCCTATTATGTAGAAAACAAAAACAAAAAGGCCACGCACTCATCAATAACAGAAGACCAGAGAATGTGGTGACGTGGTACCTCAATGTCCTGGAATGAACTGGACATCATGGCGATCAGCATGTTGAGCAGCACAATGATGGCCATGGCGTGGTAAACCATGAACAGGATCTCCCCGATCGTCTTCGTAAAGCTCTGCGTACTTTTGATCTCCAGTTTGTTGGGCGCTGTCAGGCTGAACATGGACCAGAACAGGGTCACGTAGCTGGAGAAGAGCCTGGGGACAGTGTTTGCGTTAATAGATGGTGTATTTTTAATGACTGTGCAGTTTTTGAAAATATTGCCGTTCCAAGTTTTGTATTTACCTATTATGTTACATTGTGTTGCATGAACTCCACAGTAGGTAAATACAAAACGTGGAACGGCAATATTTTCAAAAACTGCACAGTCATTAAAAATACACTTTATAGAACATAGTCACGTAGCTGGAGACGAGAGTAAAACAGATCTTTAGTCAATAGAACATAGTCAAGTCGCTGAATAAAATAATGAAAGAGAGTGATTATGTCAATAGAGAGAGAAAACTTAGCGTATCACTAAGAACTTAGAAAAGAGTATTAAAACTTAGAGTATCACTTAGCTGAAGAAGATAATGAAAGATAATGATTTAGTAAATAGAAAAGGGTGACGTAGACGAAGAATAGAACGGAACAGAGTGTTTTTATCAAAAGAACAGGGTCACGAAGCTGAGGAAAATAATAAAACAAGACGTTTTATTCAATAAAATAGGATCATGTAGCTAGAATAGAGATTAAAACAGGATGCTTTAGTCAATAAAATAGGATCATGTGGCTAGAAAAGATAAAGAAGCAGGGTGTTTTAGACAATATAACAGGGTCATGCAGCTGGAGAAGAGGATGGAACAGAGTGTTTCAGTGTTTCTTGGAGCGTTCTTGGAAGTAAAGGTAATTCGTGTGATATTGACCTCATGGCCCATCCATTGCTGTTTGATCTATAGAACACATGGAACTCACCGGAGTGGCTTCCCCCGTCACATCTATTTATTTATACTCTTAACTGGACAGCGTGTCCCACTTGAGCATGCATTTACTTAAAAGCTTGCGTCCTCGTCTAAACAGATCCCACA
The DNA here is from genome assembly GCA_014155875.1 of Cepaea nemoralis. Classification (NCBI taxonomy): domain Eukaryota; kingdom Metazoa; phylum Mollusca; class Gastropoda; order Stylommatophora; family Helicidae; genus Cepaea; species Cepaea nemoralis. The sequence continues at coordinate 127,946 of JACEFZ010007201.1, read as the reverse complement.
CAAGGTAACGGGCTCTGTGTAGCTGTTGGTAGGTCTTCTTTCTTAAGTTTTGACAGGGTAGCAACCCTACAGCCTTTTATTTGCGATTTCCAACTGGCATGGGATGTAAACACAGAAGCCACACACAATATGTTGCACGATTTATTGCCTGGCATATTTCGTTGCATCTCATCAGATGCATACTGCAGAGTTATATATCACATGAAGTGAATAAGTTAATAATACTTGAGCTGAAACAATTAAAACACAGAGTCACATGTATTGTTCAGATGTGCAGGGGTAATTTCAAATTTACCACGAGCCCTTTCTGTTTGCATAAATCCGACTAGAATCGCCTGTTTGCTAACGCCTTCACTATATTTGAGCAATCGTTTAGTTTTCGTGGAATAAATTTACTAAGGGAATACATTGTTTTGAATTCCTGAAATTTCATGGGATGTTTGAGCGCACAACTTGCATTGGTGACTTCCAGTGTCTCGCCCTAATCAGAGAGGTCTGGTATCCGATCTCACTATCCAAGAGACCACGGGTCGTGTGACATCATTACATACCAGTGACTCTTGGAAACCACTCCCATTCCCTGATGTGCTCAGAACCAGGTACCTTCTGTTCCTGAAGCAGACACCATAACCGTCTCAGTCACAGCTCCTCCCAAAAGCAACACAATCACAACATGCTACGTACGTAAAGAAGAGATCGTCATCGTCGGGGTCGGAGTCGCTGTAGTACCAGTAGAGTTGATTCAGCCCACAGGCAAAGGAGGAAACCACCAGGAAGAAGATGAAGAGGAACTTGGCGATGTCAATGAGCATGCATCCAAGCGAGATCTGCAGCGGGCCGAGGTGTTGGTTGGCCTGTGAAAAGCAGAATCGTGTCAGTGCTTTAAGAATTACATATATACGCACATTCTAATTTCACTTACGGAGGTCACCATGGCCGAATGGATAAGAACACGCGTTCTTAAACATCCGGTGTGCTGATGTCGATGCCAGCGGTTCAACCCCTACACAAGCCAGTTGGACTAAAATGTTGAATTCTCGTCCTTGACTTGGGGACGTAAAATACAAGAACCTCTGAAGTCGGAGTGGGGTCGCCTGATGGCGAGGGACACTGGTAATAGGGAGAGCTAATCGACAAAAAAAAAATTCAGTCCAGTGCTACTAAAAAGTAGATTATGGGCTACGCTTGAGTTCAAAGCGAGCGAGCGAGCGCAAAAAAAAAACAAAAAAAAAAAACATTCACTTATTGTCAGGGGTCGGTAGGATCATATCTTTATTCTTCTGATCTACGATCTGACTTCTGGAGATCCAGTCCTCCAACCTGCATAACTCTCTCTATGCTCGTATATTTAATTGTGTCTGGGGATTCTTGCTCGTTATTGGTGCAGTTACTATTACTACCTAACTACGATACGGGCTTTTGACTTCCTCCTCTTAATTCTGAAACCACTAACAACACACTGAATTGCGAAAGTAATGTACAGAAGACTGACAGATTTCATATCCTATAGTTACTCATCGAGCCCCGGCAATTCACAGCTATGCCATCATTCGATAAAATAGCATTCTAACATATTATATATCTCAATATTCACTCTGGCGGCAAAGTGACTTGCCATCGCCAACTCGGGCTTTCGACCCGTGATGTTCCTTTCACGGTCTTAGCCCCGACTAGCGCTTTTCGTGAACCTTTTAAACTCGTGCGTTAAATCGGTGGATGCAGCGCGATTAGCTCAGGCTGCACGTTTGACACAACCCCCCCCCCCCCCCCCTCACTTGGCCCCTGTTACTTATGTCTACTTGTTTTCCTTGGTACAGATTCTTCTTCGTTTGCCCTTTACCCCATTGGAGGATTATCCCTTAGACAACCTAACCAAGCCGTACTATCTTTAGCCATCCCACGTGGCTCTCTCTATGTCCTCCCCATATTTCTCCCAGTTCAAGTGACTGCCGCTTCCATCAACGATGAACTGCAATTGTAGTGTGGCCGATTGTTGTGTTGGCATTCTGGCAGCGACCTTATGCATGTATGCCTGCGCGTGCTGTTGGTTTGTCGGAACTGCTGACGGTTCCACTTTTCACGTGGGATAGTGAAGAGCAGTTTGTGAGATATTCACTGGCATAGGAACGGGGCATTATGAAGTGACCTTCTGCCGTGAAGATGGAACCGCGGCTAACGACTATCATAGTTCTTAGACGCCAGATGCAAGTTCTGTAGATTCGCCTTGGTGAAAAGAGGTAGACCGGAGGTCCAGACTCCCCGTGGCTTTCTCGGCAAAGCGTCATGCATCTTCAAGAAGGGCTGCTTTTCACTTTCAGTGAGTTACTTTTCTTTCGCCATATTCAGACTTGTTAATGGGTGGATGGATTTTGAAGTTGTTTTCTCCAGGAAAGGGTAGGCAGTCCTACGGTAACCTTTCATGAGTCATTTCTTACGACATGCATGGTAAGTTACAGCGTTAGTTTTCTTTACTTCCCTTAGGGGCCACGGTAAGAAACGGACGGCTGAATGATGATGATGATGATGGTGATGATGATGATGATGATGATGATGATGATGATGATGATGCTGATGATGATGATGATGATGATGATGATGATGATGATGATGATATGGAGAGTTGGCTCCTGATCTCGTCTTTTAGTCTAATCGTCAATGTGATGGGATCAATGGAAAGTGGGGGCGTGCGATGAAAATCCAGTAGCATTTAGCTGTGTGTAGTATTTGCTAGAACAACTAGGTTCAAACGTCCATAGAGAAAAGACACAGATGATGAGAATAAATCAAGCACATGCTAACCTGATTTCACTTCCGGACAGAAGCTCACTTCAAGAGACAGAATCATACACCTACTTAGGTAGCAGTGAAGACAAAAGGGATACAGATATCACAATAAGAATAAAGAATTTAAAGGGACATGTGTGGAAGTTAAAAGAAATAAAACTTAGCACCAGACTTAGAATTCCCAGTTCTAAGGTTACATCAGTACTGCTGCATGGATCAGAAACATGAAGATCAACAAGAACAATTACAAATAGTTTAGTTTAGTCGTTGGATCAACATCACGGCACACGGTTTAACCCATAAGTGCTGGAGAAACTCAGCTCAATGCACGAACTCCGTAGCATCGGCGAGGATCCTGAAATACTTGGGTAGATTTTTAACTCGAAATTTTGCCCGGGCAGTTCCGTTAGGCTACTCTTTTTTCGATTTCCAACTGCCAAGGGATTTTTTACGTGCGCAACAATATACACGGGCGTCTAATCTCACTACCCAGAGACCTGGGACATTTTATTACTGGAAGTCCACGTGGATTTTTTAAATAAATCCTTGTCCTCACCGGGGCCTGAACCCAGGACCTACAACACTCGAGGCGGACACCATACCTCGAGACCACTCAGCCCCAAATAAACTACAAACATTCACTAATTGGAGCCTGGGCAAAATAGAATGAATAAAATGGTATGGCAAAATCTCCAATATGGAACTCGTGGAGAGAACTAGACACATACCAATAAACCAACAGGTGAAGAAAATACGCTGGCCCTGTATATGATATTTTTTTTATTCGCATATCCTTTACAGGACATCGCTGTCAACAGCAGCATCTTTCAGCTGTCTGTTGATTTCTTGGCAAGATTACGCTCAGTAGTTTGCCATTGCTTTCTGAGCGGCTGGCTCAGTTATCCCGCAAGTCACCAGCGGGGGTAGAACCGCTCCCAGTTCTCGCCCGCAACGAGACTCTGCGTGATAAACGGGATTACGGAGAAAGTGTTGTAACCCCTCGGCCAGAGAGACCGGCTTTATATGATATACATTGAGAAAACCTGAGAACAATATAACCAGAAAAGCTTTAGTTTGGAACCCATTGGACACAAAAGAAGTAGATTGAAGCCTAAAATCTCACGAAGAAGGGGAGTAGACATAGAAATGAACAATATAGGAAGGAGACGTAAAGAGCTGCATGGGATAGCTAAAGATAGATGAGCTTGGGGTGAGTTGGTTCATGGCCTTTATCCCATTGAAGGATAGAGGAAACAGAACATGAGGAAAACAACGTATTTGCTGCTGTTGTTGTTGCTGTTGTTGTTGCTGTTGTTGTTGCTGCTGCTGTTGTTGTTCTGTCGTTGCTGGTGTAGTAGTAGCAGAAACTTACCTGGAAGAGATAGATAATTCTGGCGAAGCTGAAGACATTGGCCACCGCAAACAGTCCCTCGGAGATAATGGTAGGGTCGTTGTCCGGCCAATCCTTGCGCAGCATCTCACGGTCTCCGTATCTGCCGGACTCGATCTGTGTCAGACAGCAAGTGTTATAGTCAGGTTGGTTGTGAGGCATTCTCCGCCTCCACCCATCCCCCCGATCCTCCAACTCTTCTTCCTGCTCCTCTTCCTCCGCCTGCTCCTCCACCTTCCCTCCTCTTCCTTATTCCATTCCCTCCTTCTATCTTCCTCAGCTTCCTTTCATCCCCACCTTTCTCTTCTTCTTCTTCGTAGCTTCATGCTCCTACGAATTCTCCTTTCTCCCCGTGTGCCACGGATATAGTGGCCGCTACTACCACCAACACCGACACTATTGATACTACTTCTACGAAGTTGAAGACTGCTACCACTACTACTGCTGCTAATTATTTTGCTGCTGCTACCACCACCACCACCATAACCACCACCACCACCACCACCACTACTACTACTACTACTACTACTACTACTACTACTACTACTACTACTACTACTACTACTACTACTACTACTACTACTACTACTACTACTACTACTACTACTACTACTACTACTACTACTACTTCTACAACAACAACAACAACAACAACAACAACTACTACTACTACTACTACTACTACTACTACTACTACTACTACTACTACTACTACTACTACTACTACTACTACTACTACTACTACTACTACTACTACTATACTACTACTACTACTACTACTACTACTACTACTACTACTACTACTACTACTACTACTACGACAACAAAAACAACAACAACAACAACAAAACCAACAACAACAACAACAACAACAACAACTACTACTACTACTACTACTACTACTACTACTACTACTACTACTACTACTACTACTACTACTACTACTACTACGATGACTAATTACTACGACTACTACTACTATTGCTACTACTACTACAAATACCACTACTGTTAATTATGGTGCTACAAGTACTACTAACACCTGCTCCGTGGCGACGGCTTTACGGTCGCGATTCGTAATCCCACATATCAAGTTCGAAACACATTTGTGGGCCATTTGGCAACAGACTTCATTGCGTTGGTTTCCCATACAATGGTATGAGTGCTGGTCGTTCAGAAAGCTATTGCAGACTACTGAACGTAAACTTGTTAAGAATTTACAATCAGCCACAAAATTCTGGGTTTACTGCGACGTCCTGTAAATGATATGCAACTAAGTACTACTAACAGAACCGTTTCTGCACGCCTTAAGGAGTATTGAGCATATGGTGCTGTGTCAATATTTCTACATACCAATCGTCACTCTTTGCATTACTTTACATTATTACTATTATTACCATCATCATCTTCAACTGCTATTATCCTAGAGAAGCCTCACCTGACAGTAGGCCACTATCCGGAGAGCGAAAGTGGCCAGGTAAAGAGAGAGCATAATGAAGTCAAGCCAATTCCACCACTGCCGAATGTAAGCTTTCAGACCTTCATCCCACAACTGCTTGCACTCGGCCCACACAAATCCTACCAGTCACGAAAACAACAAGTTAAATTTGAGTGATAAACAGGAGATAGACAAATAAATAAAGCGAGCAAATGGTTGTAAAAGTTCTTAAATAAACACAAATTCCATGTCAACAATGGAAGCGTGCAAACATTTTCGCGAGTACATGCCAGATTCCATTAGGAGTCCGAAAAAAAAAGGTACAATATGATTAAGAAGCCGGACGGATACAAAAGAAAAGAAAACAACAAACCAAACATGTATACATGCGATTTGTGGAAAGAGATATAGAGGAAGACAACAAGAGAATTTCAACACTTCACAGGGGTAAATTTATGATGATGATGATGATGAAGAGGAGGAGGAGGAGGAGGATGAGGAGGAGGAGAACGAAGAGGGTAGAAGACGAAGACGAAGACGAAGAAGAAGAAGAAGAAGAAGAAGAAGAAGAAGAAGAAGAAGAAGAAGAAGAAGAAGAAGAAGAAGATGATGATGATGATGATGATGATGATGATGATGATGATGATTATGGTTATGATGATGTTGAAACCCTATGTAAGAAAATAGTGAGACAGCGAGAGGGAATCCAACACTTCACAGGGGTAAATTGAGGTGGAGGAGGAGGAAGAGGAGGAGGAGGAGGAGGCGGCGGCGGTGGCGGCGGCGGCGGAGGAGGAGGAGGAGGAGGAGGAGGAGGAGGAGGGTAGAAGAAGAAGAAGAAGAAGAAGAAGAAGAAGAAGAAGAAGAAGAAGAAGAAGAAGAAGAAGAAGAAGAAGAAGAAGAAGAAGAAGAAGAAGACGAAGAAGAAGAAAAAGAAGAAGAAGTCGAGTTGAGTTGAGTTAAGAACCGACATCACTGCACTCAGGACATTCCCACACGTGCTCAGTCCCCTCGTTCAACAGCCAGCGAAGAGTCATACTACTAATCGTTCCCACCGCTATCTGATTAAATGTTCTCCTGGTCTTCCCTCTCAGTTTTGAGATTCTTCCAGAACCCCTGCCGATCCCCCGCAATCTCATTCTTTCCACATATGGGTTCTCAATCTGTTCCTCCGCCTTCTCCACCTGGTCCCACAAGCGCACGACCACCTCCCCCTTGTCCATAGGCAAGATACCACCAAGAGGTGCATTCCCTGCTAGCCTATCAGCCTGTTCATTCCCCCGTACACCAGCATGGCCAGGGCAAAATATCCATACAATTCTCACAATCTGTGACCTCTGAAGCGACGAGAGCCATTCCACACGAAACATTCCTTTCTCCACCTTACTAAGCATACTCTTTGAATCCGTAATGAACACAACGTGTGTTGCAGTAGTCTCCTCTAGCCACCGGAATGCCGCTGTTACTGCCTCCACCTCCATTCTCATGCTGGAGGTCGTAGTCTCATATGCCAGGCTCTCCTTTTTCAAGACTCGCCCATTAGCCTTTGCAATAAAGCCCCAGCCACTACGTCTGTTTCTCACCACTGACCCATCGGTGTAGATGACTATGTCACCTTGATGTGTGTTGCTCTGGATCAGCTGTTGCACTTCAAACTCAGTGCGGCCCGCTGCCCATTCTCTGCACTTACGACCCAGTGTTATTATTACATTGTGCCAGTCCGTCATGTCATCCGGAACTTCAACCCACTCTCTTTCACGATTGATGGTCTCTAGATCACACACCTGACTTATAGAAAGTTCTGCCTGTGCCATCCAGGACCTGCCTCGTCTTAGTCTATGACCCTTTACCATATCCATTGCTGCATGCAGCGGGTGATCCCTGTCTGCGGCAACTCTCAGGTACCATTTGGTCTGAAGGACTGTATGCCTATCCGTCATTGTAGGTAGCGACAGGATATGCCTCATGCAGATAATTGGTGTGTCCTTTGTGCACCCCAGTATTAACCGCATGGCAGTATTCTGTATGCGCTCCAACCTTTCAAGCTGGCTTTTTGATACTGTCAGAAGCCCCACACCATATTCAATGACAGAAATTATTAACTGCTGAAAGAGCCTGACAGCATCCTCTGATCTACCCCGGTTGCTGCCATAGCCCTCAAAGAGAAGAAACAGAAGAAGAAGAAGAAGAAGAAGAAGAAGAAGAAGAAGAAGAAGAAGAAGAAGAAGAAGAAGAAGAAGAAGAAGAAGAAGAAGAAGAAGAAGAAGAAGAAGAAGAAGAAGAAGAAGAAGAAGAAGAAGAAGAAAAAGAAGAAGAAGAAGAAGAAGAAGAAGAAGAAGAAGAAGAAGAAGAAGAAGAAGAAGAAGAAGAAGAAGAAGAAGAAGAAGAAGAAGAAGAAGAAGAAGAAGAAGAAGGAGAAGAAGGAGAAGAAGAAGAAGAAAAGAAGAAGAAGGAGAAGAAGAAGAAGAAAAGAAGAAGAAGAAGAAGAAGAAGAAGAAGAAGAAGAAGAAGAAGAAGAAGAAGAAGAAGAAGAAGAAGAAGAAGAAGAAGAAGAAGAAGAAGAAGAAAAGATGATTAGAGTGATGATGATGATGAACCCCTAAGTATTATTTCTTATAAGAAAATAGTAAGAGGAGGAGGAGGAGAAGAAGAAGAAGAAGAAGAAGAAGAAGAAGAAGAAGAAGAAGAAGAAGAAGAAGAAGAAGAAGAAGAAGAAGAAGAAGAAGAAGAAGAAGAAGAAGAAGAAGAACAACAACAACAACAACAACAACATGAACAAGAATAAGACGATGATGATGATGATGATGATTATGATGATGATGATGATGATTGACATAAGCCTGGGTCATTGACATTGAGGTGAGTGACCGGGCATGAGGAAGAATGGAGATGAGAGTGGGAGACAGGAAAGTGACTGACCTGGCTATGAGAAAACAGCCAGTCCTGAGAAATAAAATAGTGAGGGTAGAGGGAAAAAACCCCTAAGGCGGATGGGGCAAAAGACAGTTGTGTGTTGTGTGAAGTCAGGAGACTGGAAAGTCAGTGAGAGAAGAGACCGACTGCGGGTCAGGTCGTTTGAGAGAGTTGAGTTTGAGATACCGAAGGAGTTGGTAGTCCACGGACAACGGGTGTTGTTCTCCGAGTTGTGAAGACAGGCCTGAACCAGAGTGGGTTCTATAGGATTGAGGGCCTAAACCCAGAGTGGGTTACATAGTAGAGCAGCGGCTCCAACCCAATGTGTGGGTTGTATTGTAGGATTTCCAGCCGTGGATAGTAGCTGGATTACCTGTCTTGTGGATTGAGATTAGAAGCAGGCCGTGAGAAGGCATTGATGTGTGCTGGTTAAATTGTGAGGAGGATATTTATATTCTATGGATTACATTGTTTCTGGATATATATATATATATATGTTCCGTCTGTTCGTCTTATTTCTGGAATAAATGATTATGTGCGCCAACTCAATCTTGTTTCATGACTGGTGAAGGTGCACTTCTGGGGTGAGTTGGATTAAGAGACAGTTAGATATCTCAATTGACACACCATGAACATCGTTACCTAGACAACGACCATCACACGACAATATCAAGCAAAGATCATCAAGAACATTGATATTATCATCAAGAACGACGTGTGACATTCTGGGGTCTCCTCCGGTCAAGGACGACGGGGATATATTAAGAAACCCATTGCATTATAGACATTGGTGTCATTCTGAGATATTTGTGGGCTCTTCGCTGAAAGAGAGGAGTTATTATCGGTGACTTCGTTCCATCAATTTAGACAGTACTGCGTCACGAGATTAACAGCAATTCTTTTGTGTGTGTAAGACGCCACATAGAAGAAAAACTGTCAGCGCGCGGGGAAAATGCGCGGCGGAGGTCACAGGCGAGCAGTCAGTTCATGTCAAGTTCACTACAGGTAAATTAACGCAGCACAAATCGACCGGGAGAGTCGATTGCAGTAGCAGGGGTGTTTGGTCACGGACAGCACAGAGGAAATGTCGCGGGGACAAAACGGTGTTTGCAACAAGTGCGGTCAGTCCTAGTGTGTGTGTGGTTGACAGGATTGAACCAAAAATTGAAGACAGCGAGCAATTTCGTCTCAACATCCTGTGTGTGGTGGGATATTTGGTGTGTGTGTGCTGGAGGCAACGCACTGTGTTGGTCGCGGGTCAACAAGTGACGAATTTCACCACAAGTAACACAACGGGGGAGGCCGGTGGAAGTGTGAGTCTCCACGGACAATTCGGGTCAGCGCTGTTTACGAGAACATTAAACTCCCGGGAAGGGGAGAGTTAATGAATGTGTAGAATACACAGAGAAAAGTGACAGTCGCTGATTCAACGGGCAGGTGTCTTTGTGGAAACAGTGCCCCTACCGCCAGAGTTGGGGCGGGTTAATGGTGTAAAGTGTATTTTCCACGAAGTTAAAAATAGCAGCCGGGTCGGGGCTGAGAAGTTGTGTGGAAAGTGTTTTTGTATGACGGAAAAGTGTCCGGTCATTTTACAGACAGTCAGTGTGGATTATTGTGACAAAGAAGACTGAGGTACTGACTTGAGGTGTCTGGCAAGGTCAAGGTTGGGGACAGTGGAAAGTTACTGGGATTTTCCACAGGAGATCTGTATAAACAACGTGTTTATGAACGAAAACCAGACTTTATGTGTCGTCTTTGTTGAACTGTTCTACTACTGTCATCATTATTCTGTTATGAGCGAACAATTTTAACGTGTCATCACCGCACACAAAGGGTGCATACAGTTGCCAAAAAGAACTGACGGTACAGGGTTATAGCACTGGGCATTTGCGGCCAATTTTTCCTTTGAACTTTGTCTTTCATCGGCAATCCATAACATTAATGATACAGCGAAGCGCCATCTCCGCAACGAAAGTAACAACATATCGAAAGAACACTTTGGATTATTACTGTGGTACCACCACGTACAGAGAAAGTACAATAACGTTACGGACTGTGTCGAGACAGAACAGTTTGGATATCACTATCATCTTCAACTTTTGTCGACAGTTGGAACTTGTGATCACCACGTGAATTCAGGAACCACTCAACAAATCAATCAGTCATTTTGAAATCTAGTGTCGTAGACATTTCCAGTGGATTGCGAATAACTATGAAAATGAACAAAAACTTTTGTGACTGATTAAATAAGAACTTTTGGCGACGGATTAATAGGCCCATATTTGTCGGCCAAACTATTGCACATTATTTTTTTTTTGCTCCCATCGTCATATTTATTGTTGTCGGGTGTTACGCAATTATATGTATGTGGTCCAGTGTTTGTCAAGAGTAGGGAATTTTTGGGGTGTTTCTCGAGAGTCGGGATACAGCACAAAAATTTATTTGTCTTTCTGGTGCTTACGATATTTTTTGTAAGGAAAACGTTAATGAGTTAACGTGTCGTGCAGTGGCATTGGAATAGTCTTAACCAATATCTAGAGCCGCGTTGTCTGACGTCAGATCTGTGTATATGTTGATGCTATAAATTGTTTTTGTTTCTCTTTTTTGTTCATAATATTTACATATGATATTTGTTGTGTTCGGATATATGTTTTTATTGTGATCTTTCGTCATTTCTGCTGTCTAGTGGTCTTTGTCAGTTTAAATTTATATATTACGCGCACTGTGGATGTCCCTACACAAGCTTGTGGTTGTTACTGTGGTTTATTTCTGTGTCATCATCGTCTCCGTGTACTCAGCTTGTGAAGTCTAGCGTTGGATAGTCATCACTTAGTGTTATCATCCATTTGTTTCTATATGTATTTATATGTATGTTTAACAATATTTCCAGGGACTTCATGAACTTGTGGTCATAGATATATAGATATAAGGGAGTATAGGTGATACTTCCCCCCTCACTACCTAGTGCTTATAGAGTGACTGGGTGAGTACAGAGTGATATTTTAGCACTACGAATTTACGTACACAAGGAGTAGTGGTGTACTTAGGGAGGGCACACAAAGACTAGTAGCAGAGTCTTTACATTTATAATTGCCTGACAGACAGCAACGTGTCCACAAGTACAAGATGCCTACTTTAATGGAATATATTGAAGCAGGTGAACGAATAGGCCTGAAAGGTAAAGAGTTACAGGAGTATGCAGAAGCAAAAGAACAAAAGCAGACGGAAAGAGAGGAGAGGCAGAATGAACGCGAGGCAAAGCGTCTACAGGAAGAGAAAGAGACACAAGTAAAACTAGCTGAAATGGAAAACAAGCGTCTACAGGAAGAGAAAGAGACACAAATAAAGTTAGCCGAAATAGAGAACAAGCGTCTACAGGAAGAGAGAGAGAGAGACACAAATGGAACTTGAAAAGTTAAAACACATAAATGCGGTGGAAATCGAGAGAGAGAAGATTAAAGTGTCAGATGCAACTGAAATTGCAGCTAAAAAAACTAGAACTATCTTCGAAGGGTCAAAGTGAGGAAAGCAGAAGACCGTCGCAGTCGTCACAGAGATTAAAACTGCCATATTTTACAGACCGGGACCAACTTGAAAATTATTTGGCCAGGTTCGAAGCATCAGCCAAAGCGTTAGGTATTCCAGAGAAGGAGTATGCGATGAGACTTGGCGAATTTCTTACGGGCAAGGCACTAGATACTATGTTCAATTTACCTGTAGAAGAACGAAACAACTACACTATCTTACGTCAACGTTTGCTGACAAAGTTCCAACTAACTGAACATGGATATAGAACAAAGTTTAGACAGTTAGTGCCAGAGACAAATCAAGATTTCACAGACTTTGTTAACACTGTAAAGAATGCATTTAACAAATGGATGGAGCTTGCAGAAGTAGGGAAAGATTTTAATAAATTAGTAGATCTAATGTTAAGAGACAAGGTAGTATCTGCATGCAATTCTAATTTAGTGGCGTTCTTTGAGGAGCGTAAGCCAAAGGACATAGACACAATGTCTCAGTTAGGGCAAAACTACATGACTGCACATCCTAACGTATCTATTGGGAAACTAATGAGTGAGGAAATAGTCTGTGCAGCGTACACTAAACAGGACCAGAATCCAGTCATCAGACCAAGGGCGAAAAGTGTGGATTCAGTACAGAAAGGTGAGCAGCAAGAACCTTCAAGATAATGGTTTCCGAGGAAACAATGTTGGTAGAGTAGGACGGTACCCATATAGAAGAGGGAACTTCCAGAGACGTCAAAATTATGCCGGATGTTGGAATTGTGGGAGCTGGAGACACAAGGCAGCACAGTGTGATGCACAACCATCAGATGGACCAACGAACAACACTAAAAGGGAGATTACTTGTTTCAAATGTGGAAAGAATGGGCATATCAGCCATCAATGTAGGATGAGAGAAACAGAGCACTCAAATGCAGCGCAAGTAATTGAGACGCTGAACAATGAAGATTGTAGTGGGTGCAAACCTCTTTTTGAAAAAGACAGTCAGCAAGTCCTAATATGTGGTCATACAGTGAAAGCAGGATCAGCAGTCCATGAAGGAGGAAGTTTGAAGCTACATCAGGGATTTGTCAATGATAGACCAGCGTTAACAATTAGGGATTCCGGATGTACGTCTATCGGAGTGAGGAGAAGTGTAATAGATCCCTCGGATTATACAGGGAAAAAGATTAGATGCATAACATTCAACGGCACAGTAGAGTTCTACCCATTAGCCATAATAACAGTAAAAACACCATATATCACTGGAAGAGTGACAGCGTGTGTTTTGGACTCACCAGTGGCTGATTTGATCATATGAAATGTTATAGGAGTTAAAGATTGTACAGAAGAGGAAGTAGTTTATTGGGACCAAAAATATAGTGTAAGCAGTAATGAGGTAGCTACCACAAGAGAACCTAAATTAGAGAGTATAGCTGAGGTAGAAGAGGCACTTGAAGTAGACACAGGAACTCAGGACAAGGATAGTACAGCTGAGCAGATGAGAATGGATCCCAAATATAGTGCTAGTGGCTCCCAGAGGCAAGATACTACTCTGAACAAATGTTCCCAAGGTGTAGGAGAGTAGAACATAGGCAGTCAAAGAAAGGTAGATGGTGCTTCGAGAGGAAGAACAATGTTCTCACTCGCAGGTTTTCAGATAGCAGATCGGCACGTGGGCAAGTAGCAGTATCTTTAGCACACAGAGACCGATATACTAGAACAGCTCAGGATAGTGCATGTGCAGGGCACATAGGCATAAGGCGTGTGCAGCAGAAAGCAAGGTGCCAGATACATGGGCCGAGATTGAATAAAGAGTTCAGACTAAACAGAGACTCAAGTGTAACGGTGCAATATGCAGATAGGAAAGTTGAGTCAGGTCAAAAGAGTGTTCGCGACATTACTGACCCAGGGCTAGGGATATCAAACAGATGTTGTAATTGTAGAGGTACCATGAGTCATGGGTACATGAAAGGTAGACACAGCATCGACAGGAATCAGAGGTGGGTTGATGCATGAACAGAACCACCTGATATAGGGTCGGTACACAAATAGTATTGTGGGGTCGTGAAGTAGTAAGAGACCTGTGGGTACATAAGTATAATGCTTTTCTATGATGTATTATTATTATGTGATGTATTAGTTCATGCATTGATACACAAGATAGAAAGTTGTTGTATTTATGAGTGGGGAATATGGGAGTGTACTATGAGCATTTGGTGTATTATTTAGGGTGGTAGATGGAGTAAGGTGCAGCCATACTTAGGGCTACTCGGGCTATATGTCTGGGTCACATGATTAGTAAGTTTTAGTCGCCCAATATTTGAAAACGAAGTTTTCTTTTAAGAGGGGGGTGATGACATAAGCCTGGGTCATTGACATTGAGGTGAGTGACCGGGCATGAGGAAGAATGGAGATGAGAGTGGGAAACAGGAAAGTGACTGACCTGGCTATGAGAAAACAGCCAGTCCTTAGAAATAAAATAGTGAGGGTAGAGGGAAAAAACCCCTAAGGCGGATGGGGCAAAAGACAGTTGTGTGTTGTGTGAAGTCAGGAGACTGGAAAGTCAGTGAGAGAAGAGACCGACTGCGGGTCAGGTCGTTTGAGAGAGTTGAGTTTGAGATACCGAAGGAGTTGGTAGTCCACGGACAACGGTGTTGTTCTCCGAGTTGTGAAGACAGGCCTGATCAGAGTGGGTTCTATAGGGATTGAGGGCCTAAACCCAGAGTGGGTTACATAGTAGAGCAGCGGCTCCAACCCAATGTGTGGGTTGTATTGTAGGATTTCCAGCCGTGGATAGTAGCTGGATTACCTGTCTTGTGGATTGAGATTAGAAGCAGGCCGTGAGAAGGCATTGATGTGTGCTGGTTAAATTGTGAGGAGGATATTTATATTCTATGGATTACATTGTTTCTGGATATATATATATATATATATATATATATATATATATATATATATATATATATATATATATATATATATATATATATATATATATATATATATATATATATATATATGTTCCGTCTGTTCGTCTTATTTCTGGAATAAATGATTATGTGCGCCAACTCAATCTTGTTTCATGACTGGTGAAGGTGCACTTCTGGGGTGAGTTGGATTAAGAGACAGTTAGATATCTCAATTGACACACCATGAACATCGTTACCTAGACAACGACCATCACACGACAAAATCAAGCAAAGATCATCAAGAACATCGATATTATCATCAAGAACATTGATATTATCATCAAGAACGACGTGTGACAATGATGATGATGATGAGGATGAGGATGATGATGATGATGATGATGATGATGATGATGATGATGATGATGATGATGATTATAAAGTCTGATGTAGGAAAACAGTGAGTATTACGGACAGTCATGATTTCTTGTGACAACTTGCGGGTGTGAAACATGGACATGTGACAAATCATCTGACAGCACACGTGGGCCTATGAACATAAGTGACACGGATTATCATGTAGTATATCCTCTGTGACAACTTGCGGGTGTGAAACATGAACATGTGACAAATCACCTGACAGCACACGTAAGCCTATGAACATAAGTGACACGGATTATCATGTAGTATATCCTCTGCAGAGCGTGACTCTTATCGCGGCCGGCGGAGAATAATCTCGATCCTTTGTCTGTTTACCTGCCTTAGGCCTATTCACACCCCAGGTTTCTGCAAGGTGCTGTGTTCATCTTCGTTCTGGTCGATCCCAGCCTCTCTTCAAGGAAGCACGCCTTCCATCGTCGTTCTTTCGAAATGACTCTGATGTTTAATTAATTAATTAATTTATTTATTTATTTATTAATTTATTAAGGAGCATGTCCTTTGCAGAACCTCGCTCCCATACCAACCTTCCGGAAAACTCGGTCATAAGTAAGATTTCGCGCGTCCGATACACCCATCTGGAGATCATCTGCCACTATCTGCACCCTTCTTTTCTTTGGCCTTCCTCTTCCTCTCTTCCATGGCATATCATCATCAAGTGCCATGCCGACTGGCGTAGGCGTCCATGACTCTACACAGATCTCGGTCTTTGGTTTTCTGGATCAACTCTACCGCTGATATTCCTCCCTTCTACCGTCACAATCCATCCAGCTTCATTTCTCGTGCTCTGCCTCTGCCTCTCTTCCCCTCGATCTTTCCAGTTGTCACGATGTTCTCCAACGCCTCGCTTCTCATCAAATGACCAAGCTGTTTGTCTCTTTCTTATTGTTGTATATAATATTCTAGTTTCCTTAGCCTCTTTCAGGCAATCGTTGTTAGTTACTTTGGCAGTCCAAGAAATTCGCAACATTTGTCTAAGGAACCACACCTCTGTTGCTTCCATTCTTTTCCTACTTTGTTCATTTACATTCCAAGATTCACACCCATACAGCAAAACAGGTTCTATATAGCACTTCAGCACTCTCTTTCTTACATTCAGTGATAGTGACTCATTGCATAAGATATTCTTCATTTTCTGAAATGCGGCCTTTGCTTGCCCTATTCTGCTCTTAATCTCTGTTGTGCATCTTCCTTCCGATTTTATAAATGTCCCTAGAGATTTAAAGCTATCCACTTGTTGAAGAATTTTCCCTTCTATCACTATTTTACATTTCGGTGTCACCTGTTTCTTTGATATCACCATTGTTACTGTTTTCTTGATATTCAAGGAGAGTCCTTTCTTTGTACTCTCTGTTACTACAATGTCCAACAATTGCTGTAGGTCTGTTGCATTACTCGCTATCAATGCTGTGTCATCTGCATAGCGTATATTGTTTATATTATATCCTCCGGATATTATTCCTGGCTTTTCTTTGATCTCTCTCATTATTACTTCGCTATAGCGGGCGAAGAGATCCGGTGACAAAACACATCCCTGTCTTACTCCCAACTTTATGCGTTCATTATTTCCTTCTTTATTTCCCATTTTAATTGCTGCTTTTTGGTTCCAGGAATTTTAAAAAAATTATTACTCTGAGATCTTTCCCATCAATGTTAATATCTTCCAACATTTTAATCAGTTCATCATGTTTTACTTTATCAAATGCCTTAGTATAATCTATGAAGCACAAATATATGTCTTTCTTTGTCTCTACTGATCTTTCTAATAGTGTTCGTAATGTATATATTGCATTGTTTGTACCTGCTCCTTCCATAAATCCATACTGTTCTTCACCAATTTCCATTTTTATTTTCTTCCTCGTCCTTCTCATTATAATTCTGAGTAGAAGCTTAGTGACATGATTTGTGAGGTTAATCGTACGACAATCTTCGCATTCAACTGCTCCTGGTCTTTTTGGTATAGCTATAAATAGGTAGAAGACCCTCCAGTGACTATATTAAGGCATGAGAACGGGATGAGAGCAATGAAGAGCAAATTAAAATTGAAAAACATATTTTCTGCTACTTATCTCATAATCACACGCTGTGATCACTGATACTAATAAGAATTTCATCTTGATACTCATATAGACAGCCAATGCATGAGTGGGTGCAGTGAAAGGTTGGCCATAGTGGACGAATATTAAAGAGCAATAGAGTGTGCACCTAAGTGACTAACGATGCTGTAAGAACTGTTATGTTACATTTATAACACATTTAAGTGTAGTGCTGAGGAAAGGGTATTACAAGTTCATCGGAGGTTAGCATGGCCGAATGGATAGCGCACTCGCTCTTAAACGTCTTGTGTGTTGATGCCTAGGTAACGGATTCAATCCATACACGGGTCAGTTGGACTAAAATGTTGATTTCTCGTCCTTGACTTGGTGAAGTAAATTGCAAGTACCTTAGAAGTCGGAGTGGGTTGGCCTTATGGCGAGGCACACTGGTTATAGGGAAAGCTGATCCAAATGCAAACATCATTCCGGAGCACTAGAAGAAGCAGCACGTGTATGGACTACGCTTGAGTTCAAAGCGAGTAAACAAAGAAATAAAAAATAAAATATGAGGAGACAGAAAGAAATAAAATGCCAAGATCATCAATGGCTGCTCTGGCCAAAATAATTAGGACTAAAATTTCACGGGAGAAAGACAAATCTAATAAGATTCTCTCAATCTCTTCTCATCATCTTATTTTAATTCATCATCTCATCAATTCATCATCTCATCTCATCTCATCTTGTCCCTCTTGTACCTTGCGGTGTCAAGGTGAAGCATAAACAGTGTATGAGCTTTATGTAGCGAGATTCCAATAGACTCTGTTATTTCCTCTGTCCATCGTTTACATGGTCGGCTTCTTCTTCTGGTTCTATTTGTTCTGTAAATCATTGCTTGTTGTAGTATACTGTGGCATATTTCATGTCGGCATAATGGCTAATGAGATTAAACCAAGCAAATAACAACCCGATCTCCCTTAGAGAAACCCCATGGCTGAATTGTAGAAAACATGTGTTGCACCTGCAATCAGCGTCCGAGGGGTGGGATAAAAGATAAAAGAGACGAAAATGTCCTGGCAAGTAAACTCGGCTAGTCTGGTATTGACAGCAGCACCTATTCAGTGCTGGGTAGTCTATACAAATATGGGAATAGCACCATATACCAACTGCTCTTCAAGCCGTGTAAAAGGGTCTATTAGTTATTTTACTTTTACTTTACTGGGAATCTCTGTGGCAGTATTCTTGGGAATCTCTGTGGGAATCTCCGTAGGGAGTCTCCGTGGGAATCTCCGTGGGAATCTCCGTGGAAATCTCCGTGGGATTCTCCGTGGGAATCTCTGTGGGAATCTCCGTAGGGAGTCTCCGTGGGAATCTCCACGGGAGTCTCTGTGGGAATCTCCATGGCGAAGTGGTTACCAGCCTGCCTCCCTTTCTCTAAAGATTATAGGTTCGATTCCGGCTACGTCATTCTGTTCACAAGGGCAATTTTCTCGGAAACTCCTGGGGGTCGTGGCTGAAGCTACGGAGTTCGTGCTATGTGCGAGGCTTTCGGTAGGCCACCCTGAGGAAAGCGACAGAGCCAAACTGGATAAATCCCAGCGCAATGAAGTCGACCCACTTGCCTTTTTAATGCATTTTTAAACATTTACTTTATTGTCATCGACAGTCAAAAATCTACACAAACGTTTCACTGACACGTACAAACAAAATACACTACAGACCCGCGACTAAAACGCCAGACCTTGTATAACATGACAAACCTACCGGTCACCCACAAGACTATCATCCACTCCAGCTCTGAGGGCTCGGGCCCCCGGAACTTTTCCCGCTTGGGTTTGTTGTTGGTGACGTCCGTGGAGGCACACACCAGCAGGAACAGGAAGACCCCGAAACTGGCGCTGGGGAGGATGGCGGACAAGGATTGTTAACTGAATGGTCAGTTTTAACAACTAGTTGGTTGCATGTCCTCAACATGACGTGGAAATGAACCCCAGCATTTATTTGCTGTTTGTTATTTACATCCATCCATCCATCTACCCATCCATCTATCCATCCATCCATCTACCCATCCATCTATCCATCCATCTACCCATCCATCCATTCATCCATCCAGTCAGCTCACCAGCCGTCTGCTTGTTCATCGATCCCTCTTTCTGTCTGTCAGCTTACCGCTATCTTTCTGCCTGTCTGTCGTCTGTCGTTTGCCTGTCTACCTGCCTGCCTTTCTATGTGTTCGTCCATCCGTCCGTCCGTCTGCATCCTTACCTCTGTCGACATGTCTACTTAACTCTGTCTGTCTATGTATCGGGGGGATGGGGGGGGGGGGGGGGAAATGGTCTTCTTCCTCTCGTTCTAAATCAAGAACTGTTTGAGTGCATATTCATTTTTAAATCTGTTTAAGCCTGGAAAGATTATCTTCCAGAAATAATTAACAATGAAATATTCAGGCCGCTCTGTCCTGCCTACATGTCATTACCCCCCCCCCCCCTACTTTTCTTATAAATTAATGCTGAAGGCAAACGTGCAACATCTACCTGTTTGTTTGTTTGTTTGTTTGTTTGTTTCACATAATCAAAATGTGCATCAGACAAGGTAAGCATTACATCTTAGCGTGTCCTAATTAATTACGGTGTGATTAGCCGACAAAAAGCTTACATGCCATCAGATATACTGCGTCGCAGGTCAAATCCCGAAAAAAAAAACACACACAGTAGTCTAAATGAAATTATTTAAAGGTCATGTCATTTTAACCATCTCTGTATTGTGTGTTACTTTAACACGTTGTCTCACGTATTGTAGTTCTTATATTAAACAACCAAGTACAGTAAAGTGTGTTACTTTAACGCGTTGTCTCACGTATTGTAGTTCTTATATTAAACAACCAAGTACAGTAAAGTGTGTTACTTTAACACGTTGTCTCACGTATTGTATTTCTTATATTAAACAACCAAGTACAGTAAAGTGTGTTACTTTAACGCGTTGTCTCACGTATTGTAGTTCTTATATTAAACCACCAAGTACAGTAAAGTGTGTTACTTTAACACGTTGTCTCACGTATTGTAGTTCTTATATTAAAACCACCAAGTACAGTAAAGTGTGTTACTTTAACGCGTTGTCTCACGTATTGTAGTTCTTATATTAAACACAACCAAGTACAGTAAAGTGTGTTACTTTAACGCGTTGTCTCACGTATTGTAGTTCTATATTAAACAACCAAGTACAGTAAAGTGTGTTACTTTAGACACGTTGTCTCACGTATTGTATTCTTATATTAACAACCACGTACAGTAAAGTGTGTTACTCTAACGCGTTGTTCTCACGTATTGTAGTTCTTATATTAAACACCAAGTACAGTAAAGTGTGTTACTTTAACACGTTGTCTCACGTATTGTATTTCTTATATTAAACAACCAAGTACAGTAAAGTGTGTTACTTTAACGCGTTGTCTCATGTATTGTAGTTCTTATATTAAACAGCCAAGTACAGTAAAGTGTGTTACTTTAACAGTTGTCTCACGTATTGTAGTTCTTATATTAAACAACCAAGTACAGTAAGTGTGTTACTTTAACACGTGGTCTCACGTATTGTAGTTCTTATATTAAACAACCAAGTACAGTTAAGTGTGTTACTTTAACGCGTTGTCTCACGTATTGTAGTTCTTATATTAAACCACCAAGTACAGTAAAGTGTGTTACTTTAACACGTTGTCTCACGTATTGTAGTTTCTTATATTAAACAACCAAGTACAGTAAAGTGTGTTACTTTAACACGTTGTCTCACGTATTGTAGTTCTGATATTAAACCACCAAGTACAGTAAAGTGTGTTACTTTAACGCGTTGTCTCACGTATTGTAGTTCTTATATTAAACCACCAAGTACAGTAAAGTGTGTTACTTTAACACGTTGTCTCACGTATTGTATTTCTTATATTAAACAACCAAGTACAGTAAAGTGTGTTACTTTAACACGTTGTCTCACGTATTGTTGTTCTTATATTAAACCACCAAGTACAGTAAAGTGTGTTACTTTAACACGTTGTCTCACGTATTGTAGTTCTTATATTAAACCACCAAGTACAGTAAAGTGTGTTACTTTAACACGTTGTCTCACGTATTGTAGTTCTTATATTAAACCACCAAGTACAGTAAAGTGTGTTACTTTAACGCGTTGTCTCACGTATTGTAGTTCTTATATTAAACCACCAAGTACAGTAAAGTGTGTTACTTTAACACGTTGTCTCACGTATTGTAGTTTCTTATATTAAACAACCAAGTACAGTAAAGTGTGTTACTTTAACACGTTGTCTCACGTATTGTAGTTCTTATATTAAACCACCAAGTACAGTAAAGTGTGTTACTTTAACACGTTGTCTCACGTATTGTAGTTCTTATATTAAACAACCAAGTACAGTAAAGTGTGTTACTTTAACACGTTGTCTCACGTATTGTAGTTCTTATATTAAACAACCAAGTACAGTAAAGTGTGTTACTTTAACGCGTTGTCTCACGTATTGTAGTTCTTATATTAAACCACCAAGTACAGTAAAGTGTGTTACTTTAACACGTTGTCTCACGTATTGTAGTTCTTATATTAAACAACCAAGTACAGTAAAGTGTGTTACTTTAACACGTTGTCTCACGTATTGTAGTTCTTATATTAAACCACCAAGTACAGTAAAGTGTGTTACTTTAACACGTTGTCTCACGTATTGTAGTTCTTATATTAAACAACCAAGTACAGTAAAGTGTGTTACTTTAACACGTTGTCTCACGTATTGTAGTTCTTATATTAAACCACCAAGTACAGTAAAGTGTGTTACTTTAACGCGTTGTCTCACGTATTGTAGTTCTTATATTAAACAACCAAGTACAGTAAAGTGTGTTACTTTAACACGTTGTCTCACGTATTGTAGTTCTTATATTAAACCACCAAGTACAGTGACCGGCTCTGTGGCGAAGGGATTTCGAATGCAGTTCGTAATCCCGCATACCTCGTTCAAAACACAGCTGCGGGCAATTTGGAACAGACCGCCTTGCGCTAGTTTCCATATAATGTACTGCCGGTCGTTCAGAAAGCAATGGCAAACTATTGAATGTAAACTTGCCCAGAAATCACAAACAGCCAAAATATGATGGAGATGACTGCTACGTCCTGTAAAAGGATATGCAGCTAACTTTTAACATTAAAGAGTCAGGTCTTAGTCAGATATGACCGAGATACCGTATTACAGTAGATGATACCACCTGATTTCTGTTTGCTCCGAATATTGGGACTCAGTCAGATATGACTGAGCTACCGTATGACAGTAGACGGTACTTCCATGCTTTCTGTTAGCGCCGAATGTTGGGCTCTTGTACCTTGTGGGGGGAGTGCAATTGGGAGGGTACGAGCCTTACCCTGGTGCAAGAAAGTGCACCCTAAATACTAAATGTCATGGCAGAGCAGACCAGACCTTAAGCAATTGGTCTAGGATCGAAGCTTCGACAAGCGGATAGTTAGCGCATTGCTTCGCTGATCCGGCAGCTTCTGCAGCTTGTCTTGTTCCAGATGTATTCGTGTTAACTTTCCACTGGAGTAAATTAGGCAGGCCGAGAGAGGAATCGCATCATGAGCAACAAATTTTCTCTGCAAATCAAACCAGGCTTTATGCTGTAGAGATAAATTATAATTCAATCCCTGGTTTCCGCCAAATGGTTGTAGTTATTTTGCCTTTTCTGAAGCACAATGTAACAAACTATCGTCTGTCAAGACGGCAAGGTGCCAGGGAAGCACAGTAAGAACCCCAGGGACAAAACTAGCAATAAATTAAAGCAACACGTGTCTTTCGTGTGGCAACATACGTACGTGAGTCACAAAGCATTTCGAAATTACTTAATCAAATATTGCGTGTGCTACTGCAATCAACCCCGCTATTGATTTTCTAGGCAATTGTAGTTAAGTAGTTTGCCATTGCTATCTGAACGAGAAGACAAACATTTAAGCCCAAATTAATGTCGGTGTAGGGGTTGAACCGCCTATCTCTCCGTCAGCGTACTGGGAGATTAAGAACGAGAATTTCGATAGGAAATATAAACAGGCAGGTATGTGTAATTCCTGCGAAAAAGTGAGACATACTAAACACAGACACAGTGTAATACCTTAAAACGAACTCCACAACGGTAAAAGTAAATCACAGGAGGAAAACATCAATTATAATATTTTTTTAAAATAATAAAATAAAAATAAAATTTTGTTAAAAAATAAGTCTATAAAACTTTGAAAATAAAGTTTATTTGTTCGTTCGTTCGTTCTCCTCTTCTTTTCCCTCCCTTCGTCCTCTCACTCTCCTCCTCTTCTTCTTCTTCTTCTTCTTCTTCTTCTTCTTCTTCTTCTTCTTCTTCTTCTTCTTCTTCTTCTTCTTCTTCTCCGCCACCTCCTTCTTTTTATAAGAAGATGAAATTACTTTTGAATTGTTGTGTGTGGAGCCTCTTTGGACAGGTAATAATAGCTCACCTGTGATAGAGGAACTTCATGAACGGGGATCGCAGCAGCTGCCCAATTCTGGATCGCGGGAAGATCAGATAATACACCGACATAAAGGGCAGGATCAAGATGAGACCCGTGCAGATCAAGAACTTCATGACGCCGTTGCGCTTCCTCCAGCCGGGGAGACCCTCGTACCAGATTGAGGTCAGGAGCTGCTGGCAGTGTGGATGGGCAACAAACTGCAAGAAGGCAACAAGAAACTGTTTGCTGTCAGAGGGTGTGAGTGTTAAAGTAGTCAGGCGACAAACTGCAAACAGGCAACAGGAAACATTAGTTCATTTGGGTGTTAAGAGGATAAGAGTACTAAAGTAGTCAGTCTACAAAATGCAGCAGGCAATAGAAAACATTAGTTCTCTTTCGTGTTCAGAGTGGTGAGTGCTATACCAGCCAGGCACTAAACCGTGAAGTGATTAAAAATGGGACGTCTCTACACTAAAGTGCGAAAAAACCAATATTCGTTTATCTGAGGCTTATTCCTAATTGTAATACTTACGCACTTGTGTATATTCACACATACAAAAAGCAGTCTCGCGCCTACACACACACACACACGCGCGCGCGCGCGCATACACAGAGAGGGACAGAGGGAGGCAGAGAGACCTAAAAGACAGAGAGACACAGAGAGAAATGGAGAGAGCGATGGAGACAGACAGACAGACAGACAGACAGACAGACAGACAGACAGACAGACAGACAGACAGACAGACAGATAAATTCTTCTTTTGTCGTTTATTCCCCATTAGGCATCGACTTCCTCCATCTCCCAATGCACTCCCGCCAAGATGTTTTCTTCTGGGCTATCTCCTTACACCGGAAATAAAGACGGTCGGTGTAGTTTTGACCACGTCAAACATTCAGTACCGGTTGGTCAAAAATCTCGGGCTAGAAACGTCAATCCAAAAAGTAGACTAAACACTGTGGTGTTGACGGCAGGGGCGTCACTAGGGGGGTGCGGGCCGCACCGGGTGACACCATCAAGGGGTGACACCAAAATAAAAAAATTGCAAATTTGACAAAGCAGACATAGCTCTGTCTAGTCGGGTTTCATAACCGTTCATTGTTAAATACATGAGCAGGCACAGGGTGCCACCATGCAGAGCGTCTGGTGCTTAAATGAATAAGACTCAGAGCTCAGAGCTGCTCGGAGCCTCGGAGTCGGAGTAGAATCGTGGGTCATTTGCAAACGCGCCAATTAATGACGTGTGGAGTCACGTGGTTGCAGAAAATGACAGACGTTGTTTACAGGTTCGTTTTTTATGTAAATAATTATTTTTTCGAAATTTTATAATTTTATCAATATCACTAAAATATAAATATTTTAAAGTAAATTAATTAGGACAGAGCATAAATTTTAAAGGAGAAAAACAGCGGCAGGCTTCCACTTAAAAAAGTTAGTATTACTATACTATAGTATACTAGTAGTTTACTACTACAATAAATTAATAATTACGGCATACACACGTTTTTCTATCTGTCTGAACAATATATATTTTAATTTTTTAATTAATTTTTTAATTAAAAAGATGGAAATAGAAAAATAAATAACGGTTGTGTAATTTTTCGAACCAACGAGTCACTGTTGAGACTGCCACACGCAGATCCCCCCAATAATTGATGCGGTTACTGACATTCGCCAGCAATTCGCAATATAAAATAATAAAATATATGTCATGAAATGACAGTCGTGCATTGGCGACAAAACTTCCTGATAAAAGTTAAGAAGAAGTGTTGCAACGAATATTGTTGACCGCCGGTTACATTTGTATATGAATCCATTAATTGTGCCTTGCAGCATTTGCCATCCGCATCGTATGCAGGTTGGTATGTTCAATACTCCATTAGCCAGTAAAAAAGTTACAATCCACTCAAACTTGTTACAATGAAATAAAAAAAGTTGTAACTTCCATGGACAATATTAATAAAAATTTAATATTTTGTATGACAAGTTTTCTTTTTTAGACGGTTCTTTTTAGTGTACATAATCATTTTTTAATTACATTTTAATTCTACGGTAAACAACGCAATTTAACCTAAATAACTATATTTATTAAATTATGAATAAATCATAAATGTTTGGATTATAATTATTTATACAGATTTTATATATTTATATTATTTATTTTTGTTTAGTTGTATATTTTTAAGTCCCTAATTTATTATAGATTTATTATTTTAGAATATTCCATCATGCCACATGGAGTGCACAAATCAAAGAGGCCTAGTGGATGCGAGCATCGAAAAGCAAAGAAGAAAAGATGTGAATCACTAAAATCACTACCTGGATTCATGCTTCAATATGTCAAGAGACCAAGTGATGGACAAGGTTCATCAAAAGACGTTCTTCCTCAAGCTACAATTGATAAGGATTCCTCCCATGCTGACAGCATGCATTCTTCAAAAGAGCAACTAGAGCCAGAAATGGAAGAAAATCACGAGATTGATGCAGAAATACATAATGAAATAGCAGTGGATGAAGTTGAAACAGAAATGCATGCTGAAAATGATTCTCGTCGTGATACTGTAAATGTGATGAGTCAAGTGGATGAGAAAAATTGGAATATTTTATCTGATGCTTCTTTCTGGAATGCACCAGTTCCAGATCATTTTCGAGTTGAAATTATCAAAAGAGGAAGTTGTTCTTTTCAGAACAAGGATGGGCCTTTCAGTACTGTGACAAGGCAAGGTGCAAAGACTAAAGGAGATGTGCGCCAAAAGAATGGTTCTACAAGACGATGCCAAATGGTGAGAAAATACTGCGGTCATGGATGGTTTACTCGCTCGTCAGTGAGAGATTATACTGCTTTTGCTGCAGACTCTTTGCTGTTAATGTAACAGAACAAACATCAAAATGTGTCACTGGGTTTCAGCAGTGGTGGAAGCTGAGCCCAAAATTACATAATCATGAGATATCGGATGACCATCTAGGTTGCCTTGAAAAATGGAAAACATTGGCAGCAGGCCTTAAGCTGCACAAAACAATTGATGCCGACAGTGTTGCTGTGATGGATAGGGATAAAATAAATGGAGGGATATCTTGCACAGGTTGCTTGATATCACATTGTTTCTTGCTAAGCAAAATCTGGCATTTCGTGGCCATAAGGAAGATGCATCTTCGTTGAATAAAGGAAACTTTCTTGAGATGGTTGAGATGCTTTCTAAATATGACCCTGTGTTGAAAGAGCACCTAATGAGATTAAAGCGAACTACATCTGTAACAGTAAAAGCATCCGTATCTTATCTTTCACCAGAAACTCAGAATGAATTTATAACTGTTCTGGCAAGTCATGTGAAGGAAATTCTTGTAAATGATATAAAGGCTGCAAGGTATTTTGGAATTATGTTCGACAACACACCTGACATATCACACACTGACCAGATGTCTGATGTGATCAGATATGTGAAAATCCACAATGGGGAAGTTGAAGTGAGAGGAGTGTTTCTAGGATTTTTCCCTTTAAAGGGGAAAAAAGCTGATGACCTCAGTTCAGACATTTTAAAAAATCTAGAAAGTGATGGACTTGACATAATGATGTGCAGAGCTCAAGGTTATGATAATGCTGCCACAATGTCTGGAATTCATGGAGGTGTTCAAGCCATTCTGAAAAGAAAGAATAAGAAAGCTATTTTTAACGGATGCGTGGACCATTCGCTTAACTTGTGTGGTCAACAATCTTTTGCTGAAAATGCTTTATGTGTAACATTTTTTGGAACTCTTGAGAGAATGTATTCCTTCTTTGCTGCTTCCACCCATCGATGGGATGTTTTAATTGAACACACTGCAATGTCGATTAAAAGGCTATTAACAACACGCTGGAGTGCACATCATGCTGCTGTTAAACCGGTGAAAGATAAGTTTGATGAATGTGTGGCGGCGATTGAAGCTCTATGTGATCCTCGTGAAAATGTGGAAACAAGAGGTGCAGCACAAGGTCTTTTACCTGCTGTCTGTGATTTCACGTTTCTGTGCTACCTTTACTTTTGGGCTGCTGTACTTGAGGAAGTTAATTTGACACAGCAGTATCTGCAGACTAAAGGCTTAACTCTTGACAAAGTAGTGACCAAGTTAGAGGCATTAAGACTTTTTCTGCAGGAGAAGCGCAGTCACTTAGTGGAGCATGCAATTGAACAGGCACTTTTAAAAGCAGACCAATTTGGAATAACAGTAGAGAGAAGATTAAGGTTCAAGAAGAGAATGGCAGGTGAACAACTCAGAGATGCTTCAGATGCTGGACTCACTATGCAAGAAGAAAACAATAGGGCGATGCTGGAGTGTATTGATCGTTTTCATTCTGAACTCCAGACCAGATCAACAGCGATCAAGGAAGAAGCAAATATGTTTGAGGCTGTTCAAGCCAAGAGTCTTCTATCAGCAACTGAAGAAGAGTTGCTGGTGTCAGTTCCAAAATTAACCACTTTCTATGATGAGCTATCCGAAGTAGAGCTTTTAAAAGAAATATCAAGGCTGAGAAGACACCTGAAGGCAGCAGATATTGATATCCACAAAGCCAAATACTGGTCAATATTTGATATTTTAAAATTCATAGTTGACTGGGATTTCCTTGAATCTCTCCCAATACTCTCACTAAGCCTACAACTATTTCTTACGATCTGTGTGTCTGTGGCTTCATGTGAGAGGAACTTTTCAAAACTGAAACTTATAAAGAACTATTTGCGATCAACCATGGGACAGTCAAGACTTTCTGATCTGGCTATATTATCAATTGAAAGTGATATGGTGAAAGATATTGATTTTGATGATGTGATTGACAGGTTTGCAGCTTTGAAGACCAGGATGGGAAACTTTTAATTTTAAATAACAGAAATTTTAATGTTAAATAACAAAAATTTAACTTTGTCCGAGTTTGTCGAAGTTCTTTATTTATGTTTTACCTGAAGTATTGAAGTTATATTGTTCAATTTGTTTTCTTTCTTATGTCCTTATTAACTTTTTGACTTATTTTACAAACATTACTATATGCGATTATATATGGTACAGGAACACTCGGAAGAAGACCATGGTGAAAGTCTAGAGGGGTGACACCAAGAGTTTACCGCACTGGGTGACACCAACCCCAGTGACGCCACTGGTTGACGGGTATGCTGTGGTTTCGAGGTAATTAAATTGCTTTTAATCAAATTACAGGTGATAAATTAGTAGCTGTTATAACGATGATGCTGATTATGATGATTATGGTGTTGGTGATATTAATGGTGGTGATGGTGATAGTGGTGATGCTGATTTCAATGATGTTGATAAGTGTGATGTTGGTGGTAGTGTTCATTTTGACGATGTTGTTAGGTGCGATATTCTTGGTGGTGACGTTGATAGATGTGATGTTGATGGTGATGATGCTGAAGGTGAAGATGTTGATGGTGATGATGTTGATGATGGTGATATTGATGGTGATGTTGTTGAATATGTTGATGGTGATGATGTTGACAGTGGTGATGTTGATGGTGATGATGTTGATGGTGATGATGCTGAAGGCGATGATACTGATGGCGATGATGTCAATGGCGAAAATGTTGAAGGGGATGATGTTGAAGGTGATGATGTTAATAGATGTCACGTTGATGGTGGTGATGTTGATTCAATAATTTTGATAGTGATGATGTTGATGATGGTGAGTTGATTTGATGATGTTGATGGTGGTGATGTTTATGGTGGAGATGTTGATGGTGATTTTGTTGATATGTTTAAGTTATTGCGATGATAGTAATTTTAGTGGTAATGATATTATTGCTGTTGTGATGACGATAATATTAAAACGGATGATGAAATAGTGAAAACAATATCCTAGATTATTATGATGAAATTACTAATGATAATAAAAAAAGAAACCCACTTTATCACTAATTACAGAAACGTACTTGCTCTAAACATGATCCGTTTAGTCAACTAATTACAATCACTGCTGGCAAGCTAAGCCGGAAGCAATATGGGAACATGTGCATACAGGGTCATGACCCAAGCGGAAGCTTATATTATTATTCCTGCATAATAGGTTTTTATTTTTATTAATTCCTTCATTCAATGGCATGTCCCTTGCAGAACTTCGTTCTTATTAACAACCTTCTGGAAAACTTCTCGTCCAGCCCTCGAAACACCCATCTGGAGATCACCTGCCACATCCTGCACCCATCTTCTCTTTGGCCTTCCTCTTTGTCTCTTCCCGGGCATATATCCCTACATTATTGTTCTCTACAAATTTTCATAAAGTTTCAAGTGACCAAAATAATTCAAGTTTCTTTGTTCTATCGTCTTTAGTAGCCAACCGTCTTCAATGTTCAGTTCTTGTCATATAGACGCATTTGTTCTTTTCTGTATCCAAGATATTCTTAGAATCCGTCTATAACATTTATATTCAAAGGCATGTATGCGCTGTTCAGCTTGTTTAGTAATGTCCAAGGTCTCACAGGCGTATGTTGCAATGGGAAATATGCATGCTCTTAAAAATCAAATTTTTGTAGGTCTATCTGTCCAACTCCAAAATTTATTCAGTTGTTTTAGTTTCTGAAGAGCAATATATATTCGTCTTTGAATTTCCGTCACTGTGTCACCATTGTTGGTAATCAATGACCCATGATGTTCGAAATTGTCCACCACCTCCAATTTTCCCTTATTAACATATATTTCTTTCTCCATATTAGTTTTATCTGCATGCAATATCTTTTTTTTTCTACGTTAAGATATCTTCTTCTTTTTCTTCTGTGTTCATCCGGAGAGTTTTTTCGGAGGTGATTGCGTTTACCTGTTTACAGCAGAGCTGCGTTCTTGCGCTCGATAGGCCAACACATCCGACTTCTGCGGGCATTTGTTGAGCGGGGTAACTTTCCTGTGGGTTTCGTAGGACGTTTGGCTCTCACTGTTGTGGTGTTATCCCCCATGCCAGCTGGCCTATTTAGAACAGTCGAAGACTTCCCGGTCAGCCCTCAAGGGAAGGCAGGGGCAGACCATGGGCATTCCCCGCCATCCAAGGATGCTTCCATAATTGCAGAGCCGACACATAGCGCTCTGGTACTGGGCACACCCAAGGAATCGTCACGTCCTGCACATGGCTGCTTAGCCTCACTTCCGTATATTGGGCCTTCCGTTCACCATAGGCTGTCCCTCCGAAACGAGAAGAATGCAGATGACGCCCACATAGTGAGCTTTCGATTTGGACTTTCCACGTAATGTATGTTCTATCCAAGCAATATTCCATTACATGCCACTGGGACGCTTTATCCACCTTTGTTGACGCCTACACAATGAGATTTTGATTCGGACATTCTACGCAATGAATTTGCTAGCCAAGCAATATTCCATTTCATGCCTCTGGACGCTTTTGCTGCCGACATACCTGTGGTATGAAGTGTGGCAGTCTAAGTACTTCTTCATGCACCTTTAAATGTCAACCTGAATGTAGTTAAATTAAGCTGCAGTCAACTTGAGTTTGTTGATATCTCCATAGAGCTTGTCCTCAAATGAAGCAGGTGTGGGCCAAAATATCTTTCTCTGTTCTGCGTATGTTGGGCAATCCTGCAGCAAATGTTTAGCTGTCATTTTATCAGTTCCACAATTACATTCATCGGCATTTCCTATCCTTAGTTTATTGAACAAGTGGTGTTTCAGCCTGTTATGTCCTGTGCGGAGTCTGAAGATTGCTACTTGGTCACATCAGTCGAGTTTGTAATATGCATCATCTTTCTGGTGGCCTGGATGCTCTGATTCCCATTTGGTTCTTCTGCTTCTGCGTTCATCCGGGTTTTTTTTTCGGATGTGATTGCGTTGTGCCTGTTTACAGCAGAGCTGCGTTCTTGCGCCGTTAGGCCGACACATCCGACTTCTGCGGGCATTTGTTAACCGGGTTAACCTTCCCGGGGCCATTTGGTTCTATAAGTGCTTTTTTATAAACCTCTTTGCCTCATTATAGGTTGTGTCTAAGTCAGGCTGAGGTAGTCGCCCACCCTCTTTTGCCAGCCTGTCAGCCTCTTCATTTCCAGGTATACTGCAATGTGATGAGATCCACTGTATTACAACTTTGTTGGGTTGCTGACATAGTCTATGGAGTGCTGCTCTTAGGTTTGCTAGTTCTGTGCTGTTTTTGCTCTTCAGTATTGAGACAGCTGACTTTGCTTCTCTTTATTTTCCTCCATCAAGAACATTTCTGCTGCAGTTTTCAAAGTCTCTATCTCCGCTTTGAAGTTACTTGAGAATTTTCCAGTTGCCACTGACTGTGTTGTTTCGCACCATTTTTTAAATTTAGAAGAATTCCTCCTCCTCCTCCATTGTCTATTGAATTTTTGGCTGATCCATCTGTATATGTATGGGTCTAATTGCTACTTGGGTAATGTTTGTTTTTAAAAAATATAGTTTAGGGCTATTTTTCTTCTTTCTGTCTCATTCTGAGTGTTCTTTTTCTCAATACCAGGAATGTTTTCTATCATCTCAGGCAGTTTATGCTGTCTCCAAGCTGGGAACTTATGTGTTTTGCAAATGGGTTTGACTGTTGATATGTTAAGTATAGGATCTGCCCTAATCTTTCGTTTTGCAGTTTCTACAAAGTTGCTACGCTTCAGTCTTCCCTTTCCAAAACCATTAAACCTTTTATACATGGGGTGGAGAACTTGGTGACAACTGGCAAGATCGAAGGGAACAGACTAAGATGAGTACATAGAATACCCAAATAATACCAGGGACACAGCCAGAGTACCGTCAGGAAAGTGCTGCCATAACTATGATGCTGAAATTGAGGCAATCAAGATAGCAACAGAGAAATTACTAAATACCAGCAATGGTACACAACCTGTGGTGCTACTGACAGATGCAAAATCAGTACTCGAGGCGCTCCTGTCTGGGAAATTGCCAGTACTAAGGACACTACTTTCTGAACTTAGCAGTCAGCATAAGGTCACCATACAGTGCATACCATCCCACTGTGGAGTACCCGAAAACGAGAGAGCTGATCAATTGGCTAAGGAAGGAGCCAAAGAAGAACAGCCTGATGTGCCCGTTACATACCACCAAAAGAAAAGAATGATCAAATCAGTCAGAAAGCCACCAAAACCTGCTGAAGATGACTACCACGTAATGGACAGAACAGAACAAGTCATTATTCTGCGCCTCAGAACAGGACACAATAGATTACGCAACCACATGTATACAAAATTCAAGATTGGTGAAACAGCCATGTGCACATATGGATTGGCGTCGCAGACAGCAGAGCACATACTCCAAGACTGCCCAAAATATAACATATCTAGGCAAACCTTCTGGCCTAGAGAGACGACAATGGAAGATAAACTCTATGGACCGCTGAGTGAACTGAAAAAGACAGTTCAATTCATACAAGAGACAGCATTGCAGTTATAGACATAATTCAAGCGAACGAAAGAAGAAGAAGACCAAGAGGAAGACCGAGAAGTAAATACCTGGATGGCTTGGCCACATGGCATGGACGAGACAGGAACACTGAGCTGATCCATGACTCTGGTGATTTAGTGAAATGGCGAGTCATGACCGCTCACGCTTTCCGGCATGGTACATGATTGATTGATTGATTGATCTGTCAATCTTCTAAATTTTTCTGCTTGTTACTGGGCTCTACTGCCATGCATTGGTTGTAAACAAGTGATCTTTTCTAGTTCGTTAATAGGCGTTGTCATCAGACTTCCAGTTATGATACGCATTTCTTGATTTTAGACTTTACTTATTTTGTTAAAGTTTGACTTAACTGCTGTTTCCCAAGCTGCAATGCCATATTCCAGTACTGGCCTCACCCGTCCAGTGTATAACTTCTTGAGAACTTTCTCATCTGCTCCCCATGTTGTACCAGCAAGCTTTATCTTGATTGCCATTCTTTGCCTTGCTCTTGTTCGATTTTTCTCAACCTGTGTCTTCCATGTCAGACGACGAACAAAGGCAACTCCTAGATAGCTTGGATTTTCTTCATGTCGGAATAATTGTCCACTCAATACCAGCTTTGGGTGCTGAGTTTTATTTGAGAGGGGAACACTGTGCATGTTTTATTTTCCTCCTCACTCTTCACTAGCCATGATTTTAACCAGTTATCTAGCGCTAATAATATATTCTTCTGATGTCCATATTGCTAAGTCATCTGCAAATGAGGATGTGTGTACTCTGGCTGGAAAATTTTCCGTGATGTCATTTATATATGCTATGAATAATGCTAATGAAAGAACTCCTCCTTGGGGGACACCTTGTTCCAACAGCCTCATCTTGTACTTTTGTCCTGACAGTTCTGTTCTCAAGGTAGTGGCTGATCCATTTGTAATTTTCCGCCAAACATGCATTGTTTTGCAGTTTTACTTTTCAGTCATTCATTCCATACTTTATCAAATGTTTTTTTCTAAAGTTATCCAGACCGCTAGTGTGTGCTTTTTCTCTTGGAAGGCATCCTCTACTTCCTGAGCTATATAGGTTATTTGATCTTCAGTGGATCTGTACTTTCTGAATCCTGCTTGGTGTGGTGTTAAGAGTTGGTTTTCTTCCAGGTGCCATGTTAGCCTGTCATTGATAATGCGTACCATTAATTTTCCTACACAGCTAAGTAGACTAATAGGTAGATAGCCATTTGGTTCTTTCAGGTTCTTTTTCCCTTTCTTTGGGACTGGTGTTAGTATAACTTCCTTCCATGCCTGTGGGACTATTCCTCTCTTCCAGCTGTAATTTAGGACAGCTAGTAGTTTCTTTTTTTGCTTTAGTGCCTAGTCCTAGTAACATTTCATTTGTGATCCCATCCTTTCCTGATGATTTCTTCTTTTTTAGGGTATTCATTGCCTGTTCCATTTCTTCCATTTTTAGCTTTGCCATCACATATTCTGCTGCTGTCTCTGTATTACTATGATGTGTCTGTTTATCTTTGAATACTTTCTTCTGTTCGGTTGTAATATCAATGTGGTTTGCACTAGCATAGTGTTTCATTAGTGCATTTGCCGCCTTTTTTTCCTGTAAGCAAGGCATTTCTTTGTTTAATTTTTATTTGTTTGTTTCTGGATCCTTCATTTTTCATGGCATTCACTAGCTTCCATAGTTTGTTTCCATCCGTGTCAACGTTTAGGTTTTCTGGTTTTTCCCTCCAATAATCTCTTGTTGTTTGATTTACTGTTCTTTTATATTTGCTGAGAGGGCTTTGAGAGATATGTTCGCTTAAGTTGTATGTTCTCTCTCTGCTGTCTTCCTGGCATCTTCAACTTTGTCCTCCAAAATATGTAGTTCTTCAGTCCAGTATGGTTTGTAATTTTTCCTCGCTCCTCTAGGAATAGACTCAGTGGCCGCCTGTATTATTGCTTCTGTTTAGACTTTCCACCATTTGCTTCATGTTGCCATATCGTGTATTTATGTTTTCACAATATTTGTCTGTTAGTATGGCAAATCTGTCCCAATCTGCTCGTTTGTAATTCCAGCGGGGCAAAGGCTTTTGCTCCTGTGGAACATACTCCATATTCATTACAAGCTTGATTGGTCTGTGGTCACTACCTGCTAATTGGTCAAGCACATGGCGATCGATTTTGTGGAGGATGTCTCCTGTGCAGAAAGCTAAGTCTGGAGTAGAAGTGGTAAACCATCTTCTGGAGTAGAAGCTTGGTGTCTCATCCGCTTTGTTGAGTAGATGGAGATTTGAGTCTATTTCCCAGTCCTCCACTTCATCTCCTCTTTTGTCAGTATCTGGGTATCCCCATCTTTCTGAACGGCTATTAAAGTCTCCGACAATAATGCAGTTTGTGCAGTTATTTTCATGTTTGAGAGTGTACGGTCCTTATCTGCTGGGCTATACAGATTGTAAATTCTAATTTTCACGTTCTTTATCATTATATCAACACCTATAATTTCCGTT
This sequence comes from Cepaea nemoralis, assembly GCA_014155875.1. Taxonomy (NCBI): domain Eukaryota; kingdom Metazoa; phylum Mollusca; class Gastropoda; order Stylommatophora; family Helicidae; genus Cepaea; species Cepaea nemoralis. The sequence continues at coordinate 92,170 of JACEFZ010007201.1, read as the reverse complement.
TGGTTGTCAGAGATCACAGATACTTCGCTGCAAGGTACTGTATATCGTGTAAGTATTAGAACTTTGTGTCCTTCGAGGTCAAAATGTGTGGCCTGGTATCCTCTGACTGAGAATTTGCGATTGGCATTGAGGTGTGTCTCTTGAATGCATGCCACATCTATTCTATCTTTATGAAGACGCTGTGTTAGGGAGACTTTCTTGTTATAAACTCCTTCGGCATTCCACTGTAGTATGTTGAGTGTCTGGGGTGTTTGGTCAATAGCTCTTAACTTACTCCTCTGTGCCTTGACTCCACAGCACAGGGGAAGGTGACCACCATTTGTCACGGGTGGACCCCTCTAGGCAGGGGGCCCGGCACTATCACCGCCTGATGGGACTTCGCGGGATTAGCATCATACCGATTAATTTTAAATTGTGACATCATGAATCAAGTTACGTTGCACTGCTTTGTCAAGCCTGTGGCTCAGTACATCCGATTTCGACAAGCATATTTTGGAGTTCTTTCCCTAGCCTTTGACTGTCCTTAGTCTACCTACAAGGCAGCAGGTTTGTGTGTCTCTCTTGGTCTGGTTCCTCGCCCTTGACCTGTCCGACATAGGAGACCCTACCAGCAGCTGTGCTACCGTCGGCATAGCTCTTGGGGTTATTGGAACACGCAAGCCCCTCTACCACAACAATATGGAGACACGTCAGAGGGGCGTTAAGATATAAGTTGCGATTTTTACTATTCTTTTGTGTTGTGGTTATTACTTTTTCTATACCATTCAGTGATGTGGATAATAATACTGTATCATCAGCTTATCAAATCTCTGTTATTTCATGACCAACTATATTTAGGACAATATATGTAGGCAAGGACTGTAGCAGATGTAGAGAAGGCCAGTAGCAGATGTATTCAAGAACTTCAACAGATGTAAAGAAGGAATGTAGCACATGTAGGCAAGGGCTGTAGCAGATGTAGGCAAGGGCTGTAGCAGATGTAAGCAATGTATGTGGCAGCTGTAGGCAATTAATGTAACACATATAGGCACTGAATGAATCAGCTGTAGGCAATTAATGTAACACATATAGGCACTGAATGAATCAGCTGTAGGCAATTAATGTAGCAGCTGTAGGCAATTGATGTAACACCTATACGCACTGAATGTAGCAGCTTTAGACAATGAATGTAGCAACTGAAGGCAATTAATGTATCAACTGTGGGCAATTAATGTAACACATATAGGCAATGAATGTAGCAGCTGTAGGCAATGAATATAGCAGATACAGGCAATGAATGTAGCAGCTGAGGGCAAAGAATGTATCAGCTGTAAACAATGAATGTAGCAGCTGTTGGCAATGAATATATCAGCTGTATACAATGAATGTAGCAGCTGTTGGTAATGAATATATCAGCTGTAAACAATGAATGTAGCAGCTGTTGGCAATGAATATATCAGCTGTAAACAATGAATGTAGCAGCTGTTGGCAATGAATATATCAGCTGTATACAATGAATGTAGCAGCTGTTGGCAATGAATATATCAGCTGTAAACAATGAATGTAGCAGCTGTTGGCAATGAATATATCAGCTGTAAACAATGAAAGTAGCAGCTGTTGGCAATGAATATATCAGCTGTATACAATGAATGTAGCAGCTGTTGGCAATGAATATATCAGCTGTAAACAATGAATGTAGCAGCTGTTGGCAATGAATATATCAGCTGTAAACAATGAATGTAGCAGCTGTTGGCAATGAATATATCAGCTGTAAACAATGAATGTAGCAGCTGTGGCAATGAATATATCAGCTGTAAACAATGAATGTAGCAGCTGTTGGCAATGAATATATCAGCTGTAAACAATGAATGTAGCAGCTGTTGGCAATGAATATATCAGCTGTAAACAATGAATGTAGCAGCTGTTGGCAATGAATATATCAGCTGTAAACAATGAATGTAGCAGCTGTTGGCAATGAATATATCAGCTGTAAACAATGAATGTAGCAGCTGTTGGCAATGAATATATCAGCTGTAAACAATGAATGTAGCAGCTGTTGGCAATGAATATATCAGCTGTAAACAATGAATGTAGCAGCTGTTGGCAATGAATATATCAGCTGTAAACAATGAATGTAGCAGCTGTTGGCAATGAATATATCAGCTGTAAACAATGAATGTAGCAGCTGTAAACAATGAATGTAGCAGCTGTTGGCAATGAATATATCAGCTGTAAACAATGAATGTAGCAGCTGTTGGCAATGAATATATCAGCTGTATACAATGAATGTAGCAGCTGTTGGCAATGAATATATCAGCTGTAAACAATGAATATAGCAGCTGTTGGCAATGAATATATCAGCTGTATACAATGAATGTAGCAGCTGTTGGCAATGAATATATCAGCTGTATACAATGAATGTAGCAGCTGTTGGTAATGAATATATCAGCTGTAAACAATGAATGTAGCAGCTGTTGGCAATGAATATATCAGCTGTAAACAATGAATGTAGCAGCTGTTGGCAATGAATATATCAGCTGTATACAATGAATGTAGCAGCTGTTGGCAATGAATATATCAGCTGTAAACAATGAATGTAGCAGCTGTTGGCAATGAATATATCAGCTGTAAACAATGAATGTAGCAGCTGTTGGCAATGAATATATCAGCTGTAAACAATGAATATAGCAGCTGTTGGCAATGAATGTAGCAGCTGTTGGCAATGAATGTAGCAGCTGTTGGCAATGAATGTAGCAGCTGTATACAATGAATGTAGCAGCTGTTGGCAATGAATATATCAGCTGTATACAATGAATGTAGCAGCTGTATACAATGATTGTAGCAGCTGTAGGCAATGAATGTAGCAGCTGTATACAATGAATGTAGCAGCTGTAGGCAATGAATGTAGCAGCTGTATACAATGAATGTAGCAGCTGTTGGCAATGAATGTAGCAGCTGTATACAATGAATGTAGCAGCTGTAGGCAATGAATGTAGCAGCTGTATACAATGAATGTAGCAGCTGTTGGCAATGAATGTAGCAGCTGTATACAATGAATGTAGCAGCTGTTGGCAATGAATGTAGCAGCTGTATACAATGAATGTAGCAGCTGTTGGCAATGAATGTAGCAGCTGTTGGCAATGAATGTAGCAGCTGTTGGCAATGAATGTAGCAGCTGTTGGCAATTAATGTAGCAGCTGTTGGCAATGAATGTAGCAGCTGTATACAATGAATGTAGCAGCTGTTGGCAATGAATATATCAGCTGTATACAATGAATGTAGCAGCTGTATACAATGAATGTAGCAGCTGTAGGCAATGAATGTAGCAGCTGTATACAATGAATGTAGCAGCTGTTGGCAATGAATATATCAGCTGTATACAATGAATGTAGCAGCTGTATACAATGAATGTAGCAGCTGTTGGCAATGAATGTAGCAGCTGTATACAATGAATGTAGCAGCTGTTGGCAATGAATGTAGCAGCTGTATACAATGAATGTAGCAGCTGTTGGCAATGAATATAATATCAGCTGTATACAATGAATGTAGCAGCTGTTGGCAATGAATGTAGCAGCTGTATACAATGAATATATCAGCTGTATACAATGAATGTAGCAGCTGTTGGCAATGAATGTAGCAGCTGTATACAATGAATGTAGCAGCTGTTGGCAATGAATATATCAGCTGTATACAATGAATGTAGCAGCTGTTGGCAATGAATGTAGCAGCTGTGTACAATGAATGTAGCAGCTGTTGGCAATGAATATATCAGCTGTAAACAATGAATGTAGCAGCTGTTGGCAATGAATATATCAGCTGTAAACAATGAATATAGCAGCTGTTGGCAATGAATGTAGCAGCTGTTGGCAATGAATGTAGCAGCTGTTGGCAATGAATGTAGCAGCTGTTGGCAATGAATGTAGCAGCTGTTGGCAATGAATGTAGCAGCTGTATCCAATGAATGTAGCAGCTGTTGGCAATGAATATATCAGCTGTATACAATGAATGTAGCAGCTGTATACAATGAATGTAGCAGCTGTAAACAATGAATGTAGCAGCTGTAGGCAACGAACGTAGCAGTTGTCTGTGAGCGACAGACACACGAAAATAACTGTGTCGAATAAATCGATGAAGTATGAGGGGTAGGTATGCGCCTGGTAAACGTGTTGTCACTGTCGTTAAGTCTGTCAGGTGATGTATTTTGTTCCAGGCTTCGTTGGGTCATTATCGCCTGGTTCTCGTGGAAAGGTGGCAGGCGGTGGCGAAGAGGATGGGGCCATGAAACACGATAAACGGGGTGAAAAATATGAATAACAGAATGGAAATATGCAGGCAGACAGGCGTGAAGAAAAGGTGACAGACAGACAGACAGACAGACAGACAGACAGACAGACAGACAGACAGACAGACAGACAGACAGACAGGACAGACAGACATGTATGAAGAAAGGGTGACCGAGAGACAGCAAACAGACAGGCAGACAATCTGGGAGAGTGGTAGACAGACAAGACAATTCTAGAGATGACAGATAAACAGGCAGACATACATATAATATGTGGAGAATGTTTGACAGACAGACAGACAGACAGACAGACAGACAGACAGACAGACAGACAGACAGACAGACAGGACGACAGACAGACAGACACTCTGAACAACTGACAGAACCACGGACAGACAGTAAGTAAGTACAGTTTTAAACAATACTTTTTTACACCACAAACCTCAGCCCACATCCCATCCCACACCCCACAATCATTTTCATTTCGCCATGAATCGGATTTGGGCAGAGAGGCTGGCAGGAGAACACACAGAATGGCGAACTGATACAGGAAAAGAAAGAAAGAAAGAAAGAAAGAAAGAAAGAAAGAAAGAAAGAAAGAAAGAAAGAAAGAAAGGAAAGAAAGAAAGGATATAAGGGTACAGGGACGGGGAGGCAGAAAGACAGAAAGACAGACTGATAAGCGGGGACATAGACAGATACACAGGTATATAGACAAATGGACAAAAGAACATAAAGACAGACAGACAGACAGACAAACAAATGGACAAAGAAAAGTTAAGACAGGCAGGCAAGCAGACAGACATACACAATAACAAAAGAGCGTTAAGACAGGCAGACAGGCAAGCAGGTGGACAGGCAGACAAATGGACAAAGGAACATTAAGGCAGACAGACAGACAGACAGACAGACAGACAGACAGACAGACAGACAGACAGACAGACAGACAGACAGACAGACAGACAGACAAGGACACTGTCACATGTGTCTCTGCAACTGTAATTTCAGGAAGATATCTAAAGACAACGGGGAACAACAGGAGAAGAGAAAGATATAACAAATACAACGTAACCACCACAGGCCTGTCTGATCTGAGCTTATCGTGAGTGGTACCTCTACAGGCTGGGGGTCGGGCTCGGGAACGCCCTTAAGCAACGTGGTCGGGTGAAGAACCAGGGAATGTGCAGTATAGACCCGGCCATGGAATCAGTTCTCGGTTTAATGTAAGCCTCTTGAGGTGGCACGCATTTCTCTGCTAGTTGTAGCATAAATACTAGTGGGGTGGGGGGGTCGTGTAGGTAGTAGTAGTAGCTAGTAGTAGTAGTAGTAGTAGTAGTAGTAGTAGTAGTAGTAGTAGTAGTAGTAGTAGTAGTAGTAGTAGTAGTAGTAGTAGTAGTAGTAATAGTAGTAGTAGTAGTAGTTGTTGTAGTAGTTGTTGTTGTTTGTTGTTGTTGTGGGGGTGGCGGTGGCGGCAGTAGTTCTGGTAGTACCGAAGGTGGTGGTGGTGGTAGTAACGCAATGGTAGAAGAAGAAGAAGAAGAAGAAGAAGAAGAAGAAGAAGAAGAAGAAGAAGAAGAAGAAGAAGAAGAAGAAGAAGAAGAAGAAGAAGAAGGAAGAAGAAGAAGAAGAAGAAGAAGAAGAAGAAGAAGAAGAAGAAGATGAAGAAGAAGAAGCAGAAGAAGAAGAAGAAGAAGAAGAAGAAGAAGAAGAAGAAGAAGAAGAAGAAGAAGAAGAAGAAGAAGAAGAAGAAGAAGAAGAAGAAGAAGAAGAAGAAGAAGAAGAAGAAGAAGAAGAAGAAGAAGAAGAAGAAGAAGAAGAAGAAGAAGAGTTGAATGAAAAGGGGAGAACGGAGGAATATGAGGAAGATGTGAAAGAGGACGAAGAGGAGAAGGGCGGGGAGCGGGAGAGAGAGAGAGAGAAGAGGAAACAGAAGAAGAGAAGGCGGGAGAAGAGTAAAAAAAGGAACACCAAGAAAAACAAGAATAAGATCAAGACGAACAAGACTCGAAACACAAGAGCAAGACAAACAAGACCAAGAAGAACAGGAAGAACAAGACCAGAAAAACAATAACGAGAATAACAACAACAAGAAGAACAAGAAGAACTAGACCAGAAAACAACAAGAAGAACAAGACCAGAAAAACAAGAACAAGAAGAACACGAAGAACAAGACCAGAAAAATAAGAATAAGACCAAGACGAACAAGAAGGACAAGACAACTTTGCCTAATCAGTTCAATCACCGCTTGATGCCGAGTGACTAGAACGCTGGGCTCCAATTTTGGAGACCCGGGTTCTAATCCTCAGTAATTTGATGGATGTTTTTCTGTCGGGGGCACAAAGAAAAACCCTAACCTGCACATTTCGCGGCGACTGCACTAGCCAGGCGGCCTTAATTCCTCAGGCACAAGAACCCCCACCCTCCTGACCTACACCGCAAGGGACTATGGACACTATTGACAGTTTTCTGTCAGTTCAATTTTCTTTCTCGATTACCAGATAATCATGTCATCCTATAGTCTTCTTCTGTGGATATTAATAAAACTCTCATTTCCCCAACAAGACTCGAATCATTGCCTTTCAAATGTGCAGGTTCTTCCCGAGGCAACATTTGTCATTCCTCACTCTAGCACATCGCGTGCAGTGTAACTACAGCCTGGTCCCGGGTATTGATTTGTGCAATGACTTCTAATCGGATCTGGCAATCCTGTGATGTTCCCGCCATGAGGCTAGGCTGGGACAGGTAAAAATCTCTCTCTGATTTAAGACACAGGTAAATATAGATTCTCTTATGTTTTGAAAGTAGAGCTGAGTTGAGTCAAGAACCGAAATAAGAGCACTCATGACATTTTCATATTTGAGTCCTCATCTTCAATAGGCAGCGAAGAGTCTCAAATTAATGGTATCAGTAGCAGTCGTATTATGTGTCCGACTGGTCCTTAATGTTCATTAAATCATCTGGTCACTCCCTGCAGCACCATTCTCCTCAAGCCGTGATGATCTAACTGTTCTTCTGCACTGTACACACCACCCCAAAGGGTCCCGACAACGTCTGCCTTATCCTGCACCAATATCCACCAAGTGGTGCAGACCCAGCCAATCTGTCCGCCTGCTCGTTTCCCACCACACCAGCATGTCCTGGGGAAAACATCCAACAGATGCTCTCCATGTTTGATTGTTGAATGGACGCCCCCCCCCCCCCCCCCCCCATGTTCAATGCTTGCCTGACTACACCTGTCTCATCATATTTTGTGTTTCTTTTACAATAAAGGACACATTTTCACGACATGGGAAATACATGTAGTGGGTTTATGGTTGTAGCCCCATACTTTAGTCCGAGAGGTATTTGATGGGTGGTGAGGTCGATATCATATTGGTCGTCTTTACTTCCCAATAAATGTCCTGGTACTCATTTAAAGTTGGGTCAACGTGGGGGGCCCAGGTGGCCGAATAAAGAAATCCCCTGCCTGAAGGGGCTGGACAAGATGACCTGTGCGTCTTGATATTAGCCATGTCCACCAAACAAGGATAGAATTTGTCAAGCTGAGAGAATGCAATAGTGACAGCATTGCCCTGTCATGATAGTAGAGAATCAGCGCCCGCCATTTGCACACCCGGAGTGGGGCGCTTGAAATGTGTTTATATCTGCAATGTTGTCTCTTGTTTGAGCTTCACTGTCTATGTTAGTTCACTTAGTGGTCCATACAGTCTATCTGCCACTGTTGTTTCTCTAGGACAGAAGGTTTGCCTAGATATGCCGTGTTTTTTTTTTTTTTTTGCAGTCTTGGGGTATGTGATCTGCTGTCAGTGACGCCAAACCACATGTGCACATGGCTGATTCGCCAATCTTGAATTTTGTATACATGTAGTTGTGGAAGCTATTGTGTCCTGTTCTGAGGCGCAGAATAATTATGTGTTTTGATCTGTCCATAAAGTGGTAATCGTCTTGTGTTTGTGGTTTTCTGATCGATTTGATGATTCTTTTCTTTTGGTGGTATGTAATAGGCACACCAGGTTGTTCTTCTATTGTTCATTCCTTAGCTAGTTAATCAGCTCTCTCGTTTCCGGGAACTCCACAGTGAGATGGTGTCCACTGTATACCTTATGCTGGCGGCCTAGTTTAGAACATAGCATCCCAGAGTGTGGGGTGCTCATGAAGACGTTCGGAATGAATGTGTTTCTTGTCTAGTTGGTTTGGATGTTGTATTGTTGTCTGCGCTCGCTCGCTTTGAACTCAAGCGTAGCTCATACACGCTATTTCTAATGCACTAAACTGATATTTGCGTGTTGAATGGCTTTCCATATAAACAGTGTCCCTCGCCATCAGGCGAACCCGCTCCGACTTGTGAGGTACGTGTAATTTACGTCCCCAAGTCAAGGACGAGAAGTCAACATTTAAGTTCAGTTGGGGTTGAACCTCGGTATGAGCACATCGGATGTTTAAGAACGAGCGCTCTTATTCCTTCGGCAATACTACTCTCCCTATAATATATTTAAAGGTAGCCGTTCTAATCTGAAAACGTTGCACGGGAAGTGGTCGAACAGGCCTGCCCTATTGGATGTCCGGCTGTACATCGGTTTTTATCTGAGTATTCTGCCTTTGTCAGAGAATTTTAGACGTCCGATCCACAACCATACGATAAGGGAGTTAAGAGCACACCATCCGATTCTCTTACGTGTATGTAAATCCAAACAGTCCACAAGAAACGAACCTAGTCCGCTTGAGCCGAGGTGGGTTGTCTAACATCTATCTACTCCACCCTCTTGCTTGAATCGAACACAAATATCAACAGTTCCTGGGTACAAATGAACTTCTTGATCATCAAACATAACAGCGGCGTCAGAAGAGGCAGCAGGATAAGCTCCTGTAGCAGCATCAGCAGCAGCAGCAACAGCAACAACAACAGCAGCAGCAACAACAGCAGCAGCAACAACAACAGCAGCAGCAACAACAACAGCAGCACCTTAAAAACCAACAACAACAACAACCAGGACATGAGAATCAGTGAAAGACGACTAGACAAACCTTCTGGCCTAGAGAAATAAGTGGAAGATAAACTCTATGGACCACTGGGTGAATTAAAAAAAGACAGTGAAATTCATATAAGCGACAACATTGCAGTTATAGACACATATCAAGCGAACGAAAGAAGAAGAAACACGACTGACCTGTTTCTGTTCATATTTGATTGCCAACTTCAGTCGACACAAGGTCATCTTGTCTGTGTCCCAGGAAGGTGTGTCCTCCTCTTCGTCAGAGTCCTCCTCACAGGTTTTGTTAAGTACAGCAATCACCTCTTCGCTACTCCTGCACTGCTCCAGCATCTCGCAGGCGTACTTCTTGCACTGCTCACTTAACTGAGGGACAGACGGCAGACAAGATAAGCATTGTCCACTTAACTGAGGGACAGACGGTAGAAAAGATAAGCATTGTCCACTTAACTGAGGGACAGACGGTAGAAAAGATAAGCATTGTCCACTTAACTGAGGGACAGACGGTAGAAAAGATAAGCATTGTCCACTTAACTGAGGGACAGACGGTAGACAAGATAAGCATTGTCCACTTAACTGAGGGACAGACGGTAGACAAGATAAGCATTGTCCACTTAACTGAGGGACAGACGGTAGACAAGATAAGCATTGTCCACTTAACTGAGGGACAGACGGTAGACAAGCTAAACATGGTCCACTTAACTGAGGGACAGACGGTAGACAAGATAAGCATTGTCCACTTAACTGAGGGACAGACGGTAGAAAAGATAAGCATTGTCCACTTAACTGAGGGACAGACGGTAGACAAGATAAGCATTCTCCACTTAACTGAGGGACAGACGGTAGACAAACTAAACACTGTCCATTGAACAGAGAGACCGACGGTACACAAACTAACCATTGTCCATTTAACAGAGAGACAGGCGGTACACAAACTAAACATTGTCCACTTAAGTGAGAGACATACATTATAGAAACTAAACACTGTCTACTTAAGTGAGAGACAGACGGTATAAAAACTAAATATTGTCCACTTAAGTGAGAGACAGGCGGTACACAAACTAAACATTGTCCACTTAAGTGAGAGACGGACGGTACATAAACTAACCATTGTCCATTTAACAGAAAGACAGGCGGTACACAAACTAAACATTGTCCACTTAAGTGAGAGACATACATTATAGAAACTAAACACTTTCCACTTAAGTGAGAGACAGACGGTATAAAAACTAAATATTGTCCACTTAAGTGAGAGACAGGCGGTACACAAACTAAACATTGTCCATTTAACAGAGAGACAGACGGTACACAAACTAAACATTGTCCACATAAGTGAGAGACAGGCGACACAAACTAAACATTGTCCACTTAAGTGAGAGACGGACGGTACATAAACTAACCATTGTCCATTTAACAGAAAGACAGGCGGTACACAAACTAAACATTGTCCACTTAAGTGAGAGACATACATTATAGAAACTAAACACTTTCCACTTAAGTGAGAGACAGACGGTATAAAAACTAAATATTGTCCACTTAAGTGAGAGACAGGCGGTACACAAACTAAACATTGTCCATTTAACAGAGAGACAGACGGTACACAAACTAAACATTGTCCACATAAGTGAGTGACAGGCGACACAAACTAAACATTGTCCATTTAACAGAGAGACAGACGGTAGACAAACTAAACAATGAACATTTAACGGAAGAACATACGGTACACAAACTAAACATTGAACACTTAACTGAGAGACAGACTGTACACAAACTAAACTTCGGCGACTTAAGTGTGAGATAGAAGTTTCACAAGCTAAATATTGTCCACTTAAATGTGTGACAGATGTTACACGTGTTAAATAGTCTTAAAAAGAGGTTTAGTTAGACAGGGCAGAAGAGGACAGACTAAACAATACACAAAGGCATTCAGGATATCGGAGTACAGACTAAACAATACTTTTCATTAGACACAGTAGAAGAGGACAGACTCAACAATACCTTATAGCAGCCTGGATAGAAGAATAATGACTAAGAATACTTTACGGTTACCATGGTTAAATAAGACACACTAAACAATACATTAAGGTAGTCAAGATACAAAAAGACAGACTAAACAATACCTTTAAGTAGTCAAGATAGAAGATAGAGGACTAAATAATACCTTAAAGTGGTCCAGACAGAAGACAACAGACTAAACAAAACCATAAAGTAGCCCAGACAGAAGACAACAGACTAAACAAAAGCTATGGCAAGTCGCCTTGATTTGGTTGAGTTTGTGTTTTCGCCTGACAACTTCCTTGCCTTTCTCTTGCTGCGCGCGCACATAGAAATTCTACTTCCCTGTGTATCCGGCTGTCTGCCCCAGATTGTATATAGTGCTCACCCAAGCATGCTCCTCATCTTCTATTCTATTCTCATATCTACCCAAGTGTTGATCATCGACTGTGGCCCACATCTTCTGTAAATGTTTCTGTTTCATCGAAATAACATCAACATTTTGTTGGAGATTGCAAATTGTGGAGAAAGATTATCGTAGAGGCTAGGTGGCAAGGCACTTGATGATAATAACAACGTACGGGCTTCCTGTACAAGCCTATGATATATGGTGCTAAATAAATGTTTGCATATCCTTTACAGGACATTGCTGTCAACATCAGCATCTTTCAGCTGATTGTTGATTTATTGGCAAGATTACGCTCAGTAGTTTGCCATTGTTTTCTGAGCGGCCGGCTCACATACCATGTAAGTTACCGATGCGATTCGAACCACTGCTGATTCCCACCGTCGTCACGTTACTTACGAGAGTATACGATATTACGGAGAAAAGTTGCTAACCTCTAGGCCAGGAAGCCGGCATATGTTGCTAGACCCACATATTTATACACCAATCAACAATAAAACTACTGAACGTAAACTTGCCAAGAGATCACTACAGCAGTATAATGCTGGGGTTGACAGCGATGTCCCGTAAAAAGATATTTAAAAAAAATCAACAATAGGAGGGGAGGAATTGGGGGGGGGGGGGAGGATGTGGTCAGTATGGCGCCCGCCCTGTTCACTTCCTACCACACTTCCTGGTACTCGTTTTAGGCTGTGCCGACCAGGGAGCCAATGTCAGTTTTAAGAATCTGCCTCGACGGGAATTTGAAACTATGACCACCGGATCGCCATTCAAGCGTCTAGCTACTATACTACCGTGGCTCCAGGTTGATGAAGATGATTATGATGATGATAGTTATGATGATGATAATGATGATGATGATGATGATGGTGATGATGATGATAATGATGATGAAGGTGACGGTGATGAGGATGGTGATGGTGATGATGATAATGATGACGATGATAGTGATGATGACAGTGATGATCATAGTGATGATGATGATGATGATGATGATGGTGATGATGATGATGATGAATGTTAACTATATAAGTCCCGGGCAACACGTTGATGTTATTAACCTTTTCCCTTGAATCCCATCCATCAGGTATCGCGTTCTCTGACAGTTTACACTTTGTCCAAGCAGAGTAAAGAAATCTGGCCTCATCAGTGACCGCTTCTAGTGTTTATTTAGCCTCTGTGAAAGTAATGGCAAATAGTAGCGTAGTAGTGCTTTATCGAACCTAATATAACCTATTACACTGTACGAGTGTTACATAGAATAACCTATTACATCATGTTTTAGTGCTCGGCTTTCGTCAATAAAGACTGATGGTACCCCATGTGCACCTTGTAACATAATCTGTATTTTCTTTTTGCTAATTGTTAAACCAATTTCAGAACAAGCATGGGAGAATGCAGATAGTAGACGTTATAATTCGGCCTCAGAGTACGACGTAATTGCAGCATCATCTGCAATAAGCAACTCTCTGATCAGTACCCTCCTAATTAAAGTCTTGGCCTTCAATCTCTGAGCAATGTAGAGTCCGCCATCTGAGCGTGAGTGAATGTATATACCACCATCCTGATCACGAAAGGCATGTTTCAGTAGAAGTGAAAAGTATGTTCCAAAAAGGGTGGGAGCAAGTACACAACCTTGCTTAACTCCACTCTTGATTTCAAACTATTCTGAAGTTGCACCATCAAACTTATTATACCATTCATGCCTTTGTGGAACGATCCCACACTGGATAAGAAGAGTTGGTGGGCAGCTAATCTTCTTAAGTGCCTTAAACAGACCCCCACGGCTGACCAAATCAAATGCCTGTGTGAGGTCGATGAAGGCAATAAACAGTGGCTGATTCTGTTCACGGCATTTTTCTTGCATTTGTCGCAATGAGAATATCATATCAATGGTAGACCGGTTCTGTCGGAAGCCACACTGTGATTCGGGGTAGACTTTATCTCACAGGACTTGAAGTCTGCGCAGAACAATTCTAGCAAATACTTTCCCAACAATACACAGAAGTGAGATACTTCTATAGTTGCTACAGTCGCTGCGATCGCCCTTGTTCTTGTACAATGTTATGATGCTTGAGTCTTTGAAATCCTGTGGGACATGTCCTTCTCGCCAGCATAGCTATATTAGCTGGTGGATCTGTTGAGTGAGTGTGTCTTGCCCACTCCTTATAACCTCTATTGGAATCTCATCCTTACATGGAGCTTTGCCAGATGCAAGTTCATTTATAGCACACTTAACTTCTGGGAAGTGTGTCCATGTGGTCAAGAGTTGGCAGGGTTTCTATGGCGTTGATGGTATAATCCGCTAGTTTGGTCTCACTTGAGTAAAGTTCCAAATACTGCTCTACGCATCTATCCATCTGCTGTTTCTTATCAGTGATGATTTCTCCAGTCAAGGTTTTCAGTGGTGCACTTCTTTTGATCATTGGACTACAGGTTTTCTTTATCCCCGCATACATGCGTCTGATGTTTCTCTTATCGCTTGCATTTTGAATGGACTCACATAACTTTATCCAATAGGCATGTGCACACTGCCTAGCAGCCATTTGCGCATCCTTCCTAGCTTGCTTCAGCTCATAGAGAGTGTTATGCGTTGTAATTTCCTTGTTTCTTAAGAGAGCTATCTTCTTTTCATCAATCAAGGGCTGCAGTGTCTGGCTTTTGCCGCAGACCACTCCTGCCTCTTATGATCCACAGTGCCGTAAACCCCTACCGCTGTTTTATAAAAAAAAATCCTTACGTTTACCATACTTTTCACTTGCTGATGTATCAGTGAAAGCGTCTTCAAGTTGCTGTTGGAACTCACAGCACTTATCAGGATCGTGGGTGTTAAAAATATTAATCCTGGGCCTAGATTTGTGTTTAGCAGTGTAGATTCTCTTTGGTCTCAGCCTAACCCTGGCAACAACCAAGGAATGATCTGTATCACAGTAAGAACTGTGAGTAGTATGTTACGTCCTATTTGATTAGGAAATCTGGATTGACCTTGCTGGATTGACCCCAATCCAGCTGGATTGGGGTTAGGGGTTAGGGGTTAGGGTTAGGGGTTAGGGTTAGGGGTTAGGGTTAGGGGTTAGGGTTAGGGGTTAGGGTTAGGGGTTAGGGTTAGGGGTTAGGGTTAGGGGTTAGGGTTAGGGTTTTTTGTGTGCTCCTAATTATAATTTCTGGATTGACCTCGCTGGATTGCCCCCAATCCAGCTCGGGTCCAGGGCGGTTTGGGTAGGGTAGGTATCTAAGTCATATGTAAGGGGCGATACATCTAAGAAAAGACATGTTTCTAAGGGCAGATAACTGAGTGTGTGTATAATATTTTAACTAATTTTAAAAAATAAAATAAAAATAAATAACAACCAAAGGCGCGCGCGGGTACGGTCGCGGGCAGCCGGGGCGGGGCGGTCGCCGGGTGCGGGCGCGCGGTCGCGGGTTCGAACCCCATAAAATACGTCGCACCTGTAGGTAGGTGGTCATTGCTGCGTGCCCACATGGTTGGTCATTGGCGAGTGCCGACTAGTCCAGTCAGCGGACCAACGAATAGCGGTTATATACTCGTAATAATAAGGACCAAACGACTCTTTCCGTAAAATGTCAAAACTTAAAAACACACATTGTTGTGCACAATCTGGGACCAAAAAAAAAAAAAAAAAATCAATACTGATTCTCCTAACAACTAATCCAGGGTATTATCGTCGTCGTAATGAACTAGGTGGATTATTAATGTTATTGATATATCCGCGGTTGCAAATAGTTCGTGATATTAATAAAAGGCCATATGAATGTCGATAGAGGATTAACAGCTTAACACCTATTGTCGGGCACCCAATAAAAATCAATACCGCGACTCTCGATTATTCTCATAATTGCCGGTAGGAGCTTATAGGATTAATCATCATTGCAGTGCGCGGATTAATACATGGTGTCAGTTGGTGTAGCCCACATCAGCACAACTCACTATAAATACTGGGAATATTCGCTATACAAGCCACATTCGCCCAGGACGCTGAAGAAGATATATTGGAGGAAAACCAGACGTGGACCATAGTTGCACTAGGTGAGTATATTGTCTTGTTGGTAAAACATATGCTCGTGTGTGAGCCTGTGTGTCTGTGTGTCTGTGTGTCTTTCTGTCTGTCTGTATGTATGTATGTCTGGCTGTCTGTCTGTAGATATGTCTATATTCTCTCTCTCTGTGTGTGTCTGTGTGTCTGTATGTATGTAGGTGTGGTTATGTGTATGCGAGTGTGTATGTATACATGTGTATATGTGTGCCTATATGTCTGTATGTGTGTGTGTGTGAGTATGTATGTATATCTGTATATATGGCTGTGTGTGAGTATGTATGGGTGTGTATGTATATATTTATGTATGTATATACGTACACCTGTGTGTATGTGAGTGTATATGTATATGTGTATGTCTATTTGTATGTGTGTATGTATGCAAGTATGAATGTGTATGTATATATATATATATATATATATATATATATATATATATATATATATATATATATATATATATATATATATATATATATTTATATGTGGTTGGATAAATGTACTTATTTGTGCGCCCTTCGTGGTAAGGTTGGTTGGTAATGTATTGTGTCTTGTTTCCACAGAGCGCCTTGTATCAAACATAGCAAAGGGTCACCACCACCGACTCGATCTTGTCAACAAGCAGCATTGCCTTGTGTCTGACCAAGCGAAGGGTCGCCACCAGCGAGTTGGTACTACAAACAGGTATGAATGTATACGGATATCTGTATACATGTATGTATATGTATATGTGTGAATACTGGTAGCCTTGCTAGCTAACACAACCAATTTTATGAGTTCATGTACTACTCCAGTGATATGAAGACAACACTAGAACAAATATCTCACTCTCTCTATCTCTCTCTCTCTCTCTCGCTCTATCTCGCTCTCTCTATCTCTCTATCTCTCTCTCTCTCTCTCTCTCTCTCTCTCTCTGTTTTCTTATGGACACTACTGGGGTGGGTTTTTTTTCTTTTTACTCAAGATGGCCTGTTAAATTCAAGTTAGTCATATCTTGTGGTCTTTCATATTTCGTGTTAACAAATCATGCGCCGGCCTTGTGAGTTCTTCAAATGTAATTCCTAGACCAGGTGTCAAACTATATTGAGTGTGTCTTGCTAAAGTTAGAAAAAATATGTTCTTAACTTCACATTCTCAATAAAGATTAATTTTATATATGGCTGTGTCACTGTCTACCTAATGGCAACTTATTTAAAATTATATTTCACCCATGTGTGATATCGGCTGTTAGCTCAATAAAGAATATGAAAATTAAAAATTATTGGTGGAAACTAAAAAATTTTTTTTTTTTGATTGCTACTTTCACAGGTGTACGTGGTCAACCTGGTAGAATACAAAGAACCAGTATCCTTGTACGCAAACAGCCACTATTATAAAAAGCGCAGTTGATTAAATATAAAGAAAAAGTGTACCAACCCGCAACAACCAGCCGACTTACAGTAATTTACATTATTATCAACCGAAAGCATGGCCACTAACCAGAAAAATATCCATCTGTGTTCTACCTGTAACAAAGGTTTCACTGAACGCCACAATCTTACACGTCACATTCGAACAGTCCACAAAACCGAAACTCACCCATGCCACATCTGCGGTCACTTATACAACAGAAAAGACACATTGCAACACCATTTAAGAACACACCACCAGACACCCACGACATCAACTACACCAGCATCATTAAACATGGACACTACACCTCCAACACATATGGACAATATACCTTCAACATCAAACACGGATACTAAAAAATCATCAAGAAAAAGAAAAGCACCACCAGACCCACAACCACATAAAAAACAGAAACACAATAGCGAGCACGTGGTAGCAGAGAAAGCCGACGTAGAGATAGATGAGAGAGTAGAGATAGATGAGGAGCTAAAGACTTTAGATAAACTCCCCACCGTCGATAATATCCAACAGACATATAGAGACAACTGGCAGGCCCTTAGGACACACCACAAGATCAACAAACATATATCAACCTATAATTTTTTTCACCGACCAGACTCAACACAACCAATAGACTGGACCGAGAAACTAGCGACTGTGTTTAGTAGTCAGACAAGCCGATTTAAGGTAAATTATAGCCATCACATGATGTTACGTCATAAGGAGACGAACGAACTTAGATTTTTCCATTCTTCATCAAATAATGCCTGCGCACTCGACGTCCCATTTTTAGTAAACAACGAACAAGACTTTGACGACTTTATAAACATAGTTCAGGAAAGCGACATGTTCAAATACGCCCTACACAACAGACCCGACTCTACGTATTTGGTAGAGACAATCCCCGCAACTAGTTTCTATATATATCACATCAATGAGCACCCGATTGGTTGTTGTCTAAAGGGCTTACCTGACCACATAAAACACAACCACGGTATCAATATTTTGCAATACGACTCTAGCTCAAACCCCTACACTGACAATTTTTGTCTCTTTCGATGTCTGGCGGTATTCCAAGGAAACCTGTGACCGATCTTAGAAAACATACCATTCGCTTAGCTAACCAGTGGCAGAAATACCAGAAACTAGATTCATTAGAAAACTTCCCAGGGGTTAGGCTTATCGATATGCCCAGTATAGAAAAATGTTTTAAGGTAAAGGTAGACATATTTGAATTCAACGAGACCCAAGCCCTGGTCCCCAAACTTCGCGGTAGTGGGGAATATACTAAAATTATGCGAGTATTATTATATAAGGATCACTTCATGTACATTAATGACTTTGATAGAGTAGCCAAGTCATTTGGGTGTAGTGAATGTGGGAAGTTGTGGGCTAGTTTTCGGGATATGGATAGACATACTCAGACTTGTAGTGGGGGAGTCCCTGTGAACAGTTATAAAGGAGGGGTCTATACTGTGACAGAAACTGTGTGGGAGACCATTAGCTCATTGGGGGTCAAGGTAGACACCAAGTACGTATATCATTATAGGGTTGCCTACGACTATGAATGTTACTTCGAGACCAACAATTTACCAGGGGAAACCAAGTCCACCAAATTTTTAGGTAAGCATGTCCCACTTAGCTGGTCGATAGCGTCAAATGTCCCTGGGTTTGAGGACCCTGTCTGCCACATCACAACGGGTAATCCTCTGGACTTGGTGAGAAAGATGGTTGAATATCTGACTCAAATCGCTGATGCAGCGTACTCCAAATTACGAACTAAGTTCGACTGGTTATACACACGGTTAGAAGAGCTAAATGAACACAAACTAGTGGCTAAGTTAGATGAGTACATGCAGGAATTGCCGGTGATAGGATTTAACTCTGGGAGGTATGATATAAATCTAATTAAGCCTTATTTGATAGAGTCCTTCCTCTCTGCCACTGATGACCCCTTTAAATACATAGTGAAGAGAAACAATAATGTCATGGCCATTTCCACAGAAAAACTTAAGTTTTTAGATATAGTTAACTATCTAGCCCCAGGATTTAGCTACGCCAAATATTTAGCGGCCTATGACGTAGAGGAGACCAAGGGGTTCTTTTGCTACGAGTATATCACCTCATTAGATAAACTACAAGAGACTCGCTTACCTCCACACAAGGCTTTCCATTCACAACTGAAAAACTCCAACATTTCAGCTGCTGATTACGATGTCTGTCAGCGAGTATGGCGCGAGAACCAAATGACGACACTGGCAGACTTCCTAAGGTGGTACAACAACAAAGACGTGCGACCATTTATTAAAGCGTTAAAGACTCAGGTTAAATTGTACAAGGACTTAGAGGTAGATATTTTCAAAGATGCCATCTCAGTTCCCGGGGTGACCCTAAAGTACCTGTTTAAAACCATCCCCAAGAATATAGTGTTTTCACTATGTTCCAATAAGGAGAGTGATCTGCACACTACCATTAGAAAAAATATTGTAGGGGGCCCCTCGATCATATTCCATAGATATCATGAGGTAGATAAGACCAGGATTCGAGGGGGTGAAGTAGTTCAGAGTGTGAAAGGGTACGATGCCAACGCTCTATACCTGTGGGCTCTGACACAGAAGATGCCCACCGGTTTTCCTGTGATAAGATATGCAGAAGATGGGTTCAAGCCCCATAAAACCAGAGTGTACATCGTCCAGTGCAGAGAGTGGTTGGCCTGGGTACAACACAGTCAAGGCATACAGCTACAAACACAGTTTAATGGGCGGGAGATGTCTCTAGGAGAACGACACATCCGTGTAGATGGCTGGGATAAGAAGACTCGAACTGTCTACCAGTTTCACGGGTGCTTATTTCACGGGCATCAAGACTGTGTGCTGACACGGGGTATTGATGTTAACCCGGTGAGCAAAAAACCCTTGGCCGAGCTGTATACCAACACTCTTCAGATTCACGAGTATCTGAAGAAGGAGGTGAATGTTACGGTCGTGGAAATGTGGGAATGTGCGTGGAAGTCTCTCAAAAAGACTAATACCACCATTAAGAACTTCGTGAAGACGACATTCCCATACAGCGCACCCTGGCATGGTTACCAGGACATAGACCAAGACAAGATTCTCAAGGCTGTAAAAGACGAGACTTTGTTTGGTCTAGTGGAATGCGACATCCACGTACCAGACGAGTATAAAGAGTATTTTTCTGAAATGACTCCCATCTTTAAAAACACTGATGTGTCTAGAGCCGACATTGGTGAACTTATGAGTCAGTACGCTGAGAAACATAAGTTGTTGACAAGTGCCAGACGGACACTTATAGGTAGTTATATCGGGGAAAAGATCCTATTGGCCACACCATTGCTAAAATGGTATTTGACGCATGATCTAAAGGTCACTAAAATATACCAAATAATTGAGTATAAACCTGAGAAGTGTTTCGAAAAGTTTGGTAAGGAGGTGTCTGCCGCCAGACGGGCCGGTGACAGCAATACGGCTTACACTATTAAAGCTGAGACTATGAAACTGCTGGGAAATGCAGCCTATGGCAAAACATTAACCAATAAGGCCAAGCACACCAAGGTTTCATATTGTCGTGGGGCTGGCACGTCAAAGTTGGTGAATCAACCTCTATTCAAAAATATGACCATGCTGTCAGATGATGTGTTTGAGGTGGAGTCTCTAAAGAAGACCATCTTATGGGATCTACCCCAACAAATAGGCTTCTTTGTGTACCAGTATGCAAAGTTGCGCATGTTAGAATTTTACTATGACTGTTTAGATAAGTTTATAGATAGGAAAGATTTTCAGTTGTGTGAAATGGACACTGATAGTCTGTACTTAGCCCTTAGCGCCCCAACCTTAGCACAGGTCGTCAGACCTGAACTTCAGGAAGAATTTTATAGCGTCTATAGCTCCTGGTTCCCAGCTGAGGTCTGTGATAGCCATAAAAAGGATTTTATTAGCAGTAGGGGCGTTGTACCAACCTGTGACTTGTGTAGAGATAAGCGAGTCTTCGACAAAAGAACCCCTGGGTTATTTAAGTTGGAGTATGAGGGGCGGGGAATGGTCTCCTTATGCAGCAAGACATATCACTGTTTTGGAGACTCTACCAAGACCACCACAAAAGGACTGACAAAACACCACAACACCCACCTTGACAGAGACACTTTCTTAAATGTACTCGACACACAGACAGCCAGTGGAGGGACAAATATAGGGTTTAAAACACAAGATTCCTCTGTCCTCACATATCAACAGCACAGAGAGGCCTTATCCTATTTTTATATTAAAAGAAAAGTACAAGCAGACAAAGTTACCACCTCACCCCTAGACATTTAACATTCACTCACATGACCTTTTGTTTATTAGTGTAAATGTGTATCATACTGTGTAAAAAACCGTTTGTGTGTACATAACTTTGTACCTTTTTTTCTACTTATTTCATCTCGAAAGATAATATACTCCTTGGTCAATGAAACTTGTGTTATATAATATGATCCATTAAAAACTTTTATGTGTGTTCATATTGTACTGTGATAGCCTTGTGAAATTGATGGTGCAGTGAAATTGATGGTACAGTGAAATGTCTACATCATTGAAACTAAAAATGTTTGTGAATATGTTACTGCTTTTGTAAATTGATGACGGTCACATTTTTCACTTGGGTGCCATATAAATGCAATTTGTAAACACTTGAAATGCTTTTTAATGTACTTTGTAAATGAATGTGTTGTAACTACAAGCCTAAGTATTTGTGAATATGTTTTGATATTTTGTCACTGATGGTTGATATACATAAATGATATTTTGTAAACGATTGAAACAACTTTACTATACATTGTAAATGAATGTGCTGAAAATACACAGTCATGATATTGTTGTCGATAAAATTGACTTGTTGAATATGTTTTGTACACTATTGAAATTGTATCCCATACTGAATTTTGCTGAAAAAAATAAAAGCTATGAAAACCAACTGGTGTGTTTGTTGGTTTATTTCAGTGGTATGAGTGGTTTTTGTTTTTCCCGTTGTCTGGTTCTTTCCTTGTTTTTCATGTTTTCGACTTTCTTGTCTTTCTTGTTTTCATGCTACAAAGTGATGTTTATTCATGTTGACTGTGGTTGTTTGACTTGGCATAAACCTGTGGAACAATTGACATACACAAACAGACAATAACAAAAACACAAGGGAACAAACGGGCCAAGAACAGTGGGACACAAGTACAAGATCACAAAAGTGCAAAGACACAAATATTTGCCAACGAGTCAAGTACACCAGAAGAAGAATATCACAAAGACAAAAGGACAAACGCTTACAAAAATGGTACACAACAAATAACAAAGACAGAGATTTTAATTTTTTCTGTTTTAATTTTCATAGATGGATAGCTATATATGCTGTCTCGTCTGTCTTGGATCACCCAGTGGTATACAGTTGTCTGAGTAGTCATGGGCTGCTGGTCTCAGCGCTGGTGGGCTCTGATCACACATCTGACTGTATGTTGGTTGACTATCATGCATCTGGCTGTTGTCGGCTTCATCAAACATCTGGTTGTCTTCGGCTGTATCAGACATCTGGTAGTTGAGTAGGCTTGATAAGTGCTGGTGACTTGGCTGTCTTGGTAGAGTTGAACAATGTTAGTGACTGGTTTGGCTTGAACAATGTTAGTGACTGGTTTGGCTTGAACATTCTTAGTGACTGGTTTGATTTGATTAGTAACGGGCTTGGTTTGAAAACTGTTAGCATCTTGATTGGATGAGAGTCTATCAAAATCAGCTAGAATCCCACTTTGCATAGCTATCAATTGTTCATATTCTTGGCGAGTACGTATCAGACCCAGTTGACCTTTAGTGGTAACAGGTGGTTAATCTTTATCATGGGATGACTAATCGACCCACGATCCGGTCATTGACCCGTTGTTTATTTGAAAACGCCTGCAGAATACGTGGCATACTCCACCCTCGACATTTCCGCTTGAGAAAATAGATAGCGTACAGGCCACAGGTGTTACTTAGTACATCTTGTAAGACCCAGGTGTTGTACATTAATGGTCTGACTGAATACTTCTCAATAAACTTGCTTATGTCAGCGTGTAAGGGTGGTAGCCCAAACGAATCAAAGTATTCACATTTGCCTAACCCATCGTAATACAGCGCGATCCAGTGGGACCCAGGTTGATCACTGGGGTCAGTGTTTATCACCAAAGCAGCTGGTTTAGTTCTATCTATTTGTGTAGGTAACTGATCACGAGCACATACTCTGACCTGGACCCATCGAACATATCTATCCGCTAGAAGTAGACTGGTAATCTGTTCTGTGTCCATTATGAAGCATAATCTGTTAGCACTTGCCTGGTCTTGGATATTTCAATTATCCCGTCGTGCTCGGCGCAGACGATAACTTGTAATGGTTCTGGGGTGGGTGTGTTGAACTTAAATTCCAGGGTTAGGGGACCAGCCCTCGGCATCTCAAACTGATCTCCGTCCAGTAAACTGGGACTCAGGTCAAAGGCATACAGCGTATACCCATGTTTATATTGCATATAGTCAATGGAATTACCGGCGTCCTTGCCCACCAGACCCATGGCTAGATTAGTGCCAAAGAAGGTTCGTTCGTATTGAGGGCGGCTGAGAGATGACTCTTCTTGGCTTCTTCCCCATGATTCAGTGTGGCTTCCAGATAGGCTCTATATGGGTATGTGTTCTCACTCGGGGAGATTAGCGTGTCGTTGAGTGAGACATCCACTTGTGAAAACAGACTGTGTAAGTAATAGTTGACGGGGGCCACTTCGGCTGTGGGTGGTAGTTTATCGCCGTTGGGTAGTGTGACTTTAGCTCTGATGTGTAAGAAGGTATTATATAAGTCTAGATACTCTTCACTGGCGCCAGATATAGCAAATTCTATAGGTGCTCCTGGTGCTAGAGATGCAAGCGGGTGTATCTCCACACACTGCCCCTCTTCTACGGCCGTTTGTGTCGGAGGCACGCTAAACAGATCCAAACCAGAATGCAGACACTCACACGAGTTGGGATGAATCAGAGCCATCATGCGAAGATATCCGAATACTTCTTCTTATGAGACCGATTAGGACCAGCACTTAGTTTTATACGTTTACTCAGCTCACCAGGTGGCGCTGGTCGTCTTTTTCTTCTAATACCGCTACCCGATTGGCTCACATGATCGGCTGCGCCTTGCAGTAAACGCTGACCGGCTTGTTTGGCGTGGTCTTTAAAGGCTTATCCAACGTTCCTACCAGCTAGAGCGTCTTGGGCCACTTTCAAGCCTGTGCCGAGACCTTCTCGGAGTAAGGCCTTACCACCTGTCTTTAACCAGGGTAGAATTGTGCGACCAAGTCCACTGAAGAAACTGCCGATACCACGACCTCTCTGACTCCTGCCACCCACAAACACTGGCATGCCATGGCCAGCTTGGTTGCAGTAAAAGTCCTCGTACATTTTGGGACTTTGACGTAACGCCACGTATTTCACCATTATTCTATGTCTGAATGTTTCCGCGTGCGAAAATGTAACGTCAGCACTGAAGTTCCGCTGGTGAATGAGATCGTTGTCCCCGTCTCAGTGGTTAAAAGGATCTCCACCATGTCGAAAGAGTACCGACTCAATGGCACGTAGTGTGGTTTGTCATAGATGCGAAATACCGAGGCTGAGCGCTGGTCCAAGATCGGGACAGTCCTTAGTAGTGGGACCATGGCGTCTCCGACTGGTCTCGCGGCTATAAGATCGCAATAGACGTAGACATTTTGAATGTCATTATTCAGTTCTACCACCACCTCGCCTTCCATTAGAGGGTTGGCGTCCGTCACCTTGCCAGAGGGAAAACCTAAAATACTTCTCAATCTCTCGCTAAATTTAACAGTGGCCCCCGGTTCGAATAGTTTCACGAGGGCTCTATTCAAGGCCTTGTTATAATAGAATCTGACTCGCACCTTGTCATCAGTCTCTTTCACTAACCGATCAGGACGTGCCCTGTCACGCTCTTCCTCCCCTTTCACTAGTCGATTCAGTTCCTCTATAAAACCAGCTGGTGAGCTGTACATACCCGAGGGACACACCACTCTTATGGGATGTTTCCCCTGGGGTGGTATGTATATGAACCACACTTCATTCTCTAACACATTGCAGTAGTAGTTGGGAAACTGAATTTCGGCCAAACCCACTTCGTATTGTTTGGTCACATCAATAGTCTGCGGCAACTTGACGAAAAAGTGACCCGGGTTGTTGTTGGGAAACATATTCGGTGAAGCATTGCTCGGTAATGTCACGTAGAAGCTCATAGTTTAGGGTTAGGTAGCATGTAACCCAGACAACTACTCATTAGCGCAATCCACAGCTTGCCCTCAGATGCTTCGGCGCTGCCGCGACTCAGATTAAATAGTGATACGCCGATAACGGTGTATATAACGACCATCTGACAGAAGAAGACAATCTCTGTTCGTGGCACCCGTTGACCAAAAAACGACCAGAACGAGGTTCTTTCGCTGGGTGGGTTATTTTGTGGGCGCAGTACAGTAGTTTCCGCAATGTCTTCGTCCATTAGCCTCAGTATCTAGTTAGGTCTGAGACCCAGCTGTTGAATGACGAATTATAACCGAACCATTTCACTAAATACTCTTTACCACCACCTCTCCTTCGTCTTTCTTGTAAGACGGTTTCAACCCGATACACTTGTTTATCTCCGACTGGTTGGATCTCTTCTCGATAGAATGATCCTCGTAGTTCTTCGCCCGAATCGTCTTTTAGCACATACGTCACCGGACTGGTCTGGTTTATACGACTGACGGTAAACAATTCTTCTGTCCACGACGGCACATACCCCTTTTTAAAAGGTTGTTTGGGTTGAGCCAGTCTGACTCGGTCCCCTTCTGTAAAATGTACTTTTCTTGACCCGTCGGGTTTTTGGTACAAGTTATGCCACACCTCTTCTTGATTAGTATAGTTGACTTGTCGGGGGGCCATGCGAATACTTCTGTGATAGGAACCGTTGTAGTTGCGGATCAGTTTATCTATGACGTCGACATAGCGCAGTGAAGAAACTGAAAGCAGTGTATTAGTCTTGGTGAAATACCGCCACATTTTTTCTTTAAGCGTCCGGTTGAATCTTTCCACTATAGAGGCCTTAACATCTTCATTCTCGGTGGTAAAGAAATGCACACCTCGATCTTTCAGAAACTTTAGGAAGGTCTGGTTGACAAATTCCGACCCTTTGTCGGTCTGAAAGTTTACCGGTTGTCTATCAACAAAGATTTTACTCACAGCCTCCACCAGCGCTTTCCCCGTTTTCTTCTGGATCGGGATGGCCCAGGCATATTTACTAAACACATCGATGCAGGTCACTAGATACGACAACCCATCGTTGTATCTTTGTAATTGGCGCATATCTATCAAGTCGGCTTGAAACTGTTGATTTATCCCACCGGTTATGGTCTGACGTCTCTGAAAACGCCGACGGATCGGTTTATGCAAAGTATACGTGTCCTGATGGCGTAACCATTTCTCTATTTGCTTAGCGTTCAGTTTAGAATTTCTTTTTAAGGCGGCGGCCCCGCCATAGGCTCCCGGCTGTTGGGGATCGTAGTAATACTTTCTTATCTGCGCGGCCATTTTTCCCACTTGGGCGTAGTTAACTTACTCAGCTTCTTCTTTCGTCTGAGTTTATACGCTGGAGTGGTCTCAGCTACTTGACTCTTGGTTGTTATAGGAGTATGGGTAGTTACTGGACTCTTGGGTTCGCTTACTTGAATAGGTTGACTAGGTGTCTGGGTTATTTGACGGGTGGTCTCGGGTAAAGTGCTGACTTCGGGTTTTTGTTCTTTGATATCCACTAGGCCTAAAGGCTTGTGTCTGTACTGATCTAGTCGATTCAGATACCGCTGCAAGGTTTGTTGGTATACTCGGGCTTTTTCACGAGGTGGCAGATCTTCACTCTCCAGGACTTGGCGCATTTGTTGGTCCAAGTCACGCAGGCTATCGTTTAGTGTGTCGGGTGGTGTATAGGGTCTTTCTAACAGGCGAGGGTCGATCAGGAGCATTTTCTTGGCCATTACAAACCCACGATGCCTTTCAACACATTTAAAATTGGGCCGAGTAAGGCACCTATGAAACCACCTTGTTGCAGGATCTGTTTCCTTTTCTTGAGCGACAGTTTCTTACCCGTGAGCGCTCTCAGACTGTTTTTGTGTCGCTGCAGTCGGCGCTTCTGACTCGGTGTCAGGGGAACATTCCCTTTTAAGACATTGTGACAGCATTCACATATTGATTGGACGAGCTCCGGGGAAGCCGTTTTAATTACGGCTTTTGCGGCGGCTGGCTTTGCCTCACACAGAAACCGCAGCATGGGCCCGTGACGTTTCACTCGGTTGGACATATTACTTGGGGACGTAGACAACTTGGTGCTGGTCAGGAAATATACGACTGCGTAAACGGAGCTGATCCGGTGTTTCCTGTCGAAGGTCGAATAACAAATACCCGTGTGGCGTCGATGTCGCGTCTTTAAAACTATCTTGGACATATGACACGCGGCCTGGGTACATCTGTTTGGCCAGATTGGCAATTTGTGATCCGTCTCGAGGATGTTTAAACACCACTAGGTAATGCGAATTCAGACTGATAGTTCTTTGTTCTTTGTTCTTACCAAAAAGGTTCTGGACTATATACATGACACTGAGATTACGATGATGACTACCCTTAGTAAATAGTTTGGTCACTCTATCATCTGTCTCGGACATTAGGTCATCTATAACCACTAACCGCCGTCTATCACCAGTCCATTTTTCCACATCGGGTAGTCCCTCGTTAAATTGGACACCCTTCATAGTCTCATACATGGGTTGCCACTCTCCGTAGCACCATATAATCTCCTCTGGAATCGGGTCGACCATGTCTGGGAGATGGGCCAGAAACTGTTGTACAAAGACGGATTTACCACAACCTGTTGGTCCCGCAATCATCGAGGTAAAAGGATGTTTCCATCTAGGATCCATGATTACGAATGATCACCTACCTACTTATGCAACGTATTTTATGGGGTTCGAACCCGCGACCGCGCGCCCGCACCCGGCAACCGCCCCGCCCCGGCTGCCCGCCACCCGCCACCGCGCGCCTTTGGTTGTTATTTATTTTTATTTTATTTTTTAAAATTAGTTAAAATATTAAACACACAGTGATCTGCCCTTAGAAAAACATGTCTTTTCTTAGATGTCTCAACCCTTACATATGACTTAGATACCTACCCTACCCAAACCGCCCTGGACCCGAGCTGGATTGGGGGCAATCCAGCGAGGTCAATCCAGAAATTATAATTAGGAGCACACAAAAAACCCTAACCCTAACCCCTAACCCTAACCCCTAACCCTAACCCCTAACCCTAACCCCAAACCCTAACCCCTAACCCTAACCCCTAACCCTAACCCCTAACCCCAATCCAGCTGGATTGGGGTCAATCCAGCAAGGTCAATCCAGATTTCCTAATCAAATAGGACGTAACATACTACTACTGTGGTAACTTCGAGGCGATGATGTTTGGTTAAGATGTTGTCTCCGTGTGATGATGAAGTCCAGTTGATGCCAATGGTCGCATCTTGGATGTTTCCCTGTGACCTTGTGCAACTCTATTGGTTAAAAAAAAATTAGTTTATAAACATAGGTCATTCCTGGTGCAATGCTCCAAGAGCCATTGCCCATTTTCATTCATGCGACCGATGTTGTGTTTTCCAAGGCACACTGGCCATGAACTCGAGTCCTTGCCCACATGAGCACTGAAATCTGAAATCACCAAGCATATAAATGTAGTCGGAGTTTTGAACTGTCTTGATCGCAGAGTCTAACTCCTCATAGAACGAATCCTTCACGTCATCAGAGGAAATGTGTGTCGGTGCATATGCAGTGATAATGGTGGCAAAATCACAAGAGGTTGCCAAGCGCAGGGATAATAGTCTTTCATTACCTCCAGCTGGAATTTCAATCATTCCCAGTAGCCATTTCTTCACTGCAAAACCCACACCATGTTGCCTTTTTTCTGCCTACCCTCTACCCTTCCAAAAAAGGTGTAATTGTTTTCTCTGACTGACCCTTCCTCAGCGAGGCGAGTCTCCTGCAAGCCAGAAATATTAATGTTAAAACGATTGAGTTCGGCATCAGTCACAGCCGTTTTTCTCACATCGTCAATATTCGTCAGACCAGTGGAAAATCCAGGACACATGGTTCTTACGTTCCAGTTTGCAGGCTGTAGCTTTAGTTTCTATTTTTCTCTTTAGTAGTAACTGGTGCATTGGTTTTACAGCCTGCGAATCAGATTTTGTCATAGCCCCAAGCACCCATTGAAGCAGGCAGGCTGTGGGGGATCAGCACCCAATTGGCCGGGGGCTGCCTAGCTTGAGGCGGGCGGTAGGTGTCTCCCACCATCAGAGGCAACTCGTGGCGTCCCATGTCTACGCCAATTGATAAGGTCTTATAACCTGTAACTGCTACTTCTCGCTTTGATTCCGAGACCGGTTAAGACCATGGATGGAGTTATACCTCTCCATAGCCTAAGCTAAAATATAGAGACCATGTGTTGCCCATGCAGCATGGTCCTTCTCTAGGCCTGCTTAGTTCACTCCAGAGGAATGGTAACACCAATACATCTGGAACAAGTCAAGCTGCAGAAGCTGCCGGATCAGCAAAGCAATGCTCTAACTGTCCGCCTGTCGGAGCTTCGATCCTACACCAGCTGCGAACCTAAGCTTAGGGCCTGGTATGCCCTGCCATGACATTTTGTCTTTAGGTTGCATTTCCTCACACCAAGATCAGGCTTGTGCCCTCCCAATTGCGCTCTTCAGCCCGAAGCCATTGGCAAAATATGGGGTGATGGGTTTGGTAATGGCCGCCCAACATTCGGCGCTAACAGAAAGCAGGTAGTACCGTCCACTGTCATACGGTAGCTCAGTCATATCTGACTAAGACCTGACTGGTATGTAGCATAGAAAATACTGGTACATAGAACCTACTATAACATATTACTTCATGTGTTAGTGTTACATACAACTTACTATAACTTATTACACTGTTTTAGTTCTACATAGAGCCTACTATAACCTATTACACTCTGCAATAGTTCTACATAGAACCTACTATAACCTATTACATCTTGTTTTAGTGCTACATACAGATTTACTATAACCTACTACACTCTGGGTTAGTACTATATAGAACATGTTACTCTGTATTAGTGTTACATAGCTGCCTACTATAATCTATTACGCCAAGTTTTAGTACTACATAGAGACTTAAATAACCTATTACACTCAGTTTTAGTGCTGTATAAAATCCACTATAACCTTTTACACTCTGTAATAGTTCTACATAGAACCTACTATAACTTATTACATTCTGTACTAGTGCTCCGTAGAACCTGTACTGTTATATAGATGTGAAACATGAAAGGTAAGCCGATAAACTGAGAAACATCTAACGGCAGTGGACATGCGGTTCTGGGGACAATGCAAAGAAAACATGGACAGACAGAACAACCAATGAACAAGTCCTTAAGAAACAAATAAACACCTTAAACTGAGTAAAGAAAGAAAATGTAAACACTCAATAATTATTTAAGGCGCGTCTTCGTAAGACATAAACTAGAAAACGGATTAATGGGGGAAAGAACAATGGGGAGGCAAAGATATAAATATCCAGATGGTTTGGCCAGGTGGCATAATAGAGACAAAAACACATCCATGACTCTGGTCATTGTGGCACATAGAGAAACATGATCGCCAACGCTTATCGCCATGGCACATGATGATGATGATTTTCAGCTATGTTGAGTCTCTCTGTCATTGTCGTTATCATTATCATCATCATCTTCCACCCTTGTCCTCAAGTGTCGTAGGGAGGTATAATTGACATTTCAATTATTATTATTATTATTATTATTATTATTATTATTATTATTATTATTATCTGGGAGGGGAAAGGGGATTGTTAATTTGCACTGGTAATGTTAACATTGGTTAATGGTTATTTTAAATACCCAGGGTCATTTATAACATCAGCTGTGCAGTGCACAACATAGATTAAGAGCAGATTATGGCAAGCAAAAACTGTATTTCAGAAAATAAAGAGTATCTTATGTAGTTAGTTAGTTAGTTAGTTAGTTAGACGACAGATCATCCTCATTGCACATCGAACCATTCAGTCCATAAGTGCTCGGATCCCCTCCTCAGCAAATCCCACATCGTGTAGCGGCTCACGACACCAGTTCTGTGTTGGTTTATCAATCTTCTTTGGCTTCCTGCGTAGTGTTCTTGTTTGGTCACCCCTCTTTTAATTTGCTGCTCTCGCAGTCTGGCCATTGTTGTAGATTCACAGTCATCACTTGGTTCTCGCAAAAGTCTTACTTCTCGTAGAGCATTCAGAATGTCGGCCTGGTCCATGGCGCGTCCGCCCTCCACAGTAGCCTCACCTGCGAGCTTGTCAGCCCGCTCATTTCCCTGTACTCCCGCATGCCCTGGCACGAAGATGAAACTAATCTTTGCCAGTCGAGACCGCTCCAGAGGCAGCAACCATTCTCTTCGGATCGACCCCTCCTCTATCCTCTTGATCATGTTCATTGAGTCGCTAAGGAAACAAGCCCTAGTGAATGTCTGTGTCTCGAGCCATGTTATTGCTTTACTGGTATCTTATGTAATAAGTCACTATCACTGAATGTAAGAGAGTGCTGAAATGCTATATACTGTAGAACCAATTTTGCTGTATGGCAGTAAATCTTGGAATATAAGTTAACAAAGTAGGAAGAACTTGGAAGCAATAGAGATGTGGTTCTTGAGACGTTGGCATGGAGGAATATCATTAGCAGAGTTGATTCAGATCACCAAAGACCGAGATCTTTGGAGAGCCATGAACGCCTACGCCAGCTGGTAGGGCACTTGATGATGATGATGATGATGATGATGATGATGATGATGATGATGATGATGATGATGATGATGATGATGATGATGATGATGATGATGATCTACTTCTTGACTGAAAGGGTCAAGTCTGCGTGTGACCAGTAGTTGTGTTTACAGTATCGTACCTGAATGTAGGAATCTTTGAACTCATTCTCCCTGAGTGCCAGTCGGTCGAGCTCCCATGACAGTCGGAAAGCGGTTAAGATTGGATCAGGGCTTGTCAGCGAGATCCAGGCAGGGCTGGCTAAGGCTTTGTAGGTGTTGATTCTGAGTAGGGAGTGGCGTAAGCTGCAACAATAACATGGTGAATAACATATTGGTTAATTGTGTAAGACTGGCCAATGGGCGTTTCTTACTTGGGTATTGACAAATTGAATAATAAATGATAGATTAACTGCATAGTGGCATAAGCTGGAACAACATAACAAGGGCTCTTATTGGTTAGTTAGGTAAGATGGAACAAAATAAAATGGTTTCTCTTTGGCTATTTAGATAAGAAGGAATAAATATTCGAATTCCTTATTGGCTATTTGTGTAACAAAAGCTGAAAGTCTATAAAGCAGTTGTATATCCACACTGTTATATGTTTGTGAAACATAGACTGTTTATCAGTGACATGCTAAGAAATTAAACCAATTCCACACAGTCTGCCTTGGGAAGCTATTGAAGATTAAATGGCAAGACAAGATCCCAGACAATGAAGTTTTAGAAAGAGCGTCCATGCCCAGTATACTCTCCTAATGAAAAATTAGATTTGCTGGGCTGGTCACTTAACTCGTATGCCAGATAACAGGCTCCCTAAACATTTTTTTTTTACGGCGAGCAGCGTTGTGGTAAACGCTCCCAAGGCGGCCCAGAGGAAACGCTTTAAAGACACTCTGAAAATCTCACTGAAAGCTTTTGGAATTCATCTTGTCACCTGAGAGACTGATGCTAAAGACCGTAATTCGTGGCGTACATCATTACATAAGGGTGCAGTCACTTGTGAAGCAACCAGGACTGCAAGAGCTGTGAAGAAAAGGCTGGACAGAAAAAACCACTGCAGAAGATCCTCCTCCTGGAACGTCAAACATTCTTTGCCCATATTGTCAAAGAACATTTCGAGCCAAAATAGGCCTTATCAGCCATCTTTGAAGTCACGGCTCCATACTTTCAACCCCACTGGATGAAATGAATGGTCATCATCATTCTTGATGGACAAACAACAACATTTGTGGAACAAACAAAGCCTCCACCGTATAAAATGATGAATATCTTAAGCAATACATTCATTCGCAACTGCGGGACGCTATCGAGAACAAGTCACCCAAACTGTTCAAGAAACCTGATACGGGTGAGAAAATGGCACGTTGTAAGACCAACACCAAAAGACACCCGACTTACAAGATGAGTAGCGTGGAAGCCGCCAAGACCTTAAAGATGACGAGAGGAGAGGACCTGCCTGCGAGCTGCAGCAAAGAACCAGAACCTACAGTAACCTCTACTGAAGCCACCACGAGGAAGACCGACGACAACCCACCACAGACAAGAGCCAAGACTCTTGAGAAGCAGAGAGAGGAGAAAGATACCAGAAGTCGGAAACACCGACTCATAAACGATCAGAGGGATTGTCAAACCTATCCAGGTGGAGCTGACAGATGAACAGATCTTGAAGCAGCTACAACAAGAGAATCTCCATACCCGAATCTTGAAGGCGGGGTGGATTCTGGCGTACTCTAAGATTCCTACTACTCTAGCGACGGTGACAACAGAGGGCAGCGAGATGCCAAGCCAAGTGTAGGATGAGCGAGAAAACCCAACAACCTGAAAGATTCATTCCAAGAATCACACAGTGCTCAAGGTGCCAGAGCAC
This sequence comes from Cepaea nemoralis, assembly GCA_014155875.1. Classification (NCBI taxonomy): domain Eukaryota; kingdom Metazoa; phylum Mollusca; class Gastropoda; order Stylommatophora; family Helicidae; genus Cepaea; species Cepaea nemoralis. The sequence goes on along the minus strand of JACEFZ010007201.1, from coordinate 58,277 downwards.
CGGCCACGGCAGAACAACATGCCGCAGCAAGACAGAGATTTGCCGATACTGCGCCGAACACCACGCCTTCAAGGAATGTCCGCTGGCCAAACAGGACAAGGACTTCCGTGCGCCCAATGACAAGAGAAAGTGAAACAACTGCCGTGGCAAGCATGGAGCAAGAAATATGGGCTGTCCGTACCTCCAAAAACACAGAGACATATTAAAGACCGCTATTACCATAAAGACACCATACAAGGAAGCACTGCGGAGGTGCGAGACAGCCACAGGCATCTCCCAAGCTGAAAAAAAACCCAGCTTCAAGACCAGATTAACGAGCTGAAGAAGCAAGTCAAGGTACTCCAGACGCCAACGCCAATAAACAAAACCCAAGAACAAGACACCGGCATCAACGAAATACTTCTGAACAATATGAAGGAAATTCAGCGCATCATCCAGCAAGAGGTGGAATGCAAGGCCCAGATGAAGATGGAGAACGAAGAAATTCTACAAGCTATCAAAACAAAAAGAGAACTGCTAAAAGCCGAAAGGGAACTAATCCAAAACAAGCTATCAGAAACCAAGCAAAACAACAAAGAGAAGTCTGAAGCTGAAGCCAGCATCTTGTTTACAATGACGAATAAGAATTAGTGATAGAAACTACAAAGAAGAAAAATCCTAGATATCCAACACATCCCTGGAACTGTCGCTGAAAAAATGACACGAAAGTAAACAAACCAAAATGATGAGTCCTTATAAGGACTGCATCATATCAAAAACGACGAGCCAGAAGCCAACATTGACCAAAGAAACCGCCAGAGGAGACGGACACAAAGGAGAACTTGCCGGACAATTCCTGACGTCACAGACAAAAAATCTTCAAAATCGATATGCCAGATAACACTGACGGAGAAACCGAGAGAAGCTTAACCTGCACCATGAACCACTACAATATAACTAACACCACAGAGGCTAGTTGAACGATGGTGGACAGTTGGTGCTTTAATTTTTTTTTTTTTTAAATTGTACAACTGGAACTGGAAAGCAATACAGTTCCGTTTCCCATCTGCGGAAGTCTTATCGAGAACAAGCCACATGTTGGTTCAAGATAGCACATTTGGGGGAGGAGAATGGTCAGAACGAAGACCGGAACGAAGAGACACCAGATGTTGAAGAAAAGAAATGAAGTAGCCGATACTGACACCGTGGGTATATAGATGACGGAGAGAGAGAGAGAGAGAGAGAGAGAGAGAGAGAGAGAGAGAGAGAGAGAGAGAGAGAGAGAGAGAGAGAGAGAGAGAGAGAGAGAGAGAGAGAGAGAGAGAGAGCCTGCCTAGCTGTACAGAAGCGCCACCAACGCAACGAATGAAGGAAAACTTCCAGTCACCACCGGTGACACGACCACTAGTAAGACAGACGATACGTGCCGCAAACGAGATGCAAGACTATCAAGAAGCAGCCTGGGAAGAAAGACAGCATAGTTGGAGAGAGAAAAAAAAACGACATACGGCAGACGATCAGATGGGTGATCAAGCTCATCTAAGTGGAGCTAACAGGGAGCCAGAAACAGAAAGCAGCTGCAGCAGGAGAACCCTTACATTCATTTCATAAAGAAGGGACTGCTGCTGACTTACACCAAGTCCCAACAACACTGGCAGTAGTGACAACGAAAGGGAGCGAGATGCCTGCCAAAGTGATGATGAACAAGAGACCAAAACATCCCGAAGGTTTAAAACATTGAGTTATCTCTCTACACCGGTCAGCTGCACTAAAATGTTGACTTCTCATCCTTGACTTGGGGACGTAAATTATAGGTGCCTCTGAAGTCGGAGTGGATTCGTCTGCTGGCGAGGGACACTGGTAATAAGGAAAGTTAATACGCACGCAAAAATTAGTCCAGTGCACAAGAAGCAGTAGCGCGTGTATAGACTACGCTTGAGCCCAAAGCGGTTCGAATTAAAAAAACAAAAAATAGAACAGCGTGTCGCAGCAACACAGAAATCTGCTGGTACTGCTGAAAAGATCATGCCTGCAGTGAGTGTCCGTTGGCCAAATGAGACAAGGACTTCTGAAAGCCTAACGACAACAGAAAATGCACCAACTGCATAAGCAAAGACAGAGACATAAACCTGGGCTGCCCGTATGCAGAGACGATATAAAACTTGCCAAAACTACACATTAACCATTCAAGAAGGCGCGGCGGAGATGCGGGACAGCCACGGACGTGTCACAAGAGAAGAAGACCCAGCTTGGAGACCGGATAGCAGAACTGAAGGAACAAGTCAACAAACGTCTAATACAGAGAAGGCAAGCAAGGACATCTAAGAACACGTCAACAAACTCTTGCAGACAGAGAAGTCAAGCTAGGAGATCAAAGAACAAGCCATCGTCAGCAATGCCAGCTTTCTGGAAGAAATGAAAGAACTACAGCGCAGAACGAGGACATACAAAAAGCTGTACAAACCGACAGAGAACAGTTAAAGAACGAGAGGGTGCTAAATAAAAATCAGCCACGCCAAACAACCCACAGACCAACCTCAGGCTGAAACCAGCGGTACTGTTACAATGACCCACAAGTTTCAAGGCAAGCTAGTCATCGCCTAGAGAAAGAACCCGAAGACGAGCAGCAAGCTAGTGACAGAGATGGGAAATATTCGTCTAGAGGTGAACGCAGAAAGAAAGGCAACGATACAAACCTAACGGACGAGTCCTTCTGGGGACACGTCCTTCTAAGGAGTTAAAAGTTAGTTGCATATCCTTTACAGGACGTTGCAGTCAACACCAGCATTCTTTGCTGTTATGACCTCTAGACAAGTTTATGTTAAGTAGTTTGCCATTGTTTCTGAATGATCGGTACCCATACCATTTCATTAAAAGCCAACGCAACGGGGTCTGCTGCCATATCGTGCGCAGTTGTGTTTCGAACGCGGGTATGCGGGATCACTAACCGTGCTCATAACCCGTTCACAAAGGAGTCGGCTTTCTAAGAAGTACGCCCGGAAAAAGACGAGCAAGGATCCCCCACTGACAGACAGACAAGGATCCCCCACTGACAGACAGACAAGGATCCCTCACTGACAGACAGACAAGGATCCCCCACTGACAGACAGACAAGGATCCCCCACTGACAGACAGACAAGGATCCCCCACTGACAGACAGACAAGGATCCCCCACTGACAGACAGACAAGGATCCCCCACTGACAGACAGACAAGGATCCCCCACTGATAGACAGACAAGGATCACCCACTGACAAACAGACAGGGATCCCCCACTGACAGACAGACAGACAAGTTTCCCCCACTGACAGACAGACAAGGATCCCCCACTGACAGACAGACAAACAGCAAGAAGACAGCACACAAAAAAAACAACAACAACACATCAACACCAGCTGACGTCACACGCATATTTGCTTTACGGGAAAACAGAATTTCACCGACACAGAAGGAAAGAATATAAAACCGCAAAAACTACGAACCTCAATTATAATCGACACTGTAGAAGTAGGTTGAACCAGGTCAAATTGTTTCTCTCTCTCTCTCTCTCTCTCTCTCTCTCTCTCTCTCTCTCTCTCTCTCTCTCTCTCTCTCTCTCTCTCTCTACAACGCGAGAGAGAGAGAGAGAGAGAGAGAGAGAGAGAGAGAGAGAGAGAGAGAGAGAGAGAGAGAGAGAGAGAGAGAGAAGCAATAAATCCCTGTCAATGGAGGTAAGAGAAATCATTCTTGCATGTCTAACAGACCCAGTTTTCACATATGGTTGTGAGTCTCGGCTAACTAACTAATACACAAATAAACAAATCTATGAAAGCTTCAGAGATGTGGTTGTAAAGATGAATACTGAAAATTCACCGGACAGCCAAAATACAAGATGGCTTCAAATGAAAACCTTAAAAGTGTGGTAAAAATTGCAATAACCACGCCATACTCTTGTAACATGTAAATATTGTTGTTATAATAGTGAAGAATATTAAGCACGTGACATCATGGTGCAGACGAACACGGTGACGTTATAAGGACAGTTTGAAGATGGCCGCCCCACTTTTGACAAGCACCAAAGAGGAGCAGCGTTCTGTTATCCGTGTTTTTTTTTTTTTTTAAAATCAGTGTAGGGGTGAAACCTATACAATTTCAACGGCAGATGAAGGTCCGGTATGCCTGTCAGTCCAACAAGTGTATGAGTGGCGTAGGAAGTTTCAAAACGGCGTGACTTATGTCTTTTGGCCTACACTCGCTCCATTAGAGAACAAACTGAGGCGATATGAACACTCTTAAGTTGACAGCTGCTTTCTTTAAATACATTCAGGTTGACATCTGAAGGTGTACATAGAAGAAACAGTAGAAGATGCACGTGGAAGTTTGGCAGAAAAAAAAAATACGACAAATATGTCACAAAGACAAGATCACAATTGTAGTAATAGCACAAATACACTAAAAACGACTGAGTGAATCGTTATGAATCAATTATTATGTCACCATAGTTATAAAAGTAGAGTTAACCGCCTGGCTAACTCAGTCGGTAGAGCATGAGACTCTTAATCTCAGGGTCGTGGGTTCGAGCCCCACGTTGGGCGACATCTTTTTTTTAAAACTTTTAATTATATAAGCCTGTTTATTTATTATAGTCGTCACTGGGAAGAAGAAAATACCACAATGTGATATACGAGGTTTTTTGTTTTGTTTTTTAGCATATCCTTTACAGGACTTAGCTGTCAACACCAGCATCTTTCAGCTGTATGTTGATCTCTTGGCAAGATTACGCTCAGTAGTTTGCCATTGCTTTCTGAGCGGCCGGCTCACATACCCCGTAAGTTACCGATGCGATTCGAACACTGCTGATTTGAACCGTCATCACGTTACCGACGAGAGTATACGAGATTACGGAGAAAAGTCATAACCTCTAAGCCACGAAGCCGGCCCCGATATACGAGTAGATGGACATATTCTTAAACAATTGAATCGATACTGTTATCTCGGCACAGTCATAACATCTGATGGGAGATACCTTGAAGAGATTAGAACAAGAATTGCCATTGCGAAGGTAGCCTTTTGCAAGATGAAAAACATACTGACCAACAAAAACATATCAATTGAAACGAGAAAAAGAGTGTTGAGATGCTAGCCTATACTTTTGTATGGATGTTAAGCGTGGACAATTAGCAGTCAAGCTGAAAAACAGCTGATGGCTGTGGAAATGTGGTTTCTGAGGAAAATGCAAAGAAAACCATGGACAGATAGAAAAACCAACGAACAAGTCCTTCAAAAAACAGATGTAGATCGTAAACTGATTAGAGTCATTAGACGTAGACAGTCAAAATTTTTTCTCTGTGGCTAAGGGCTTGCGAACGCGGTTTGTGAGCCCGTATACCCGGGTTCGAAACACGGCGGTGCTGGGTTTTTTGAAAAAGGTATAGGACCCGGTCGTTCAGAAAGCAATGGCAAACTACTGAACGTAACACTTGCCTAGTACATCAACAACAGCTGAAAATGCTGGTGTTAACTGCAACGTCCTGTAAGGGATACGCAACACAATTTATGAGAAGAAATGAATTGGAGAATTGGGTGACAACTAGCAAGATCGAAGGGAAGAGACCAAGGGGAAGACATAGAAGAAAATACCTGGATGGCTTGGCCACGTGGCATGGTCGAGGCAGGAACACAGAACTGATCCACAACTCTGGTGATCGAGTGAGATGGCAAAACATGACCGCCCACGCTTACCGGCATGGCTGTTTCGAAGATGATACGAACACAATTCACAATCCCGCATGCCACGTTGGAAACACATCCGCTGGAGCTGTGCAAGCAGACCGTCTTACGCTGCTGTACACACAATGGTGTGAGTTCCTGTTAAACATGATCATCATCTTCCACTTTAGCTAGCAAACGTCGTGGGGAGGATTATTAGACGTTAACCTACGACTCATACCACCGAAATCAACGCAAAGATGTCGGCTTCCAAACTGTCAGCAGCAGATTTTCGAACACTCGATTCGCATTGCTTGATATTGTGAAACACGTTTACTGTCCCCGAACTGTATTCAAAACCTCTCTGAGTGACCTTTTATGTTTTATTTTTTTTACAGTAAAAAAAAAAATATCGCCCAACGTGGGGCTCGAACCCACGACCCTGAGATTAAGAGTCTCATGCTCTACCGACTGAGCTAGCCGGGCGGATATTAGTAATCGTGACATAAGAATAATTAATTTACTGTCACCCGGTGTTCTGTGATTAGGTTACCAGACCACGTTACTGAAACATTTCAGACAGTTTTACCGTTGGTGATTCACACGATTTGGATCGCTTAACATCAGTGGAAGAATCATAAACATCTTAGGTGTGCTGACGATTCAGTATTACTAGCAGAAAGCGAGCAAGAGTAACAAAACCTAGAGGAACAAGTAAACAGGCATAGTGCAGAATGTGGCTTAGATATTAACATTCTCTCTCCTCCTCCTCCCCCCCCCCCCCCCCCCCCCCCCAAAAAAAAAAAAAAAAAAAAAACCAGCCGAAAACTGATAATTCATTCTTCTTTGCGTTCATCCGGATTGTTTTTTCAGATGTGATTGCTGTGTGTTGTTATGTTTCCTAGGGCCGAAACCCTTGGGCCAACTGATCCGACTTTTGCGTGCGTTTTTGACCAGGTTAGCATTCCTGGGAAACTCTCACTTTTGTGGTACCGTCCACATCCCAGCTGGTCAAGTTGGAACAGTCGAAGACTTCACGATCATCCCTCAAGGGAAGGCAGGGACAGTCCATGGCATTTTCCGCCATCCAGGGTTGCTTCCATAGTTGCAGGGCCGACACATGATGCCCTGGTGCTGGGCTCACCGAGGGAATCGTCACGTCCTGCTCATGGCTGCTTTAATTCCTCACTTCAATATATTGGGCATTTCGTTCGCCCCGGGCTGTTTCCGCACAAACCAGACCGGTCTGCAGTCGTTACCCACTCGGCGAGTTTTGGATTCGGACATGTGCCTGCCGTTGTGCCCGGGACAATATAGTCAGAACTGTTCCGGGCACGACGGACATTCGGAAACTATCTAGTCAGAGCTGTTCCGGACACGAGGGGCATTCGGAAAACTAGGTAGTCAGAGCTGTTCCTAGCACGGGGGACATTCGGAAGACTAGTTAGAGCTTTTCCGGCCACGAAAGACATTTCACTCGGACGTAATTGCGTAGTGCCAGTTTTTATTTTGCCACCCGTAGGCCGGCACTTCCGTCTTCGGCGGGCATTTTTTAAAAAAAAAGTGAGGTTAGCCTTCCTCGGGTTTCGAGGCAAGTTAGACTCTTATTGCGACTTCCACTCAGCAAGCTTTTGCTTCGGGCTGCCACGTAATGGATTCGCTAGCCAAGCGTTCCATTTCGTGTCAACAAGACAATCTTCCACCTTTGACTACGCTCACTCCATGAGTATAGTTACAGACTTTCATCGGAACAGTGCGACTGAGGTCAGGCTCTCTCATCCGGGGATCCCTCATATCCCCCAGCTGAGAGTCTACTAACAGTATCTGGACTAAGCATGTAGCGTGCTTAGCATCTCACCTCCATTTTGGGTAGGTGGGTATCGGCCCGGCTCTCACTTCTGAGAGATTATAGCTTAGAGGCGTTCAGCCATATTCCTCAGCGGAGAGCCTTAGCGTATGTGTCCGGACCAAGAATTTCTGACTTCGTACACCTGATTATGAGCTTTTGACTGCTATCCTCAGTCTACCTGCAAAGCAGCAGGTTGTGTCTCTCTTAGTCTGGCCCCTAACCCAAGACCAGTCCGACACATAGTTGTGCTACCGTCGGATCAGCTCTCAGGGTCTTTGGGACACGCAAGCCCCCCCCCCCCCCCCCCCCGCGACAAGGTGAAGACACATCGGGGGGGGGGGGGGGAATAATTCATTCAATTAGTATAATGAGTTACATCACAACGATTTTGCTACAAATTATGCAAAGAATGAGGAAGAAAATACAACCTGAAATAGGGGAAGAACAATGTGGGTTTGTAGAAGGAAATGGTACAGTAAATTCTGTGTAAATGCTGCGTTCAGTTATTGAACGTTCTATAGTAGTAAACAAAGATATACATCTTTGCTTTATTGACTACACAAAGGCTTTCGACAGAGTAAAACATGCCAACATGGTAGATATGCTTGCAAGATCTGCAAATTGATGGGGAAGAGATTAGACTTATAAAAACCGGGAAAGTTAACCCGGTCAACAAATTCCCGCTGTCGGCCTAACGACGCAAGAACTCAGCTCTGTTGTAAACAGGCACAACGCAATCACGTCCGAAAAAAAAAAGAAAAAAAAAAAACTCCGGATGAACGCAGAAGAAAAAGACTTATAAAAAAAACTCTTCAATCATTGATAATGAAGTGGGACAATATCAGCCTATTAAGAGAGGTGTTAGGCAGAGATATGTAATGTCTCCAGATCTTTTTTCTCTATACAGTGAAAATATGTTCAGAAATGTAGAAGATATAAATGGAATCATCTTTGGAGAACGAAACATCAATAATATTAGATATGCAGATGATACAGTATTAATTGCAGATAATGAGCAGGATCTGCAACAATTAGTAGATGCGGTTGTTGCACACAGTGAACAACTGGGATTAGAATTAAATTGTAAAAAGACACAGATTACGGTCGTCACTAGGAAGAAAGAAATATCACAATGTAATATACAAGTAAATGGGACTATTCTTCAACAAGTGAATCGGTACAATTATCTCGGAACAGTCATAACATCTGATGGGAGATGCCTTGTAGAGATTAGAACAAGAATCGCCATGGCGAAAGTAGCCTTCAGCAAAATGAAAAACATACTGACAAATAAAAAGATGTCAATTGAAACGAGAAAAAGAGTGTTGAGGTGCTACATAGAGCCTGTTCTTTTGTATGGATGTGAAACTTGGACAATGAGCAGTCGTTCTGAAAAACATCTGATGGCTGCAGAAATGTGGTTTCTGAGGAAAATGCAAAGAATACCATGGACAGACAGAAAAACCAATGACCAATTACTACAGGAGACAAATGAACATCGTAAACTGATTAGAGAAATTAGACGTAGACAGTCAAAATTTTTTGGACATGTTATGAGAAGAAATGGATTGGAGAACTTAGTGACTACTGGCAAGATGGAAAGGAACAGACCAAGGGGAAGACCGAGAAGTAAACACCTGGATGGCTTGGCCACATGGCATGGACGAGACAGGAACACTGAGCTGATCCACGACACTGGTGTTCGAGTAAAATGGGGAGTCATGACCGCCCACGCTTTCTGGCATGGCACATGATTGATTGATCATTCATTCATTCATTCATTCATTCATTCATTCATTCATTCAGTAGCATGCCCTTTGCAGAACCTCGCTCCCATAACAACCTTCCGGAAAACCTCTCTATCATAAGCAAGATATCCCGCCTCCGACACTCCCATCTGTAGATCATCCGCCACACCCTGCACCCAACTTCTCTTTGGCCTTCCTCTTCCTCTCTTCCCAGGCATATACCTCTCCATTATTGTTCTCTCCAAACTTTCGTGACGTTTCAAGTGACCAATATATTTCTATTTTCTTTGTTTTGTCGTCTTTAATAGCCAACCTTCTTCAATATTCAGCTTAGAAGTATGGATGCATTTTTTTTTCTTTACCCAAGATATTCTTAGAACTCGTCTATAACATTTATATTCAAAGGCATCTATGCGCTGTTCAGCTTGTTTAGTAAGTGTCCAGGTCTCACAGGCGTATGTTGCAATGGGAAAGATGCATGCTCTTAAAAATCTAATGTTTGTAGTTCTGTCTGTCCCACTCCATAATTTATTCATCTGTTTTAGTCTTTGAAGAGCAATTGATAGTCGTCGTTTAATTTCTTTCATTGTGTCACCGTTGTTGGTAATCAATGACCCAAGATATTCAAAATGTTCCACCACCTCCAATTTTTCCTCATTAACATATATTTCTCTCTCCATAGTAGTTTTATCTGTATGCATTATCTTCGTTTTTGCTATGTTCAGATATAAGTTGTGATTTTCACTATTCAGTTGGGTTGAAGCTATTAGGTTTTCTATGCCATTCTGTGTTGTGGATAGCAATAGTGTATCATCAGCATACGGAATCTCTGGTATGTCATGACCACCGATATTTAGGGCGTCATATAGCTGGTAATTAGCAGTGGAAAAGAAAGATCATCAATGAAAATCACAGTAAAAGGAGAGATACTAGAACAAGTAACACGTTTCTCCTATCTTGGACATGTAATAACAGATGATGGCAGAAGTGAAACAGAAATCAAAAAGACAATAGGAATTGCCAAAATTGCTTTCAACAGCATGAAATCAGTGTCAAAGACTCGACCGCATCCCCTCCGCCCGGAAGAGCAGTCAATCTTGAAGAGGCCAGGAGGTGATACGGTGCCCAAGGTAAGGGCAGGGGAGATGAGGTAATGGGAGATGGTTATCCATTCCCTCATGAGACACGCAGGCGTTGTTCAGAGAGTTAGCACTCTAATCACGGTAGCATCACGCCTCGTGGTAGCCACGGAGAAGTTGAGTATCCACTCAACATACCACGTCTGCGATCAGCGTGCCATGTGAGGCAACACGCACCAAGGTCAAGGTCGATCCGCGTGGTGTGTGACCACGGGATGAAAGAACGTCAGACGGGAGGACAGGACTTGTAGTGTGCACCTCGTTAGAGTAGCGATAGGGGTTTTGTGTTTAACTAAATAGATAGAGAGTTAGCCTAGGCATTAGCAACTAGTGATAGATAATTTCTGTGGCTTTATGGTGTGTGTTTACTAGCGACTGTTACCTGCTTGTAGCGAGCCAACGGCAATAAAATGTACCATTGATTTTCCTCGCACACGACTTGCAAGTATTCTTGCTTGGTGTGGGAGAAGTATCCGTTAGTGCCTGTCAGTTGAGTTGTTGACAGGCAAGGATAATTGTGGTGTCAGAAGTGGTGCTTGAACGAAAGTTCAAGCTAATCCACTCAGCCACGGCTCTGGACTAGGAGCTAATTTTTGTCAGTGACGGTAATCTGTGCAGACGAGAGCAATTTGCGAGCTAGAAATGTGCCTATCGTGACGAAATAGAGTGTTGAATTGTGCTTATGAAATGGTTATTTAGTGAAATCATGTATTCTTCAAAGCTGTAAGTAGTAATATTCTTATTTTCTCATATTTATTTATGTATTTACCAATTTATTTATGAATAAGCACCAAACATGATTCATGGCGGAGCGATACACAGCCAGCCGACAATATCGATTTTTGAAAACTAAAAATAGCGCTGCGCCTCTGACGTAGAATGATTGACAAACAGTTGTCCTAGGTCATTAGCATACAGCAATCGAGGGTTTACAAAATCGCCAAGCGGCTGTCGCCTGAATCTGTGCTTTATATTATTTATTATTTGTTTATTTGAGTTATTAAATGAATATATTTATTTATTTAAACATTATAATGTTATTTTAATGTGTTATTTTTATTTAGTTAAAAACAGTTATTCATATTTTTGGTCCTACTTTCTCTTTGTTTACCGTCACGATGGAACTATTTTTGGCCAAGCAGATGAGACTTGGCTGCACAACACTTACAGAAATTAACTAGGTTAGTAACAAAAGGCAAATACTGTTAGAACGAAGACAGGACATTGACATTAAATTTAATTAATACATATTCTAGTTGTTCGTGAGTCTGTCATTGTCAAAGTCATTGTCCTTAGTTGTCGGGTAAATCATATCGTGCAGTAGTAGTAAGTACTGCTGCCCTGCATATCAGAGGGCGAACAACAGCTGAGTACGTATACCGGTGTGCCAAATAAAGTGTCCTGATTACAGCTGAAGTACAACCTTCTACTCTGGCTTCTAGGCCATTTGAGAGTGTGGCGGTAGATATTGTTGGACCCCTGAACCAGGTGTCCAGCAAAGGAAATCGCTTCATATTGACAATGGTCGACCTATGTTCAAGGTGGGTTGAGGCAGTAGCTTTGAAATACATCACCTCCAAAGACGTTGCCAATGTATTTCTACACCTGTTCTCACGATTCGGATTCCCACGGACCATTTTATCCGATCGTGGAACTCAGTTCATATCGGCTGCAACGCAAGCCCTTACAAAAATGTTAGGGATTAAACAACATTTTACTACAGCATACCATCCAGCCAGCAATGGAATAGTAGAGAAAACTAACGGTGATCTAAAGCATATGCTGGCTAAGGTGACAGCAGAAAACCCAGCTGATTGGGATACACTGTTACCAACAGTGCTGTTCGCCTATCGGGAGATTCCCCATTCAAGCACGGGTTTCTCACCGTTTGAATTAGTTTACGGGGCTAACCCACGTGGTCCCCTAACTATTTACCATCAGGTAATAACTAATTCTATAGAAATTCCCACCACAAAAACACCGTATGAAATGGTGACAGAAACACGAGACAAGATCATGAAATCGTGTATTATAGCTAAGGCAGCTTTGGAGAGGAAGGGTCAAATCTACCGCCAATATGCAAACAAAGGGGCAAGAACAATTGAACTTGAACCAGATCAAGACATACTTTTGCTACTTCCAGACAAAAGAAATTTACTATTGACCTCATGGCAAGGGCCATTCAAGGTGATACGTAGAGTTTCAGATGTTGACTATGAAATATCGATAAACGGACACTTAAAGATATTCCATGTCAACATGTTGAAGCCTTACTTTTCAAGACAAGAGACAGAAGTAGTGACAGACGAACACAGTGCACCAACACCTAGTGATCAGACGACAGACATACACAACGCAACTACACTAGTTAGCGAGACTGGCAATTCCGACAATGGCAATACACCTAGTGAGTTAACAGAATACGCACTTAGCACCACCACCGTACTGAATCAGGTAGACGACGACGGGATGGAACTACCTGTTCCCATTGTAGACAAAACGGCGACAATGGACAGTATACATATAGATCAGGGACTAACAGACATTCAACAACGACAATTAGTAACATTAGTTACTGAGTACAAAGACATATTCTCTGACATCCCAGGTAGACCGGACAGAATCGAACACTCCATTCTCCTTTCGGACTCTAGGCCTATCAAATGCAGGCCGTACTCTATCCCACTCAGCTATAGGGAAAATCTAAATAAGGAAATTCTTAATTTAGAAGCTAGTGGGATTATCCAAAAGTCTACATCTGAGTACTCTTTTCCAATCGTCCTAGTTAAGAAGAAAGATTCCACAATTCGGCTGTGCGTGGACTATCGAAAACTCAACAGCATCACTAAGATCGACGCAGAACCGATTCCTTCCTGCGAAGATCTTATCCTAGACATGTCTACTTCTAAAATCTTTTCAAAACTAGATCTTACTAAGGGATATTGGCAGGTCCCTATGCAGGCTCAATCTATGCATCTTACTGCGTTTTCAACACCTTTAGGACTGTACGAGTGGCGATTTCTTCCTTTCGGACTTCGAAATGCTCCTGCCACTTTCGTACGCTTAACTAGAGATCTATTGCATGGAGTGACGAATACTGTGACCTATATAGATGATATATGTGTCCATACTGAAGACTGGACAACACACTTATTGAAACTCAGACATGTCTTTGATAGGTTGCGACTCTTCGGTCTCACTGTCAAACCGAGCAAAGTTGAACTAGGCCTAAAAGAAATTAAATTTTTGGGTCATGTCATCTCTCAAGGTCAGCTCAAGACTGACAATAGGATTATTACAAAAATTATGAATCTGACCATTCCTACCACGAAAAAACAGGTCAGAAGCCTGCTAGGATTAGTAAATTACTATAGTAAATTTATTCCAAATTTAGCGGAAATTACAAGTGTGTTTTCCAATGTGTTAAAAGCATCTGTAAAATTGGATGTGAAAGATGCATTATTAATTTCTGCATTGTCAAAATTGAAAATTCTTTTTAGTAATGTACCAATCCTCCGCTTGCCTAACCCTAGGCTCGTTTATTATCTTAGGACAGATGCCAGCAGGATCTCCATTGCGGCAGTACTAGGCCAATTTTATGAGGGCATCTTCCATCCGATTTGCTACGTGAGCCGTAAGATCACACCTGCCGAGTCCAGATATTCCATATCAGAGTTGGAAGCCCTAAGCGTCATCTATGCGGTGAGAAAGCTCCATCGATTTCTGGCGGGTGTGCACTTCATTGTCCAGACCGACAATTCTCCCATCACGGTCATCCAGAGTGGTGTGCATCGAAATGACCGGATATACAGGTGGTCTCTGATCCTTCAAAACTATACATTTAGTATAGAACATATCAAGGGTAAGGACAACATTCTGGCTGATACCCTAAGTAGACCATCTGGGGTAGAAATACCTGAAATCCCACATATAAATGTAGAGTGATAGTTAGTACATGAATATATTATATTATTCTATGTAAAATAGGTTACATATACATCGGCATTTTGTGCTTAATCATGTACCAAGAACAGTGAACTATCATGTGTCCGTAGACATCAAGTGAAGTACTGTGCTGCAAAACGTAGATATCACCGTGTGAAATAGGACAGCTCATTACCAACTAAGCTCCATTCCGGTGTATCATTTGTGTGAAGCGCAGAAAACAGTGTCAGAACAAAGCTTAATTACAGACACGAAAAGACTGAGCTACGACACCAGCGAACTCTACACGTGCACTACCGATAGAACACTAGTATGACTGTGCAATGTATTTCAGATACCCAGGCAAAGTGTGTATATATATATTATGCCTATAAAACCAATGTACAATCATGAAGGCAACAACTAACCTGAGGTAGCTGAATATCATGTATATAAAATTATTGTGATATGTAATATAATATTTTAAGATAGCGATAAATTAGATGTAGGTTAGGAAATATAATAGTTCTCATTTATTTTAATAGTGTAGGTAGTACAGTAATTAACCCATTAGAATTAAATTAGAATATTAATTTAGACGTAAAAATAGGTAATTACAAGCTAAATTAGAAGTTTGATAGGAATAGTACCATTTAGGTTGTTATATTTTACTTAGCTTCATTTCAGTTCAGTTCATTCCATCTTAATGAAACCATACCACCTATCAAATATTACCATTTAGTAATATCATCATCAGAATAGGATAAAAAGATTAGATAAGTGAACATACATCATTTACACCATTTAGATTATAGAACATTTAGAACATACATCATTTACACCATTTAGATTAAGAATATCACTCATATAATTCCTTTATGCATTTAAAAAACATTAGTTAGTAGAGTGTTAGATAATTACATAATTTGTGTTCACATCATGCATGTAATTAAGGTACATAACTCACATCACATTAATTACATTTAAATAGTTAGATTACATCCCTTAAATTAGACAAACATAACGATTAATATAAACATATCATATAATTAACATGACAAAATTTAGTTAACACATTAAATACATATTTATAGAATTAATATTATTATGTTAGGATTGAGAGTTGTAGTTAGTATAATATAATGGATGATGAGACCAAGGGGATACACTATCAACCCTTTCTCGTCCATGTAAATATAGTGTAAATACATGACTCGTGCAGCGATTTTCGCACAGTCATGGGGCTCAAATATCTCAAACTGAGCCAAACCTGTACAGTGTCACTCCAAGGTTTTTAAATAATCAGAAGGATTAGTGTGCAAGGATAAAAGATGTGTGACAGAATTAAGGATGAAAGAAGTGTGACAGAAGTGTGAAAGTGAGAGCGAATGGAAAATAGACGGGAGAGAGTGAGATCAGTCAGCAATTTCTTCTGCTGCCTGGCGCGACTTTTAATGTTTGTCTGTGTTAGTGTTGGTTTTTGTTATTGAGAATGTGTTAGTGTGAATGTGTGTCTGTAAGATAGTTAGAACTTAGATTAGTGTATTTTGGGTTTCATAACAAGGGAATGTAGTCACGAATTAGTGTTATACACCTGTTTGTGGCCACATTTAACCAAATTATGACACTTAAAAAACTAACATACATACACATAGGAGGTAGAAACATAGGTTAGAAGTTAGATTAGTAGATTAATTACATCCAAGCACACAAACAACCAGAAAAACAAACAGATAAATTACATACACTTTTTCTAGATCAAAGGGAGATAACTTCGGGTCAGGGGACATAATAGACAACGAAAAACTAACTTAACAGTGAAATAGGACTTTACACGCGGAAGCGAAGTAGGTAAAGCCTGTCGCACACACTCTTGTATAATGGTTGTTAAATATTATATGGGGGGGGGGGGGGACATGAAGCAATTCATGTGTTGACCCTAAAAAAGTCAACTGTGTATGGGTAGTAAGTTAATTTACTATGTGAGGGCAGGTCTTATAAGACAACGGTCCGGTTCAGACATACCTCTAATAAATATAATATAGCATGTGAAAAGAGGGCTCACGCCAACCAGTCAAGTTTGTGGCGATTGCCAGTAGCCAAGTAAAGTTTTGCTACATTGTGACAATAGTCAGTAGAAGTCTATTAGAGTGCCCAAAGCCAGGTTATCTAGAGTCTTTGACAAAAAAAAAATTAGAGACAGTAAATTTTTTTTTAGAAACCTCTTGCGTCACAACAAATGAGTGAAAGTTGATGACGCAACACAAGAGGGGTGGGTGTGTGTCAAAGACTCAACCGCATCCCCTCCGCCCGGAAGAGCAGTCAATCTTGAAGAGGCCAGGAGGTGATACGGTGCCCGAGGTAAGGGCAGGGGAGATGAGGTAATGGGAGATGGTTATCCATTCCCTCATGAGACACGCAGGCGTTGTTCAGAGAGTTAGCACTCTAATCACGGTAGCATCACGCCTCGTGGTAGCCACGGAGAAGTTGAGTATCCACTCAACATACCACGTCTGCGATCAGCGTGCCATGTGAGGCAACACGCACCAAGGTCAAGGTCGATCCGCGTGGTGTGTGACCACGGGATGAAAGAACGTCAGACGGGAGGACAGGACTTGTAGTGTGCACCTCGTTAGAGTAGCGATAGGGGTTTTGTGTTTAACTAAATAGATAGAGAGTTAGCCTAGGCATTAGCAACTAGTGATAGATAATTTCTGTGGCTTTATGGTGTGTGTTTACTAGCGACTGTTACCTGCTTGTAGCGAGCCAACGGCAATAAAATGTACCATTGATTTTCCTCGCACACGACTTGCAAGTATTCTTGCTTGGTGTGGGAGAAGTATCCGTTAGTGCCTGTCAGTTGAGTTGTTGACAATCAGATTATTAACAACGAATTAAAATGAGACTTGTCAAATGTTATGTATATTCAACACTACTATATGTCGCGGAAGCTCGGACAGTGAACAAGAAATTAGAATAGAGGCCCTGGAGATGTACATTTATAGAAAATATGTCGTATTTCATGGAAACAACAATCAAATTCAGAGGTTCTAGAAAAACTGGGGATGAAAAAAGAGTTGATGACAGAAATAAAAAAAGAGGCAAGTGAAATATTTCAGCCACGTTAAAAGACATAACATTCTTATTAAAAACCATACTGGAGGGCAAGGTTGAGGGCAAGCGAGCAAGAGGTAGACAATGATACAAGTGGGAAGATAACATCAAGAGATGGATGAACATAAATCTGACAGAATGTACAATCAAGGCAAGAGACAGACAGTGTTGGAGATCGATTGCAGGTAAACTTCATTGTGGAAACGGCACTTTGTTGATTGAAGGTTAGGCGAGGAGGCACGATCTCCTGATCTCGTGTTAGATCTTCCTTGAAGTAGCGCTAGTGCTGGTAGTTGATGGTGTTGCATTGTAACAAGATGGTTGAACCATTTGATCTACTGCCTTTTAATATAGGTGTATTTTTAACGACTGAACAGTTACTGAAAATATTGCCATTCCAAGTTTTGTATTTACATATCTGGTATGCAGGCAAGAGTAAAGGAAAATGGTGAACTGTCTGAGCCCTTTCTTGTCACCAATGGAGTGAAGCAAGGATGTGTCCTGGCACCAACACTGTTCAGCCTCATGTTTTCAGCTATGCTGACGAATGCCTTCGAGAACAATGACATTGGAATAGACATCAACTACCGCATGGATGGAAAGTTGTTCAATCTCAGAATGCAGGAAAGACAAAACCAAAACTAACAGTGACACCGTCAGAGAACTGCTGTTTCCTGATGATTGCGCTCTATATGCCAACTCAGAGGCAGACATGCAACACAATGTTTCAGCTTTCTCATATGCCTGTGCCAACTTTGGGCTCAATATCAACTTGGAGAAGACTGTAGTTATGTACCAGCCAGCTCCAGGGAATAATCACACCGTGCCGAATATCAAGGTGAACGGTTATAGACTAAGCGTTGTGGACAAATTCACCTATCTTGGCAGCACTGTGTCCCAAGCTGCCACAATTGATGACGAAGTGAATGCAAGAATCTCCAAGGCCAGCGCGGCCTTTGGCAGACTGTACAAGAATGTATGGGACAGAAATGGAATAAGCCTGCAAACAAAGCTGAAAGTCTATAAAGCAGTTGTATTATCCACACTGCTATATGCTTGTGAAACATGGACTGTTTATCAGCGACATGCTAGGAAATTAAACCACTTCCACACAGTCTGCCTTAGGAAGCTATTGAAGATTAAATGGCAAGACAAGATCCCAGACACTGAAGTTCTAGAAAGAGCGTCCATGCCCAGTATCCACACTCTACTAATGAAAAATCAGATTCGCTGGGCTGGTCACTTAACTCGTATGCCAGATCACAGGCTCCCTAAACGAATTTTTTACGGCGAGCTGCGTTGTGGTAAACGCTCCCAAGGCGGCCAGAGGAAACGCTTTAAAGACACTGAAAATCTCACTGAAAGCTTTTGGAATTCATCTTGACACCTGGGAGACTGCTGCTAAAGACCGTAATTCGTGGCGTACATCATTACATAAGGGTGCAGTCACTTGTGAAGCAACCAGGACTGCAAGAGCTGTGAAGAAAAGGCTGGACAGAAAAACCACTGCAGGAGATCCTCCTCCTGGAACGTCAAGCATTCTTTGCCCACATTGTCAAAGACCATTTCGAGCCAAAATAGGCCTATCAGCCATCTTAGAACTCACGGCTCCATACTTTCAACCCCAATGGATGAAATGAATTGTCATCATCATTCTTGATGGACAAACAACATTTACCTATTATGTTGCATGAGATGAGATGAGTTGCAGGAACTCCACATTAGGTAAATACAAAACTTGGAACGGCAATATTGTCAAAAACCGCAGTCATTAAAAATACACCGTATGTTTCACTAGGTGTTGATCCCACTGTCTGTCCAATAATAACATTTCTTACTCCATCTCAACATAATTTCCACCAACATTGATGCACTTATTCCATCTTTGTATCAGTCCTCCCAAACCGGCGGCATAGAACTACGTGCTCTGTTTTCTAAACCACGTTTTCACTTCATATTCAACTTCGGCGTGATTCGCGAAATGTCTCCCGCCAAGGTGGGTTTTCAGTGTTTATGTTGACAAATGTTTGTCCCGTAAAGCGGTGCATAGCTGGGTAGAAAATGTTACGTCAATAAGTATGTCAGACAGTTCTGTGGGATGGCCGGTAAATGAAAGCAACTAGGGTTAGAATTAAATTGTAAAAAGGCTCAGGTTATGGTCGTCAATAGGAAGAAAGAAGTGCCACAATGTAATATACAAGTAAATGGAAATATTCTTCAACAAGTGAATCGGTACAATTATCTTGGAACAGTCATAACATCTGATGGGAGATGCCTTGAAGAGATTAGAACAAGAATCGCCATGGCGAAAGTAGCCTTTAGCAAGATGAAAAACATTCTGACCAATAAAAAGATGTCAATTGAAACGAGAAAAAGAGTGTTGAGGGGATACATAGAGCCTGTTCTTTTGTATGGATGTGAAACTTGGACAATGAGCAGTCAAGCTGAAAAGCATCTGATGGCTGCAGAAATGTGGTTTCTGAGGAAAATGCAAAGAATACCATGGACAGACAGAATAACCAATGACCAAGTACTACAGGAGACAAATGAACATCGTAAACTGATTAGAGAAATTAGACGTAGACAGTCAACATTTTTTGGACATGTTATGAGAAGAAATGGATTGGAGAACTTAGTGACAACTGACAAGATCGAAGGGAACAGACCAAGAGGAAGACCGAGAGGAAAATACCTGGATGGCTTGGCCACATGGCATGGACGAGACAGGAACACTGAGCTGATCCACGACACTGGTGATCGAGTGAAATGGCGAGTCATGACCGCCCACGCTTTCCGGCATGGCACATGATTGATTGATTGATAACTTTTAGTAGCATTGCTATATCTTAGGTTACGTCCCCTGGCTATAGATAGATAGATAGATAGATAGATAGATAGATAGATAGATAGATAGATAGATAGATAGATAGATGGAGAGAGAGATGGACGGACAGACAGGCAGACAGACAGACAGACAGACAGACAGACAGATAGTCGGGAACGGGAACGGGAGCTTATATGACTACTTATATGAATTAAATGAGATGCTCCCAACCAGGGTCTGGGTGAAGCCGGGCCGGGTCAGACAGACAGACAGACAGATAGACAGACAGACAGACAGATAGTCGGGAACGGGAGCTTATATGACTACTTATATGAATTAAATGAGATGCTCCCCACCAGGAGCTGAGCGAAGCCGGGCAGGGTCAGACAGACAGACAGACAGACAGACAGACAGACAGACAGACAGACAGACAGATAGATAGATAGATAGATAGATAGATAGATAGATAGATAGATAGATAGATAGATAGATAGACAGACAGATAGATAGATAGATAGATAGATAGATAGATAGATAGATAGATAGATAGATAGATAGATAGATAGATAGATAGATAGATATTTACATAGTCTGCTGAGTTCATTGGTTTGTCTTCCCCCTTTCGCTCGCCTAAAACAATTCGTCTACTCTGGATAAATTTTGCATATGGGTTAGCTTTTTCTATTACCAGTGTCCTCTGCCATCAGGCAAACCCACTCCGACTTCTGAGGTACTTGTAATGTACTTCCCCAAGTCAAGGACGGGAAGTCAACACTTTAGTCCAACTGTCCGGTTAGTTAGTTAGTTAGTCGCGGTTCCAACTTCACAGCAACGGTTCATCCCCATTATGCTCCGTTCCTGTGCCAGTGAATATCACACAAATCGCCCCCCCCCACTGCCCAAAGTCCGGTGTAAGGGTTGAACAAGCTATCTCGGCATCAGCACAACGGATGTTTAAGAGCGAGCGCTCTTTCTATTCGGTCACGCTGACGTCGCGTTTGGTGTACCTAAACTATACCTGAGCTATTTCCATCCATCCATCATGTGCCATGCCGATAAGCGTGGACGGTCATGATTCGCCATTTCATTCGATCACCAGAGTCATGGATCAGCTCAGTGTTTCTGTATCGACCATGCCACATAGCCAAGTCCTCCAGGTATTTACTTCTCTGATGGATTGAGACGGTGGCATGGAGGAATATCATCAGCAGAGTTGATCTAGAACACCAAAGACCGAGATTTGCGGAGACCCATGAACGCCAGATGGCAGGGCACTTGATGATGATGATGATGATGATGGTCTTCCCCTTGTTCTTTTTCCCTCGATCTTGCCAATTGTCAAGTTCTCAAATTTATTTGTTCCTATAACATGCCAACACAATTTTGACTGTCTACGTCTAATTTCTCTAATCAGTTTACGATTTTCATTTGTTTCTTGTAGAACTTGGTTATTAGTGTTTCTGTCTGTTCATGGTATTTCCACTAGTTCCGCAATCGTTAAAAAAAAAAAAAAAAAACCTAAATTAAAAAAAAATATCGCCCAACGTGGGGCTCGAACCCACGACCCTGAGATTAAGAGTCTCATGAGCGTATAATCTCGAAACAATCATAACAAGAATAATTAATTCATCGATCTTTGACTTCTCTATCCCGCTGCACCCGCGGGGTTACCGTACGGTTATGATATGGACGCAGTCGTAATCCCGTATACCGTGTTCAAAATATGTGATTTGGCAGCAGACAGCCTTGCTCTGTTTTTCATTTAATGGTATGAGTTCCAGTCGTTAAGTAAGCAATGCAACTACTGAACGTGAGACTTGCCAAGAAATCACAAACAGCTAAACAATACTGGGGTTGACTGCGATGTCCGGTACGGTACAGGATATGCGACTAACTATATCTATCCAGTGCCACACCCCGGGCTCTGGTACGTCAACTATTGTTCCCAGTGACTCTCGATGGCAATATTAGATGATGATGATGATGATGATGATGTTCTATTCTATTGCATCTTTCTTCTTCTTAATTGTATCTGTCCCAAACAGTAAAATGTATACAAGAGACAACATTGCAGTTACAGACAATACATTTCAAGCGAACACAAAAAGTATCTATACTTCTTAAAGTTCTTGCTACCAGTCCCCGAACTGTCATCTAATGCCTATAGTACAGATAGCCCGGGAAGGTTAACCCGGTCAACAAACACCTGCATAAGTCGGGATGTGTCGGCCTAAGGGTGCAAATAAATTGGCACAACTCAAATACATCTGGGGGGGGGGGGGGGGGGGGAACACCCCGGATGAACGCAGCAGAAGAAGAAGAATAAGTATCTAGACAGGGGATGTCTGGAACCCTAATTAAGGCCGCCTCAAGCAATGGCAAACTACTGAGCGTAATCTTGCCAAGAAATCAACAATCAGCTGAAAGATGCTGATGTTGACAGCGATGTCCTGTAAAGGATATGCGAACAAAGAAACAAGTGTAGTCCCTGAGCTACTGAACGTAAACTTGCCAAGAAATTACAAAAAGACATAAATTATGAGGTGGACTGCGACGTCCTGCAAAGGGTATGCTTTCAACTCGTGGCACATGTTATGCCACATTCATCATCATCATGTGCCATGCCGATTACAGTCGGCGGTCATGTATCACCATCTCACTCGATCACCAGAGTCGTGGATCAGCTCCTTGTTCTTGTCTCAAACATACCACGTGGCCAAGCCATTCAGGTATTTTAACTTCTCTGCCTTCCCCTGCTTCTCTCTCTCTCTCTCTCTCTCTCTCTCTCTCTCTCTCTCTCTCTCTCTCTCTCTCTCTCTCTCCCCTCCCCTTCCCCCCTCCCTCAAAAAAAAAATCCCTTTAATCTTGCCTGTTGTCACCAAATTCCATAATTGATTTCTCTTTATAACGTGCCCCCCAAAAAATGTTGACTGTCTACGTTTAATTTCTCTAATCAGTTTACTGTTCTCTGTTACTTGTTGTAGGTCTGTGACATTCTTGAAGTCGAATTCTTAGACTGTAACAATTTTGAAAATTAACTGATTAAAACAAAAAATTCGCTGGAATGTCAACTATTCCTCTCTACGACGCTTGACGACAAGGGTGGGAGGTGATGATGAATAATGATGACAATGAAAGAGAGACTCAACATAGCCAAAACTCATCATATCATGTGTCATGGCGATAAGCGGGGACGGTCATGTTTCGCCATTTCACTTTATCACCAGGGTCGTAGATCAGCTCTGTTTTCTTGAGTCCACCATGCAACGTGGCAAAGCCATCCAGGTAATTACTTCTCTGCCTTCCCCTTGTTCTTTCCCCTCAATCTTGCCAGTTGTCACCAAGTTCTCTAATTTATTAATTGATGATCAAAGGAAAAAGCTACAAGACGCTCCATTCCAATGTCGCATTGTAAACACGTATTATTACGTACGTTGCCGAGCGGTGTGGGCGATCGTGTGGATCCCCAAAAAAGAAACCATTTGAAACGTGGTCTGGTAACCTAATCACAAGCCCTACCGCAGACAACTGGTTGATGATAAGTTATTTATTCATGTTATCATTTCACAAAAATTGATATCAGCCCGGCTAGCTCAGTCGGTAGAGCATGAGACTCTTAATCTCAGGGTCGTGGGTTCGAGCCCCACGTTGGGCGTTAATTTTTATTTTTATTGTTTTTTGTAATTTTGGTTTTAATATTTATATATCCTTTTATTTCAAAATTTTAATTTCTTAATACGAAAGAAATACAACTGCAACAATTTTACATTAAACTAGTATAGAAATGCCACAACGATAGCATCGGACTAGAATCAAATATAGATAGAATGTGAATACCGAATTCACAAACAATAGATTGCACGATTTATTGCCTGGCATATTTCGCTGCATCTCATCAGGAACATAATGCAGGAATCATACAACACAAACTAAAATAATGTCAATTGTTTACCAATGTAATATTAAACCGATTATCATGTCTTAAAGGTAAATTAATAGAGAGAATTACCAAGCGGACATAATGTTCTTGCATTGTTTTGTGTTTCATTCATTCACTTTTAACTCCAACAAGCCCACAAACCAGAGACTAGCACTGAACGCACGGGACTGATTTTGCGGGAGGGTTAACTTTCCCTATTATCAGTATCGATCGCCATCTGGTGAACCCATTGTTTAATGTTCGAATCTTACAAACTGTGGCTCTGTTGTAGGGGCAGCGAACGTGTTTCACAATTTCCCGCCAAACCGAGTGGAAGGAAATCAGTTGCGGGCGATATGGAAACAGACCGCTGTGCGTTGATTTTGATAGTGTGAGGCGTATGTCTTTTAGACAGTCATGGTAATTATTTTTGTCCGCATATCCTTTACAGGACATCGCTGTTAACATCAGCAATTTCCAGAAAATTGTTGACTTCTTGGCAAGATTACGCTCAGTAGTTTGCCATTACTTTCTGAGCGACCGGCTCACATACCCCGTAAGTTACCGACGCGGAGAGAACCGCTACCAGTTCTCATGCAACGTTACGTTACTCACGAGAGTATGCGGGATTACGGAGAAAGTCATGTAACTCCTAGACCAGGGAGACCTGCATGGTAAAATTACTGAACGTTAAAATTACCTAATAAATCACAAACAACCAAATAATCCTGGAGGTAATTACGACGTCCTGTAGGGGAAACTCAATAAGCTATATACTGTACTATTACTGTAATCGAACAGATAAGAGCGCTCTATCTTAAACTTCCGGTGCGCTGATGAAGAGATGGGGGTGTTCAATTACTACACCAGTTAGACAAAGAGGTCGACTTCTCGTTCAGAAAATAAGCTTTTTTTTTTTTTTAAATTTCGCATATCCTTTACAGGACATCGCTGTCAACAGCAGCATCTTTCAGCTGTCTGTTGATTTCTTGGCAAGATTACGCTCAGTAGTTTTCCATTGCTTTCTGAGCGGCCGGCTCAGTTATCCCGCAAGTCACCAGCGGGGTCGAACCGCTCCCAGCTCTCGCCCGCTACGAGACTCTGCGTGATAAACGGGATTACGCAGAAAGTGTTGTAGCTCCTCGGCCAGAGAGACCGGCAGAAAATAAGCTACTGACCATAAAATTGCCTAGAAAGTCAACCTGGGGTCCTGCAAACTACAAGAGACAGTGTCATTGCTATTACAACTGTCTGGGGGCAACGCAAGGGAAGGGTGTCCATCTTTCTCGTCGTATGAGACTTGTAATTTTGGGGTTAAACAATCTTTATTATAAAATGTAATCCAGTATATTTCGACGTCTGGGCTTGTCGACTGCAAGTGAAAGTGAGAGAAAAATTTGCCACCTGCTCCTCTCTGCATTCAGGCCTACATAATGTGGTGGCGCTATGACGTGACAGACCCATGGCTGGAAACTACCAACGGGACAGTTTACTGTAATAACTTATCACTGCTTTTGTGATACGCGTCTTCTTCTTGTTCTTCTTTCGTTCGCTTGATTGTCTATAACTGCAATGTTTTATTCCATTTTGCGTAACTGCGTGGCATCCTGATTTATGTGGTGCGCCTCCTGGCTGGTTGTGATACTGTTAACAGGTCAGCATGGCCGAATGGATAAGAACGCGTGTTCTTAAACATCCGGTGTGCTGATGCCGAGTTAATGGGTTCAACCCCTACACCGGACAGTTGGACTAAAATGTTGACTTCTCGTCCTTGACTTGCGGACGTCAGAGTTTGTTCGCCTGATGGCGAGGGACACCGTTAATAGGGAAAGCTAATCCACATGCAAAATTCAATCCAGCACTATTGAAAGTAGTGTGCATGGACTACGCTTGAGTTCAAAGCGAGCGAGCGAAAAAAAAAATACTGTTAACATGTTATGTTCTCAAGCCGGCTGGTTGCGCCCTGCCAACACCGGGCACTGGGTAGTGTGACCTGGAGGCGTGGAAGCTTGTCAACGTCTTCAACATCTCCTTTGTATCTGGATCAATTTCTTTGATACCCAACTCAAGTGCGGAAACCTCGGGTAAATAATTTTCGCTCCTTTCTATCCCCACTTCGTGAACGGTTGGTCCTTCTGAACGTCTCGTGAATGCCCACGCATTTTTCTGCTGTTATAACAGATCCATCCATACAGATAAACACACCAGCATCATCTGAATGGTCCCTAAACGAGCGCGTCGACCTCTCCATTGACAGCAGCAGAATTCTACATCCTGGTGAAAAATCTTTCCCTCATCACACTGGTTGTCCTTTTGGCGGTCTTCGTTCGCACACACACAGAATGGTGTAGAATCTTTCCCTCATCACACGGGATGTCCTTTTGGCGGTCTTCGTTCGCACACAAGCCGATCTTAGTACAACAATTGATATAAGAGATACAGTGCCAAACAAGCAAAAAGTAGGGTTGAACCTAACAAAAATGGATGACGGAAAATGGGTAATAGTGATACGTCACATATGTGACTTAAAAGTTGTTAATATGGTAACAGACGTGTTGCATTATGTATACTTTTTCCTTCTTCTACTGCGTTCATCCGGAGTGTTTTCTCGTACATTATTGCGTAGTGCTTATTTACAGCAGAGCTTCGATACTTGCGTCTTTCGGCCGACACATCCGCTTCTGCGGGCATTTGTTGACCGGGCTAACCTTCCCGGGTGTTTCGAAGGACTTTTGACACTCACTCGGACGTTATTGCGTTGGGCCTGTTTACAGCAGAGCTGCGATACATGCGCCTTTCATCCGAAACATCCGGCTTCAGTGGGCATTTGTTGACCGGGTTAACCTTCCCGGGCGTATTATATATACTATATATCATGGTTCCGTCACCCTGCTACTGAGTTAAGTGCGTGGAGCGACACCATGAGCTGTGAATTTCATGTGAAGTGCTTTTACATTTGTCCGCGGTTGTTTGTAGCATGAATTGCATGTTCAGAAAAAATTGTGGCCTACCGGTCTCTGAACGAACTGGGTTGCCTTATGCAGTAATGTGTGGCTGCTCGTTTTCTAGTGACTGACGTTTCCATTGACGATGAACTGTACTTTTCGTGGTGGACTTTTGTGTTGGCATTCTGGCAGCCGCATAGTTTACCTGTGAGGACTGTTAGTTTGTCGAGACTCCAATCTGTTCCATTTTTCACACGGGATAGTGAGAAACATTTTGTGTGATAGCCACTGGCACAGGAACGGAGCATAATGGGCCGACCCTGTGTCGTAAAGTTGGAACCGCGACTAACTACCTGACAACTTGTATTATATCTCATCTCATCTCTCATCATGTTCCTCTTGTACCTTGCGGTGTCGAGGTGAAGTATAAACTTCGTGAGAGTGCCCGGTTATGGGCTTCGTATATCGACATTCCCATGGATTCTGTTATTCCCTCCGTCCAACGTTTACGTGGTCGGCCTCTTCCTCTGTTTCCATCTGGTCTGTACATCATTGCTTGTTGTGGCATGCTGTTGACTGGTAGCCTACTTGCATGGCCAAACCATTTGACTTGCTGCTTTCTAATAAAATCTAGAGCAGCTTTAACCCCTACTTTAGTCCTGATTTCTTCATTTCTGATCTTATCTCTTCTTGATACGTTGAGTATTCTTCTCAGAAACCTCATTTCTGTTGTTGTGATTTTTCTTTTCTCTTTTTCTGTCATTGTCCAGGTTTGGCATTGGTAGCACAGAGTTGGTAGGAAGATTGTGTTGTAAAGTGCTTTCTTAGTAGTTATTGATACATGTTTGTTCTTTAGTATTGGTGCCATTTGTCCAATGAGTTGATTTGCCTTATTGCACCTATTTTCGATCTCGTCTTCTGATCTGCCATTTGATGATATTATACTTCCTAGGTACTTGAAGCTCTTTACTTGTTTCAAGGGATGTTCGTTTAGGTGAATTGTTGCTGTTTGTTCTTCTTTAGTTATAGTCATTACCTCTGTTTTGCTTGTGCTAATTTTCATGTTATGTTCCCTACACATTTCGTTTAGACTATTCATGTGGTCTTGTAATTCAGCTTCTGATTTTACTATTAGTGCTTGGTCGTCCGCAAACAGGAGTTCTCTAATGGTTAGATTTGCAGATGGTTCTTCTTCTGTGTTCTCGTCATGCGGTATTCTTGCTGTCTCTGCTTGGCTGGTTTCTTTACATATGTTGTCTATATATGTTATGAACAAGAGAGGGGACAGGACACAACCGTGTCGTACTCCAGATCTTATGGTGAAGGGTTCTGAGTGTTCTCCAGTTGCTCTCACTATGCATTCACTGTTGTTGTATAAACTTCTACATAGGTTTGTTAGATGTGTACTCACTATATATTGTTTAAGGATTTCCCACAGCTTGTTTCTATCTACCCTATCAAATGCCTTTTCTTGGTCGACAAAGGCTAAGTAGAGTGTTTCATTGAATTCAATTGATTTTTCTATAAGTTGTCTAAGAGCAAAAATGGCGTCTGTGCATCCTTTGTTTTTCCTAAATCCAAGCTGCGTTTCGCTTAGCTGGGGTTCTAAAGTAGTTCGTAATCTTTTTTCAAGAATTTTGCAAAATATTTTCCCAGTATGACTCAACAGTGAAATGCCTCTGTATTGTGTGCAATCTCTTTTGCTGCCTTTGTTTTTCCAAATTGGGATAATTATGGCGTTTCCCCAGTCTCGTGGTGTCTGTTGTTCTACCCAAACATGGTTGAATAGTTTATGTAGCCAAGCTTTTCCTACTTCCCTTGCTGCTTTAATTAGTTCATTTGGTATTTCATCCTGTCCTGGTGATTTGTTTAATGGGGCTAATCTGATGGCTTCTATAATTTCTTCTTTTAGTATGTCTGGTTCTTCTTCTTCTTCTTCTTCGTTCATCCGGAGGTTTTTTTCGGATGTGATTGCGTTGTGCCTGTTTACAGCAGAGCTGCGTTCTTGCGCCGTTAGGCCGACACATCCGACTTCTGCGGGCATTTGTTGACCGGGTTAACCTTCCCGGGGGTTTCTTAGGACGTTTGACTCTCACTGTTGTGGTGTTATCCCCCATCCCAGCTGGTCCATATAGAACAGCCAAAGATCCTGGTCAGCCCTCAAGGGAAGGCAGGGGCAGACCATGGGCATTCCTCCGCCATCCAAGGAGGCTTCCATACTTGCAGAGCCGATACATAGCGCTCTGGTACTGGGCTCACCCAAGGAATCGTCACGTCCTGCACATGGCTGCTTAGCCTCACTTCCGTATATTGGGCCTTCCGTTCACCATAGGCTGTTCTTCCGGAAACCAGAAGTATGCAGTCTGCAGATGACATCCACACAGTGAGCTTTCGATTCGGACTTTCCACGTAATGGATTTGCTATCCAAGCAATATTCCATTTCATGCCACTAGGACACTTTTCCACCTTTTATGAAGCCCACACAATGGGCTTTTGATTCGGACTTTCCACGTAATGGATTTGCTATCAAGCAATATTCCATTTCGTGCCACTAGGACACTTTTCCACCTTTTATGAAGCCCACACAGCGAGCTTTCGATTTGGACTTTCCACATAATGGATTTGCTATCCAAGCAATATTCCATTTCATGCCTCTGGGTCTTCATGCACCTTTAAATGTCAACCTGTATGTAGTTAAAGTAAGCTGCGGTCAACTTGAGCTTGTTGATATCTCCATAGAGCTTGTCCTCAAATGAAGCAGGTGTGGGCCAAAATATCTTTCTCTGTTCTGCATACGTTGGGCAATCCTGCAGCAAATGTTTTGCTGTCATTTTTCCAGTTCTACAATTACATTCATCAGTATCTCCTATCTTTAGTTTATTGAACAAGTGGTATTTCAGCCTGTTATGTCCTGTGCGGAGTCTGAAGATTGCTACTTGTTCTCTTCGGTCGAGTTTGTAATATGCATCATCCTTCTGATGGCCTGGATGCTCAGATTCCCATTTGGTTCTATAAGTGCTTTTTATCAACCTCTTTGCCTCATTATAGGTTATGTCTATGTCAGGCTGTGGTAGTCGTCCGCCCTCTTTTGCCAGTCTGTCAGCCTCTTCGTTTCCAGGTATACTGCAATGTGATGGGATCCACTGTATTACAACTTTTTTGGATTTCTGGCATAGACCATGGAGTGCTGCTCTTAGGTCAGTTAGTTCTGTGCTGTTATTGCTCTTGAGTATTGAGACAGCTGACTTTGCATCTGTGAAGATAGCTATTTGCTTCTCTTTATTTTCCTCCATCAGGAGCATTTCTGCTGCAGTTTTCAAAGCCTCTACCTCCGCTTTGAAGTTACTTGAAAATTTTCCAGTTGCCATTGAATGTGTTTTTTTCACTCCATTTTTTAAATTTAGGAGAATTCCTCCTCCTCCATTCTCTATTGAATTTTTGGCTGATCCATCTGTATATGCATGGGTCCAATTCCTGCTTGGGTAATGTTCTTTTATGTAGTTTAGGGTTATTTCTCTTCTTTCGGTTTCATGCTGAGTGTTCTTTTTCTCAATACCAGGAATGTTTTCTATCATCTCAGGCAGTTGCTGCTGTCTCCAAGCTGGGAACTTGTGTGCATTGTGTATGGGCTTGACTGTTGATATGTTAAGTATAGGATCTGCCCTAATCCTTCGTTTTGCAGTTTCTACAAAGTTGCTACGCTTCAGTCTTCCCTTTCCAAAACCATTAAATCTGTTGTACATAGGGTGGTCTGTCAATCTTCTAAATTTTTCTGCTTGTTGCTGGGCTCTGCTATCTCTTCTATCCTGCATTGGTTGTAAACAAGTGATCTTTTCTAGTTCATTAATAGGCGTTGTCTTCAGGCTTCCAGTTATGATTCGCATTCCTTGGTTTTGGACTCTACTTATTTTGTTAAAGTTTGACTTAGCTGCTGTTGCCCAAGCTGCAATGCCATATTCCAGTACTGGCCTCACCCGTCCAGTATATAACTTCTTGAGAACTTTCTCATCTGCTCCCCACGTTGTACCAGCAAGCTTTTTCATGATTGCCATTCTCTGCCTTGCTCTTGTTCGATTTTTCTCAACCTGTGTCTTCCATGTCAGGCGACGATCAAAGGTGACTCCTAGATAGTTTGGATTTTCTTCATGGCGCAATATTTTTCCATTCAATACCAGCTTAGGTTGCTGAGTTTTATTTGAGAGGGAGAACACTGTGCATGTTGTTTTCTCCTCACTTATCTTCACTAGCCATGATTTTGACCAGTCCTCTAGCGCTAATAAGGCTTGCTGTATTCTGCTGTTAGCTGTACTAATATATTCTTCAGATGTCCATATGGCTAGGTCATCTGCAAAGGAGGATGTGTGTACTCTGGCTGGAAAATTTTCTGTGATGTCATTTATATATGCTAGGAATAATGTTGGTGAAAGAACTCCTCCTTGGGGGACACCTTGCTCCAGCAGCATCATTTTGCTTGTTTGTCCTTGTACTTTTGTCCTGGCAGTTCTGTTCTCAAGGTAGTGGCTGATCCATTTATACATTTTTCCACAAACATGCATGTTTTGCAGTTTTACTTTCAGTCCTTCCTTCCATACTTTATCAAATGCTTTTTCTAAATCTATCCAGACTGCTAGTGTGTGCTTTTTCTCTTGGAAGGCATCCTCTATTTCCTGAGCTATATAGGTTATTTGATCTTCAGTGGATCTGTATTTTCTGAATCCTGCTTGGTGTGGTGTTAAGAGTTTGTTTTCTTCCAGATGCCATGTTAGCCTGCCATTGATAATGCGTTCCATTAATTTTCCTACACAGCTAAGTAGACTGATAGGTCGATAGCCATTTGGTTCTTCCAGGTCTTTTCCTTTCTTTGGGACTGGTATTAGTATAGCTTCCTTCCATGCCTGTGGGACTATTCCTCTCTTCCAGCTGTTATTTAGGACTGCTAGTAGTTTCTTCTTTGCCTTGGTGCCTAGTCCTATTAGCATTTCATTTGTGATTCCATCCTTTCCTGGTGATTTCTTCTTTTTTAGGGTATTCATTGCCTGTTCCATTTCTTCCATTGTTAGATTTGCCATCATATATTCTGCTGCTGTCTCTGTATTTCTATGATGTATCTGTTTGTCTTTGATTGCTTTCTTCTGTTCGGTTGTAATATCAATGTGGTTTGCATTTGCATAGTGTTCCATTAGTGCATTTGCAGCCTTTTTGCCTGTAAGCAAGGCATTTCCTTGTTTAATTGTTATTTGTTTGTTTCTAGGTCCTTCATTGTTCATGGCTTTCACTAGTTTCCATAGTTTGTTTCCATCCCTGTCAAAATTCAGGTTTTCTGTTTTTTCCCTCCAACAATCTCTTGTTGTTTGATTTACTGTTCTTTTATATTTTGCTGAGATGGCTTTGAGAGAGATGTTTGCTTCAATTGTTTGTTCTCTCTCTGCTGTCTTCCTGGCATCTTCAACTTTGTCCTCCAAACTTTGTAGTTCTTCAGTCCAGTATGGTTTGTAATTTTTCCTCGCTCCTCTTGGAATGGACTCAGTGGCTGCCTGTATTATCGCTCTGTTTAGACTTTCCACCATTTGCTTTATGTTGCCATATCGTGTATTTATGTTTTCACAATATTTGTCTGTTAGTATGGCAAATCTGTCCCAATCTGCTCGTTTGTAATTCCAGCGGGGCAAGGGCTTTTGCTCCTGTGGAACATACTCCATATTCATTTCAAGCTTGATTGGTCTGTGGTCACTACCTGCTAATTGGTCCAGCACATGGCGATCGATTTTGTGGAGGATGTCTCCTGTGCAGAAAGCTAAGTCTGGAGTAGAAGTGGTAAGCCATCTTCTGGAGTAGAAGCTCGGTGTGTCATCCGCTTTGTTGAGTAGATGGAGATTTGAGTCTATTTCCCAGTCCTCCAATTCATCTCCTCTTTTGTCAGTATCTGGGTATCCCCATCTTTCTGAACGGCTATTAAAGTCTCCGACAATAATGCAGTTTGTGTCAGTTATTTTCATGTTTGAGAGTGTAAGGTCCTTATCTGCTGGGCTATACAGATTGTAGATTCTTATTTTCACGTCCTTTATCATTATATCAACACCTATAATTTCCGTTTGGTTGTCAGAGATCACAGATACTTCGCTGCAAGGTATTGTATTTCGTGTAAGTATTAGAACTCCTCCTTTGTGTCCTTCGCGGTCGAAACGTGTGGCCTGATATCCTCTGACTGAGAATTTGTGATTGGCGTTGAGGTGTGTCTCTTGAATGCATGCCACATCTATTCTATCTTTATGAAGACGCTGTGTTAGGGAGTCTTTCTTCTTGTAAACTCCTTCGGCATTCCACTGTAGTATGTTGAGTGTCCGGGGTATTTGGTCAATAGCTCTTAACCTACTCCTCTGTGCCTTGACTCCACAGCACAGGGGAAGGTGACCACCAGTAGTCATGGGTGGACCCCCTCGAGGCAGGGGGCCCGGCACTATCACCGCCTGATGGGACTTCACGGGATTAGCACCATATCGATTAATTTTGATTTGTGACATCATGAATTAAGTTACGTTGCACTGCTTTGTCAAGCCTGTGGCTCAGTACATCCGATTTCGACAAGCATTTATTCGGGATGCTTTCCCTAGCCTTTGACTGTCCCCAGTCTACCTACAAGGCAGCAGGTTTCACGTTGCACTGCTTTGTCAAGCCTGTGGCTCAGTACATCCGATTTCGACAAGCATGTATTTGGGGTGCTTTCCCTAGCCTTTGACTGTCCCCAGTCTACCTACAAGGCAGCAGGTTTGTGTGTCTCTTCGTCTGGTCCCTCTCCCTTGACCTGTCCGACATGGGTGGCCCTACCAGTAGCTGTGCTACCGTCGGCATAGCTCTTGGGGTCATTGGGACGCACAAGCCCCTCTACCTCGTCACGGTGGACACACAGCAAAGGGGTATGTCTGGTTCTAGTTCCTCGGTGACATCTGTGTAGGTCTCTTGAATTCCTGTGACATCTGATGGGATGTTGAGAAGTTGTTCGAAATACTGCTTCCATCTTATTAGGATCTGTTTTTGTTCACTTATTGGTTCTCCATTTTCGCTGTTAATTATTTCAGTTGGGTCAAAGGGTTCTCCTCTTGTATTATATAGCAAATTAAAAGGGTTGCATA
Source organism: Cepaea nemoralis (assembly GCA_014155875.1). Lineage (NCBI taxonomy): Eukaryota > Metazoa > Mollusca > Gastropoda > Stylommatophora > Helicidae > Cepaea > Cepaea nemoralis. The sequence continues at coordinate 24,018 of JACEFZ010007201.1, read as the reverse complement.
AGGAAACGACTGTATATAATCCCATGGCAGATACGGGAAGTCGGTTAAGACAACTATTCATTCTCATAGGACTTCTTCTTCTTCTTCTTCTGCGTTCATCCGGAGTTTTTTCTTTTCTTTTCCGGACGTGATTGCGTTGTGCCTGTTTACAGCAGAACTACGTTCTTGCGCCGTTAGACCGACACATCCGACTTCTGCGGGCATTTGTTGACCGGGTTAACCTTCCCGGCTCATAGGATTTAATCAGTAAATTGTTGACAAGAGAAAGCAACCGACCTGTCGGCGTGCACCTTGGCCTGGCATTTCTTGCAGGAGCAGGACAGCTGATGGGGTCTGTCAATGTTGGCTCCGTTGACCAGCAGCAGCTGGAGTATCTCGAACTGGTTGCAGTGAGCAGCTAGGACGACTGTAGACGGGAGGAGGGGGCCGTGAAATTAGCATCATAACACTGAGATTTTCAAGTTTGTAATGGAGAATGACAAATTACTGATTGTAAAATTACCGAGAAATTCAACCTGGGGTTGATCGCGACGCCCTGCAATGGATATTTTTTTTCCGTTCGCATATCCTTTACAGGACATCGCTGTCAACATCAGCATCTTTCAGCCGACTGTTGATTTCTTGTCAAGATTACGCTCAGTAGTTTGCCATTGCTTTCTGAGCGACCGGCTCACATACCCCGTAAGTTACCGACGCGACGAGAACCGCCACCGATTCTCGCACACGTCAGGTTACTCACGAGCGTATACGGAATTACGGAAAAAGTCGCTAACGCCTCCGCAAGGGAGACCGACGCCAAGGAAATGCATTATTCAATTTTACATTGGAGAATCATACTACTGGCAATAATGATGAAAATTACAATTATGACAAATTGCTGTTTCATTGTTGTCTTTGTATATAATTTTAACTTTTATCTAGGATGCAGCAAGCGTCTGCGGGGAACATATAGCAAACGAGATTCGCAATTCAGCGTACCGTGTTCAAAATCACTTGCAGGCGATTTGGAAGCAGAAAGTTTTGTGCTGATTTTTAACACTGGTATAAGCATCGGTCGTTCAAAAGCAAATGCAATCTACTGAACGTAATCTTGCCTTGTAAATCACAAACAGCCACACATTTTGGGGTTGATTGCCACGTCCTGGAAAGGACATACAACTATTTGTTAAAAATTTAATCATTGAATTTTATAAGTTTTCATTTCTGACATTCTTGTCTGTCTGTCTGTCTGTCTGTCTGTCTGTCTGTCTGTCTGTCTGTCTGTCTGTCTGTCTGTCTGTCTGTCTGTCTGTCTGTCTGTCTGTCTGTCTGTCTGTCTGTCTGGCTGGCTGGCTGGCTGGCTGGCTGGCTGCGGTCGGTCGGTCCGTCCGTCCGTCCGCCTGTCTGCCTCACCGCCTGCCTGTCTCCTATGTTTCTACTCCACATACACACACAACAAGTACATCCAATGTGACGTCAAAACTTACCTGGGGAAATGTCTGGAGAGTAATCAAAACTTTCATCATCCACGTGACGCAGTTTGGCCCAATCAGCGCCAAGCATCTCATGGGAGATTGACGGATGATTAATAAGCATCTCTACAATTCTGTACACGCCCTCCCGTATTGCATAGAGTAACGCGTCTCCTGATTGAATAAATGCACGAAATGGGAGGTAGGTATGGAATTCCAAACCCACCAATGTAAATAAAACATTTATTAATGTACGAAAAGCTCACGAAACTGCATTAGCATAATATATGCGGGGCGTTCATTTGAAATCCTTTCGTGCCGCAACGCGCGTAATTGCGTACGTTGAACATGATAATGTCTTAGTCACGTGATAAGTACTGAACAATGAATAAAATAGCAAGTGCTTATCGTCCCATGATGCATAGGTTCTGTTTCTGATCGTTGAAAAAATGGCCGAGTTGATCCAAAATCCGTCCAAAGAAGCCCAAAGAGCGGTGATTCGGTTTCTTTCATTTGAAGGGTGTCGACCAGTGGACATTCATCGACGAATGGCGGCAGAGTACGGTAACAAATGTGTGTCCAAAACAACAGCGACAGACTGGGCACGAATGTTTCGGAAAGGACGTCAGTTCACGACAGATCTTTGACGGCCAGGTCAAGCGCATATTGTTGCAACAGAAAAAAAAACCATCGCCAAAATTGATGCAGCAGTACAGATGGACGTTGTCGAAGCATACGTTCGCTAGCGAAATAATTTGATGTGTCAATTGGGACAATTCAAAAGGTCGTTCGTAAGAAACTGCAATTTCGGAAGGTGTGTTTACAGTGGGTACCACGGATATTGACCGACCACCAAATAGAGGAACGCATGGGATAGTGTTTGAACCACTTGCTGCGTTACAGAGTGGAGGGTGATGAATTTAGTTTCCGCATAGTGGAAGGCGATGAATCATGGTGTCACCACTTTGAGCTGAGCAGCAAAAGAGAGAGCATGCAATGAAAGCATGCTGGATCACCAAAAGCCAAAAAATGTATGTTACAGGGTTCCGCTGGTAAGGTTATGCTGAGCGCATTTTTTTGACCATGAAGGGCTATTGTTGGCCGCCTTTAAAGAACCTGGTGTCAACATCAACTCTACCCACTACTTGCAGACACTAGACAAGCTGCAAAAAGGGATCAAGAATAAACGACCCAGCATGCTTTTTCAGGGTGCGATTTTGTTGCACGATAATGCTCGTCCGCAAGATTGTGCAGGAAGCAATACCAAGGAAGAAGTGGGAAATTCTGCAACATCCAGCCTATAGTCCTGATTTGTCACCATGTGATTTTCATTTGTTCGAACCTCTAAAAAAATCTCTCACGGGGCAACGATTTCACACAGATGCAGAAGTAATGAACGCGGCAAACACCTGGTTCAGTGAGCAACCATAATCCTTTTTTTGCGGACGGCATTCGCGATCTACCTAAGCAATGGGATACTTACCTGAATGCCTACGGCGACTTCTTCTGACAAACCCATGGTGCATAATTCATTCAAAATGAATGCTTTGTTTAATTCTACCACACCTGTTAATGTTTCTTTCATGCTTTTGTAATAAAGCCATTGAGACGGGTTTCAAATGAACGTCCCTAATATATATATATATATATATATATATATATATATATATATATATATATATATATATATATATATATATATATATATATATATATATATATATATATAAAACGGGTACAGAACGAAACTCCACTTTTGTATATGTAAAATGTGGGCGACCATTTTTAAACTGTCCTTATCTTTTTCTTCTGCCTTCATCCGGAGATTTTTTTCCCGGACGTGATTGCGTTGTGCCTGTTTACAGCAGAACTGCGTTCTTGCGCCGTTAGGCCGACACATCCGACTTCTGCGGGCAGTTGTTGACCCGTTTAACCTTCCCGGGGGTTTCTTAGGACGTTTGCTTGCTTGCTTGCTTGCTTGTGTTCGTTGGCTTGAGCTCCAACGCGAAGTCCTGTATGTCGGATGAAGGCATCCTGTTGTCCAACATCAGTGTGATGTCATACAGGACCTCAGGTTTGCGTGAGTATCCGTTGTTCCATGTCTGGCTTATTGGTGTGCAGACTGGTGGTTCCTCGCCGTACAGGCAGGCACTCTCCGACTTCGGAGGAATCGGCGATCCTAGCTGACTTTAGCCAGGACCCCGAAGGGACCTGTTGCCCAGGACGCTCGATGAGGACGCAGTCAATAGGTCTTGGCCAGTATGTAACCCGGCCCTGGTGCCTTGGAAACACCTCTGCGTCCCTTAGGACGTTTGACTCTCACTGTTGTGGTGTTATCCTCCATCCCAGCTGGTCCATATATAACAGTCAAAGACATCCTGGTCAGCTCTTAAGGGAAGGCAGGGGCAGACGATGGGCATTCCCCGCCATCCAATTAGGCTTCCATACTTGCAGAGCCGACATACAGCGCTCTGGTACTGAGCTCACCAAAAGAATCGTCACGTCCTGCATGTGGCTGCTTAGCCTCACTTCCGTATATTGGGCCTTCCGTTAACCATAGGCTGTTCTTCCAGATACCAGAAGAATGCAGTCTGTAGATGACATCACACAGTGAGTTTCGATTCGGACTTTCCACGTAATAGATTTGCTATCCAAGCAATATTCCATTTCATGCCTCTGAGACGCTTTTGTAACCGACATACCTGTGGTATGCTTGCTTGCTTGCTTACGTTCGCTGGCTGTGAACTCCAACGTGAAGTACTGCATGTCGGATGAAGATATCCTGTTGTCCAACATCAGTGTGATGTCATACCGGACTGAGGTTTGCGTGAGTATCCGTTGTCCCATGTCTGGCTTATCGATGTGCAGACTGGTGGTTCCTCGTCGTGCAGGCAGATACTCTTCGACTTCGGAAGAATCAGCGATCCTACTACGTTAGCCAGGACCCCGAAGGGATCTGTTGCCCAGGACGAACGACTAGGAAGTGTTAATAGGTCTTGGCCAGTACAGAGCCTGGCCCTGGTGCCTTGGAAACACCTATGCGTCCCCACTGTGGTATGAAGTGTGGCAGTCTAAATACTTCTTCATGCACCTTTAGATGTTAATCTGAATGTAGTTAAAGTAAGCTGTGATCAACTTGAGCTTGTTGATATCTCCATAGAGCTTGTCCTCAAATGAAGGAGGTGTGGGCCAAAATATCTTTCTCTGTTCTGCATATATTGGGCACTCCTGCAGCAAATGTTTAGCTGTCATTTTACCAGTTCCACAATTACATTCATCGGTATCCCTAATCTTTAGTTTATTGAACATGTGGTATTTCAGCCTGTTATGTTCTGTGCGGAGTCTGAAGATTTCTACTTGTTCTCTTCGGTCGAGTTTATAATATGCATAATTCTTCTGGTGGCCTGGATGCTCTGATTCCCATTTGGTTCTGTAAGTGCTTTTTATAAACCTCTTTGCCTCATTATAGGTTGTGTCTATGCCAGGCTGTGGTAGTCGTCCGCCCTCTTTTGCTAGTCTGTCAGCCTCTTCATTTCCAGGTATACTGCAATGTGATGGGATCCACGGTATTACAACTTTTTTGGATTTCTGGCATAGTGCTGCTCTTAGGTCAGCTAGTTCTATGCTGGTTTTGCTTTTCAGTATTGAGACAGCTGAATTTGCATCTGTGAATATAGCTATTTTCTTCTTTTTATTTCCCTTCATCAAGAGAATTTCTACTGCAGTTTTCAAATCCTCTAACCCCGCTTTGAAGTTACTTGAAAATTTTCCATTTGCCGCTGGCTGTTTTTTTTTCCACTCCATTTTTTAAAGTTAGGAGAATTCTTCTTCCATTTTCTATTGAATTTTTGGCTGATCCATCTGTATATGCATGGGTCCAATTGCTGTTATTTTATGTAGTAGGGTTATGTTTATTCTTTCGGTGTCCCTCTGAGTGTTCTTTTTCTCAATACCAGGAATGTCTTCTATCATCTCAGGCAGTTGCTGCTGTCTCCAAACTGGGAACTTTGTGCATTGTAAATGTGTTTGACTGTTGATATGTTAAGTATAGGATCTGCCCTAATCTATCATTTGCAGTTTCTAAAAAGTTGCTACGCTTCAATCTTCCCTTTCCAAAACCATTAAACCTGTTATACATAGGATGGTCTGTCAATCTTCTAAATTTTTCTGCTTGTTGCAGGGCTCTGCTATCTCTTCTATCCTGCCATAGTGCTGTAAATAAGTGATCTTTTCTAGTTCATTAATAGACGTTGTCTTCAGGCTTCCAGTTATGATTCGCATTCCTTGATTTTGGACTCTACTTATTTTGTTAAAATTTGACTTAGCTGCTGTTGCCCAAGCTGCAATGCCATATTCCAGTACTGGCCTCACCCGTCCAGGATATAACTTCTTGAGAACTTTCTCATCTGCTCCCCACATTGTACCAGCAAGCTTTTTCATAATTGACATTCTTTGCCTTGCTCTTGTTCGATTTTTCTCAACCTGTGTCTTCCATGTCAGGGGACGACCAAAGGTGACTCCTAGATAGTTTGGATTTTCTTCATGGCGTAATATTTTTCCATTCAATACCAGCTTAGGTTGCTGAGTTTTATTTGAGAGGGAGAACACTGTGCATGTTGTTTTCTCCTCACTTATCTTCACTAGCTATGATTTTGACCAGTCCTCTAGCGCTAATAAGGCTTGCTGTATTCTGCTGTTAGCTATACTAGTATATTCTTCAGATGTCCATATAGCTAGGTCATCTGCAAAGGAGGATGTGTGTACTCTGGCTGGAAAATTTTCTGTGATGTCATTTATATATGCTAGGAATAATGTTGGTGAAAGAACTCCTGCATGAGGGACACCTTGCTCCAACAGCATCATTTTGCTGGTTTGTCCTTGTACTTTTGTCCTGGCAGTTCTGTTCTCAAGGTAGTGGCTGATCCATTTGTACATTTTCCCACAAACATGCATTATTTGCAGTTTTACTTTCAGTCCTTCCTTCCATACTTTATCAAATGCTTTTTCTAAATCTATCCAGACCGCTAGTGTGTGCTTTTTCTCTTGGAAGGCATCCTCTATTTCCTGAGCTATATAGGTTATTTGATCTTCAGTGGATCTGTACTTTCTGAATCCTGCTTGGTGTGGTGTTAAGAGTTGGTTTTCTTCCAGATGCTATGTTAGCCTGCTATTGATAATGCGTTCCATTAATTTTCCTACACAGCTAAGTAGACTGATAGGTCGATAGCCATTTGGTTCTTCCAGGTCTTTTACTTTCTTTGGGACTGGTATTAGTATAGCTTCCTTCCATGCCTGTGGGACTATTCCTCTCTTCCAGCTGTAATTTAGGACTGCTAGTAATTTCTTTTTTGCCTTAGTGCCTAGTCCTATTAGCATTTCATTTGTGATTCCATCCTTTCCTGGTAATTTTTTCTTTTTAGAGTATTCATTGCCTGTCCCATTTCTTCTATTGTTAGATTTGCCATCATATATTCTGCTATTGTCTCTGTATTACTATGATGTATCTGTTTATCTTTGGTTGCTTTCTTCTGTTCGATTTTAATATCAGTGTGGTTTGCTCTAGCATAGTGTTCCATTAGTGCATTTGCAGCATTTTCCCCTGTAAGCAAGGCATTTACTTGTTTAATTGTAATTGTTTTTTATTTCTAGGTCCTTCATTGTCCATGGCTTTCACTAGTTTCCATAGTTTGTTTCCATCCCTGTCAAAGTTCAGGTTTTCTGTTTTTTCCCTGAAATAATCTCTTGTAGTTTGATTTACAGTTCTTTTATATTTTGCTGAGATGGTTCGCTTCAGTTGTTTTTTCTCTCTCTGCTGTCTTCCTGGCATCTTCAGCTTTGTCTTCCAAAATGTGTAGTTCTTCAGTCCATTATAGTTTGTAATTTTTCCTCGCTCCTCTTTGAATAGACTCAGTGGCTGCCTGCATTATTGCTCTGGTTAGACTTTCCACCATTTGCTTTATGTTGCCATATCGTTAATTTATGTTTTCACAATATTTGTCTGTCAGTATGGCAAATCTGTCCCAATCTGCTCGTGTGTAATTCCAGCGGGGCAATGGCGTTTGCTCATATGAACATACTCCATATTCATTACAAGCTTGATTGGTCTGCGGTCACTACCTGCTAATTGGTCAAGCACATGGCGATCGATTTTGTGGAGGATGTCTCCTGTGCAGAAAGCTAAGTCTGGAGTAGAAGTGGTAAACCATCTCTGGAGTAGAAGCTCGGTGTGTCATCCGCTTTGTTGAGTAGATGGAGATTTGAGTCTATTTCCCAGTCCTACACTTCATCTCCTCTTTTGTCAGTATCTGGGTATTCCCATCTTTCTCAACGGCTATTAAAGTCTCCGACAATAATGCAGTTTGTGTCAGTTATTTTTATGTTTGAGAGTGTACGGTCCTTATCTGCTGGGGTATACAGATTGTAAATTCTTATTTTCACATCCTTTATCATTATAATTTCCGTTTGGTTGTCAGAGATCACATATACTTTGCTGCAAGGTATTGTATTTTGTGTAAGTATTAGAACTCCTCCTTTGTGTCCTTCGCGGTCGAAACGTGTGGCCTGATATCATCTGACTGAAAATTTGCGATTGGCGTTGAGGTGTGTCTCTTGAATGCATGACGCTTTATTAGAGAGACTTTCTTGTTATAAACTCCTTCGGCATTCCACTGTAGTATCTTGAGTGTCCGGGGTGTTTGGTTAATAGCTCTTAACCTATTCCTCTGTGCCTTGACTCCATAGCACAGGGGAATGTTTTCATTTGAAGTTCACTTGTATTCATATTCAACAGGTGTTCTCAATATATATCCCAGCTAGCTTCAGCATCTTCTCTGAACCTGTCGATTCATGGCTAATTGTCTGGTCCTTTCCATAAACCGGCTCTGAGGCCAAGATGTTGCGAACGCAATTCGTAATCCCGCATACAGCGTTAGAAACACACCTGCGGGCGATTTAGCAGCAGACCGCTTTGCGTTGGTTTCCATATCGTATGAGTATCGGTCATTAAGAAAACGAAGGCAAACTACTGAACGTAAACGTGCCGAAATATCACAAACAGGAAACAATGCTGGGGTTGACTGCAACGTCCTGTAAACGATATGCAATTAACTTGCCATAAACAGAAAGTATCACTAAATCAATCAACCAACCACAGACATATACGTTATCAATGAAAGCCACCATTAAGCATCACAAAATCAACGCACCAATCTTGACGCCATCCTGCCGAAGTAGCAGCTCCACCAGCTCACTGTTCTCATTGTCCACCGCGATCTGGATGGCCGAGCGTCCTAGCATGTCCGTACTGTTGACACTCACCGGCGAGGGGCCTGTCAGACATCGTATCACCGTGGGCTTGTCGCCCTTCTCAACAGCATCGAGGAACACTCGTTCCCGGGGGTCCATTCGGTGACCTGGATGAGGAAGGAACGATTACAAGTGGCATCATCTCGCAGGTCGTGACAATAGCATGACAACTGTGTGACAACTGTGTGACAGCGTGCCAGCTGTGTGGCAGGTGTGTGACAACTGTAACAGCTGAGTGACAATTGTCTGACAACTGTGTGACAGCTGTGTGACCACCGTGACAACTGTGTAAGTAGTGTGTGACAACTGTCTGACAATTGGCTGTGTGACAACATGCGTGACAACTGTTTGACAATTGTGTGACAGTTGTCTGACAATTATGTGAAAATTTTATGATAACTTTCTGACAACTTGTGACAACTATGTGACACCTGTTTGACAGCTATGGGACAGCCGTGTCGCATGTGTGGCAGCTGTGTGACAACTATGTCAACATTGTGTGACAACTGTTTGACAGCTGTGTGACAATTGCATAAAAGCTATGTGACAACTACGGAATAACTGTGTGACAGCTATATTACAACTGTATGACAGCTTTGTGACAGTGTGACAACTCTGTGAAAGCTGTATGACACCTGTGTAACAATATGACACCTGTACGATAGTGTGACAACTATGTGACATCTGCGTGTCAGTGCGACAACAGCGTGACAACAGCGTAACAGCTGTGTGACATAATGCGATAGTTGTGTGACAGCTATGAGGCAGCTACGTGACAACTCTGTGACAACTATGTGACAGCTATGCGACAAGTGTCTGACAACTACGTGAGAATGGTGTGATAACAATGTGACAGCTATGTAGCGAACTAAAGAAGAATCAGCTATGTGGAAACAGTGTGACAACTATTTGATAGGCATGTGACAACTGTGTGACAGCTGTGTGACAGATATGTGGCAATTATGTGACAATTACGTGACAACAATGTGACAACTGGGAAAAACGTAACTCTTAGTCTAAAGTAAACTTAAGGTACTCCAAAGACAAATATTTCTTCTGGGGTGTGAAGTGTTTTAAAAAATGTGCACCTTCCTGTGCAGGACACCTGGCGCTCTGACGAAGTGGCTGCAAACGCAATTCGCAAACCCGTGTACCGCGTTTAAAACACAGCTTTGGGAGATTTGGAATAAGATCGCCTTGTACTGATTTTCATACAATTGTATGAGTGCCGGTCGTTCAGAAACCACAAGGCAAACTACTGAACTTAATAAATAAATACACACGTGTTGTTTGGCGCTCATAGAAGTAGGGGTAAGAATTAGAAACTAGAGGACGCAGTAGACAACATAAAAATTGAAAGCTGTAGTTACCGACAGGGATTCGAACCTGTCACCTCCAGATGACGACAGCACCACGCTGCAGGAACAAGTATACTTCGACGCATGACCAATTAGACATACAATACGTGTGTATTTATTTGATGTCTTGATGGCCTCAAAGGGTTCCCCAACTGATATTTATGTTTTAGTTTAGTCGATGGATCAACATCACGGCACACGGGTGTAAACCATAAGTGCTCCGTTCTCCTCCTAACTCAAACCTGAGTTTGGAGAAATTCAGCTCAGTGTACGAACACCGGCGAGGATCCTTTGGGTAGATTTTTAACTCGAAATTTTGCCCGGGCAGCGCCGTTAAGTTACTCTTTTTCGATTTCCAACTGCCAAGGGATTCTTTACGTGCGCAACAATACACACGGGCGTCCGATCTCACTACCCAGAGACCAGGGGAAATTTTGTTACTAGAAGTCCACGTGAATAAATCGTGGTCCTCACCGGGGCCTGAACCCGGGACCTCCAGCACTCGAGGCGGACACCATAGCTCGAGACCACGCATCCCCCTATTTATGTGTAATACTGAACTTGCACAAACAGCAAAAAATGTTGGGGTTGACATTTTTCTTTGCAGAAAGTTGCATTCAACCCAAGTCTCTATTAGCTGTTTGTAATTTTCTAGGCAATGCTGAATTCAGCGTTCTGCCATCGCTATATCACACGGAGCACCTTCATTTCCAAGGGCGTGATTTGTTAATAATTTGTGTGTGTGTTCGCATATCCTTTACAGGACATCGCTGTCAACATCAGCATCGTTCAGCTGATTGTTGATTTCTTGGCAAGATTACGCCCGGTAGTATACAAGTAAATGGGAATATTCTTAAACAAGTGAATCGGTACAATTATCTTGGTAGAGTCATAATATCTGATGGGAAATGCTTTGAAGAGATTAGAACAAAAATCGCCATGACGAAGATAGCTTTTTTGCCAGATGAAAAACATACTGACCAATAAAATGATGTCAATTGCAGCAAGAAAAAGAATGTTGAAGTGCTAAATAGAACCTGTACTTTTGTATGCATATGAAGCGCGGACAATGAGCAGACAAGCTGAAAAAACATCTGATGGCCGTGGTCATGTGATTTCCGAGAAAAATGCAAATAAATGGACAGACAGAAAACCCAATGACCCAGTCCTACAAGAAACAAATTAAAATCGTACACTGATTAAATAAAGTAGACGCAGACAGTCAAAATGTTTTGATCACGTTATATGTGTTTTGCATATCCTTTACAGGACATCGCTGTCAACATCAGCATCTTTCAGCTGATTGTTGATTTCTTGGCAAGATTACGCTCAGTAGTTTGCCTTTGCTTTCTGAGCGACCGGCTCCATACTCTCATAAGTCACTGGCGTGACTCGAACCGCTTTCAATTCTCGTGCGCTCACGTCAACCACGGGAGTATTCGGGGTTATGGAGAAAGCTGCTAACCACTCGGCTAAGGAGACCGGCGATCACGTTATAAGAAAGAAAAAAAAAAAATAAATTGGTGAACTTGATGGCAATTGGCAAGGTCGAGGGAAAGAGAACAAGGGGAAGGCATAGATGTAAATACCTTGATGGCTTATTCCAATTGGCATGGTCGAGACAAGAACACTGAGCTGATCCACGACTGGTCCTCGAATGAGATGGCGAAACGTGATCGACCACGCTTATCGGCATGGCACATGATGAATGAATGTAGTCCACCCCAACATTTTTCAGCTGTTTGTGGTAATCTCTGGCATGTTTACGTTCAGTTGTTTACCATGGCTGTCTGAACGACCGGCGCTCATACCTTGGTATGAATATTCTTCTTCTTCTTCTTCTTCTTCTTCTTCGTTCATCCGGAGTTTTTTTTCTTCGGATGTGATTGCGTTGTGCCTGTTTACAGCAGAGCTGCGTTCTTGCGCCGTTAGGCCGACACATCCGACTTCTGCGGGGGTATGAATATTAACCCACGGTGGTCTTCTTCTAAATCTCCCGCAGCTTTGTTTCGAACGTAAATTTTTTACTTTCGTAACCTCTCCACCACACCGCCGGTAGAAAGACAGACAGACAGACATTCAGACAGACAGACAGACAGATAGACAGACAGACAGACGGACGGACGGACGGACGGACGGACGGACGGACAGACGGATAGATGGATAGATAGATAGATAGATAGATATAGATAGATAGATAGATAGATAAATAGATAGATAGATAGATAGATAGATAGATAGATAGATAGATAGATAGATAGATAGATAGATAGATAGATAGATAGATAGATGCAACAAACTTACCATGTTTGATAGTCTCTAGTGGAATGTCCACTCCTCTCCCAACAACTCTTTGTTTCGATCTCTTAGCTTCTTTGACCGACCCGCCAACCATCTCTGGGAACTATTTGATCAACGTCTGCAAAATGTCTCAAAGCCAAAACATCAGGCGCAGGAATACATCTTCCGCCTTTGTGGCGTCACAAGGTTTTCACGGACGACCATCTTGCTTCCCTTTCATAGATCCATGTAGATATGCTAGGAAGAAAGAAAAAATAATAACATATAATTGATTGACACAAAGCAGCACACATCGATGTTGTTGTTTTATTTATTTGACACGACATGTCATTCTTTGTTCTGGCTCGGCTTGTTAGCACGCGCATACTATACGGGACAAATCGTGAAATTTTGAAATTTTTCTTCGCCACTTCCATTTTTTGGATTCCGTTGTTTGGTGTTTATATGTTGTGTCTTGTAGAACAAAGTGTGGGGCTCTTCTACACCACGTGAGGCCTAGTGGGTATATGGTGCTAGCTCCTTGCTGCTGCTGCTGCTACTATTACTACTACTACTACTACTACTACTACTACTACTACTACTACTACTACTACTACTACTACTACTACTACTACTACTACTACTACTACTACTACTAATACTACTACTACTGCTACTGCTACTACTACTACTACTACTACTACTACTACTACTACTACTACTACTACTACTACTACTACTACTACCACCACTACTACTACTACTACTACTACTACTACTACTACTACTACTACTGGGTAGCAGGATTCCGGACCGCGTCCTTCGGTTTACTAGTTAAATGTGTCTGAGACTCCTGGGGGTCGTCGCTAAAAGCTACGGAGTTCGTGCTTTGTGCGACGCTTTCCGTGCTTCGGAAAGAGACCAAGCCATATGGGATAAAACCCGGTGCAATGAAGTCGACCCTGTCGCCTTTTAAGCGTGTAAGTCTAACTTAATCCCGGGCAGGGGTTGAACCGGAACTTGATCTCGGTGTAAATGGACTTGGGGACGTACATTACAAGTACCTCAGAAGTCGGAGTGGGTTTTCCTAATGGCGAGGGGCACTGGTAATCGGGAAAGCTAACCCACACGTAATAGTCAATCCAATGCCCTAAAATCAATAGCACGTGTATGGACTACGCTTGAGTTCAAAGCTAAAAACCCGTTGATCGCAGAAAAACAAGAAACACACTCTAAAGTTCAAACGAAACAATTTACTTGCTATTATGCATCACCAGAACAGAAACCACCAGAAACTGTTTAATATTATAGAATTCTTGTGGTATTAAGTTTAAGACCGCAGGCTTGCAGAGGATCCTGGCCTGTCGAGATTGTAAACACGCGCCCTGTGTTCTGGGTTGCCTGAAGGTGTAAACACCAGCCCAGATCTGGTCTCTCTCCTCAAGGTAGTATTTATTAGGCAAAGACAAGGTGTGCGGGTGGTCTAGGGTCTTGATTGCTTTTAAAATCAGGAAGTTAGTGTACTGTTGATTGTAGGGTAGATGCTAGCAGATATAGGGACAAACATGGGTAGGTGTAAACAAGATTGGGTACAAGTAAGGATGGGTACAAACAGGTGTTGGTAGAAACAGGAGTAGATATAAAAAGATGAGTAGGTACAAGCAAGAGTAGGTAGAAACATGAGTAGGCGTTAAAAAGAGTAATATGTGGAAATAGTAGTAGGTAGATCATGAGAAGGTGAAAGGTAGAAACAGTAGTAGGTAGAAAAAGTAGTGGGTAATAGGTAGAACTAGAAGTAGGTAGTAGGCAGAAACAGTAGTGGGTAGAAACAGTAGTGGATAGAAACAGTAGTAGGTGGAACTAGTAGTGGGTTGAAACATGAGTTGGTAGAACCAGAAGTAGCCAGTAGGCAGAAATAGTAGTGGGTAGAAACAGTAGTGGATAGAAATAGTAGTAGGTGGAACTAGTAGTAGCTTGAAACAGGAGTAGGTTGAAACATAAGTAGATATAAACAGTAGTAGGTAGAAACAGTAATAGGTAGAAACAGTAATAGGTAGAAACAGTAATAGGTAGAAACAGTTGTAGGTAGAAGCAGCAGTAGGCGGAAACAAGAGTAATCAAAAACAGGAGTCTGCAAAGCAGGAATAGGTTGGTTGTCGTTTGTTGTTTTGAATGACTGATTCGTTCGATCTTATGTTCGTCATTGTCACAAAACGGTCAGTAGGTCTGTCCTCACATCTCATTCTGATACGAGGAAATCCCGCGCTATTTTTAGCCAGGGGAACCCCAAGGGAATCTTCCCTTCGGTGACCTTCTCAAGACTTCCAGAAGTTCTGTTCTAAGGGCTTCTTATGCACCCGGACGTAACGGAACTTGCTCAGTCCGGATTTCACGTGGTTGAGGTTTGTAGACTCAGAGAAAGTAATTTGCATGGGATAGTCGAAGTTCTCCGTTCTCCCAAGGCGTATAACGAGAAGGATGAGCTGACATTCAGCCGGCTACGGTTTTGTTTACTTCTTGTCACGGAAGTGACGTCTTGGAGCTCAGCCTTCCTGTCTAGATGGAAGTAACAGATTCTCGACAGTTAACTATGGCTAAGTTTTAAAAGGTGTTTTAAAAGGTGGTTTCTTTAAATAAGTTAAAGGGAATTTAAGTTAATTCATAGAAGTGGTCGAACGAATTGTGCGATTGTCAACGCGAGCCGAGAGCGCCATTCGTGTCTCGTATGTCGAGGGCAGGTCATGCATATTAATGATTAATTGATTGATTGATTGATTGATTGATTTAGGAACCGACATGACATAATTCGGGGTATTCCCACAAGCGCTCCTTCCCCATCCTCAGCAGCCAGCGAAGAGTTCCAACACTAATAGTACCAGTAGCAATCTGATTATATGTCCGTCTCGCCTTTCCTCTGAGCGTCGATCGTCGGCCAGATCCCCTCGTCACCCCTCGCTGTCGCATTCTTGCCAGACCATGGTGATCCATTTGCTCCTCCGAGGTGTACACGTGCTCCCACAAGGCCGAAACCAAGACTGCCTTATCATGCATCAAAACTCCACCAAGTTTTGCAGAGCCAGCCAATCTGTCCGCCTGTTCATTCCCCAGCACACCAGCATGCCCCGGAGAAAAGATCCAGACGATGCTTGTCACCCGTGACTTCCGACGCGAAGCAAGCCACTCTGCACGAAGCTTGCCTGTCCTCACCCTACTCAGTATGCTTTCTGCGTCAGTTACAATCACGATGTGTGTGTGTGTGTGTGTGTGTGTGTGTGTGTGTGTGTGTGTCGTATTCACCATCCAGTGGAAAGCTGCATTGACCGCTTCCACCTCCATTCTTAAGCTAGATGTGTGGTATGTTATGCCAGGCTCTCCCGGGAAGGTTAACCGGGTCAACAAATGCCCGCAGAAGTCGGATGTGTCGGCCTAACGGCGCAAAAAACACAGCTCTGCTGTAAACAGGCACAACGCAATCACGTCCGGAAAAAAAAACTTCGGATGAACGCAGAAGAAAAAGATATGCCAGGCTCCCGGGAAGGTTAACCGGGTCAACAAATGCCCGCAGAAGTCGGATGTGTCGGCCTAACGGCGCAAAAACACAGCTCTGCTGTAAACAGGCACAACGCAATCACGTCCGGAAAAAAAACTCCGGATGAACGCAGAAGAAGAAGATATGCCAGGTTCCCGGGAAGGTTAACCGGGTCAACAGATGCCCGCAGAAGTCGGATGTGTCGGCCTAACGGCGCAAAAAACACAGCTCTGCTGTAAACAGGCACAACGCAATCACGTCCGAAAAAAGAAACTCCGGATGAACGCAGAAGAAGACGATATGCCAGGCTCTCCTGCACCAAACGTCGACAATTAGCTTTTGCTAAGAACCCCCAGGCACTTCTCCTGCCTGTCAACACCGAACCATCTGTGTATATAATCACATCACCCGGGCGAGCATTATCCTGAATTAGTTGCTAGATTTCCACTTCCGTGGTCCCTGCTGGTCACTCCCTGTACTCCCGGCTCAATGCATATTAATGAGGCGTTATTGATCGGTTGTTGCGAGCGAGTTAAGCGCTATCAGATCGCTTTTAAATCGCTATTAAAACGTGTCTTTTACGATAACTGACATCCGAGGTCTTACTCTCCCCGCAAAATTTCCTCTGTCGTAGTAATATATGCATGACATATTCACCTAAAGTTACTAGTTAGGAGAGCTGCCTGTGTGGCAGCAGCTTAGGCTATCGTTGTTCCGTGGTTACGTGCGGCACGCAAGATCAAGTCCCATTCTACCAGTCTAGGGGAAGGGAGTTGGAAGAGAGTTTCAACAGGGTTAATATATTTTGCAGTGGACGAATATACGTCGGTTGGTTGGGAAAAAGCACTAGCCTGATCGACTCTTTAATTTATACAATCGCGAGATAGAGATGTGCAACCAGCGTGGTTCCAAAGGGAACCTTGATACTTCTACCCTATACTCTACTCTGATTGTCTTATAGTTAATCAATCTCTATTTATGGACAACAAGGGGGTATCTTCTTTCACCACGATATGGAAAAAGAAAAGGCGAAGAAAAGATGATGCAGAATGCATTTCATATGCAATAACGCTGATATATGATCACGACACTAGGAAGGTGGGAGGGAGCGGGGGTTGATATTTACCTTCTATATGGGGGAAGACACCATGCATACTTATACCACTTGTTACCATCTACATGGCGGAAGAAACCATGTACACCTACCACTCTTTACTTTATATCCAAGAGGGGGAAAGACTCAAGTAGGCACACACCACTCATACTCTAAAAGGGGAAAGAGATGGGTGACATATACCATGTTTCTCTTCTGTCTGGAACTGAGGACACAGGGAGAAACGAACTCGGGTGAAGAACTGAAGAGAGATCGTCAGGGATGATGAGTATCCACCTTCAGATGACCACTAAGAAGATGCATATACTCTAATATGGCGAATGAAGAGGAAGCTGTTCAAGGGGCTGCCTGACAGATGATGGTCCAGTTCACTCAAGCCTCTCTCTCTCTCTCTCCCTCTCTCTCTCTCTCTCTCTCCCCTCTCTCTCTCTCTCCCTCCCTGCAACATAGTCAGGTAGAACATAGGTAATATGTCTACCAAATGCTGAGGGCTTGCTGTCATGTACTAATGGGTTGTTGCAGGGTTCTTTCACAGATCCTCTCCTTACAGGATCGGCCTTCGAGTATTGACTTGATGGTGAAGCCTATGACGTGTATGTGAAGTAGGAGCATGGCTACCTACCGACTCCAATGACTATGCCGAATCCCCTGTGTTTGATCAGCGCACTGGACTCCAGCCTGTGAAGTCCCTTTCAGCAATACTGCCGCCTGGTCTGAAATTACATCGATCAAACCAGTAGTCAATATCCCATCATCTGGGTAAGACAATTTAAGGTATGGCGCAGATACTACACTGCCAGGCCAAGATGAGGCCAACGCTGACATTATCATGTATGCTATGAGCTGTTAAGCTTCTATGTATAGGTTCATCGTCTCGAGCTGTGTGAGGCGACACCTTGAACCAGTGGGTGTCCCAAGGTCCAGACATTGCTCAAGTGAGAAGGCTACTGTCTACAAGTTAGGTCACCAGGGTTGACCCACTGCGACTGAACATTTGCTTGGAAGAGATCTACCTATTCAGTAGTCCACCATGGCAAAAACTGGGGTCTGAACATTGTTCCGAAGTGACGGCTGCTACCAGGGCCAAGCAGTTCAGCAAATCTACACTGTCAAAGGAGGATCCTAGGAGATCCTGTGAGATAACTGGGCGACCAAACGTACAGACAACGACGAGATCCACCCGAGGATGATAGCACAGATCTTAAGCTGCTGATCCTTCTTTGTCAATCTAGCTGCTATACCCATTGCCTTAATCTAAACCTGTCCTCTCCTGTACTATTATGTATAATACATTGAATGCTCTTTAACAAGACTTTACCAGAGTTGACTTGTGTCGCCTGGATTGAGCCCTAGAGGTGAAAGTCCCTAGGTTGAGTGAGTGAGAGAAAGCAGAGTCCAGGGGCCTGCGGGGTCGGGGGACCAACTACACCCACGTCTTGGCCAGAACTTATCCTAACGTATAAAGTGTAACCTATAGCCCAACCTACCCTACTGGTATTGTTACTGTCATGGTACTCGTATTCTGCGTTACAACACTTGCATTGCCATTATATGTTATTCATCTTGTTTATTTATTGTTAATGTTTCACATGCAGTTTATGTTATGTTATGTTATGTCATGTCATGCTATGTTATGTTATGTTATGTCATGATTTGCTATGTTGTATTATGTCACGTTATCATGTTATGTAATGTTATGTTATGTTATGTCATATCATGTTATGCTTCGTCATGTTATGTTAAATCATATCATGTTATGCTTCGTCATGTTATGTTAAATCATTTTATGTTATGTTATTTTATGTTATGTTATGTTAAGTCATGTTACGTTATGTTAAGTCATGTAATGGTATGTTATGTACGTTATGTTATGTTGTGATATATTATATAATGTCATGTTATGTAGTGTTATGTTATGTTATGTTATGTTATGTTATGTCGTGTTATGTCGTGTTATGTTATGTTATGTTATGTCGTGTTATGTCGTGTTATTTTATGTTATGTTATGTTAAGTCATGTTATGTTATGTTAAGTCATGTAATGGTATGTTATGTACGTTATGTTATGTTGTGATATATTATGTAATGTCATGTTATGCCATGTTATGTCGTGTTATGTTATGCTATGTTATGCTATGTTATGTTATGTTAAACGGCATCACTATACATTGGACATTCCCATGCGTACTCATCCCTCCGATGCAGCTACCATCCCAAAGTGTTTCAGCTCATTGTTCCCATAAGGAGTTGGTTACTGGTATGTCTTCTCTTTCTCACGAACGTGGAATTGAATGTCTTGATCAGACTTCACACCCAATTCGTGCAGACCGGCTAGAGTCGGAGTCTCCTCAGTATCCGCCAACCGAGTCCGTTCTGCATTGATTATATCAGCCTTGTCCATGCTTCTTCCAGCTTGTATTGGTGCCTTATTTGCCAGGTAGTCTGCCCGTTCACTGGCAACAAAGAATTTCTTCAACCACATGCATTCAAAGAAATAGATTCTGTATAGTACTTTATAGCTATTTTTCTCACAACATTTGACAGCTTTTTATTGGTATGTTTTACATCTTCCAAAAGCCAACATGAGCCATGTGGACATATTGAGGGAAGCTAAGTCGCAAAGACAACTTATCACAAACGTCAGAAAGAAGCTTTCATCATTTTTTGGCCACATTATGAGAAGACAAAAGCTGGAACATGTTGTGACAACCGGAAAGATTTGTGAAAAGAGGATAGGCGAAGACAGCGTGAGAAGATTCCTGACAGTCTTGGATTGTTGCACGGAAGGGAGTCAACACACGAATTGATCCACGCCGACGGATATCACAATTTGCGGAGACGCCCAAGCCAGCCGGCAATGGCACTGGATGATGATGATGATGATGATGATGATGATGATGATGATGATGATGATGATGATGATGATGATTATGAAGATCATGATAATGAAAAGATTACTTTTGTCTATGCGCATGCTGTTCCTAAAACTACTGTCACTACATGTATTTTATTTGTCGAGGCAGCGCTTTGCACTATCGACAAATTCCTCAACAGTTCGTCCTATGTCTAGTCCCTAAAATCAGACTCCATGAAATAAAAATATAGACAAATTTACGCGAGATTCCCGCCTTTCTTAAACTGTCAATAAAACTAAATCTTTATAAATCGCTTACTCATCCTGTTGCCAAGCAAATTAGACACAAGCGTTTGGCATCAAAGATCACCCTTGTGGAGGATTTTGAAAGGAGTTATTTGAACAAGCGGAAGATTGTACCCAATCACCTTTACCAACAGGGACATGAATTCAAAGTAAACAAAGCTAAACGACATTTGCAACAAAGATTTGCTTTAACCACTGGCGCGCTAATTTGCAGGCAACATTTTCTTCTTATAGTCCATGTAGTGTGGCGTTGGTGATCATGTCTGTCCACACCTTTCTATCTATTATACTTCCAGACATTTCCCATACAGACGAAGAGAATTTCAGTGTTTATAATCACACTATTCTAAGATACGTCTAGACGTCTGCTATGCATTCCATAATTGTGTGAACAGAAAGATAAAACTATCGTTGTGATACTGAAATATATGACATTATGTTTTGTTTATTTCCGTTGAAATGATTCATTACGCTAGTTCATTATACGAGGAGGCTTCAAATCAAAAGCTTAAAGTGTGATATAAATTACACTAATCATGCCATTGTCTTGTAACATGTCACTATCGTTGTTAAGGATGTCAAGAGAGTTAAGCACATGACATAACGGTGTATACGAACACGGTGACGTCATAAGGACAGTTTAAAGATGGCAGCCCCACTTTTGACATACAGCAAAGAGGGGCAGCGTTCTGTTATCAGTTTTTTGTTATCAGTGAAGGGGTGAAACCTATAGAATTTCATCGGCAAATGAAGGTCCAGTATGATCATGCATGCTTGTCAGGCCAGCAAGTGTATGAGTGGAGTAGGAAGTTTCAAGACTTTTTCGCTCCGATGAAAAGGTACAACAGGTGGTGCATGAGTGCGACCAAGAGAGTTGTTTTCTACAGGAATCCGAGCTCTTTATCGGCGGGTAATGACTTCCTATGAACGCAGTGGTGACTACACCGAACAATGATACTTTTGTTCTGTGCTTTTTCAGAATATAATCACACACACACACACACACACACACACACGCACACACACACATGCACACACGCACACACGCACACACACACGCACACACACACACACACACATTTAATGTTTTCAATTGAAGCCCCCTCGTAAGTTGAACGTTTTTCTGCAGTAGGCACAGGATGAGATACAGCGAAATATTCCAGGCAATAAATTGTACAATATATTGTTTACTCCTTCATCATTCACATTTCGGATCCAGTAACCAGTTCTCTTTGTGAGTGAACTTCTTTCGAGATATCTTCAATGCTCTTTCTATCCGTCCACATTATTCTCATAATTCTTCTATAAAAACACATCTCATGAGTTTCCACACAATCTCTCTCTCTCTCTCTCTCTCTCTCTCTCTCTCTCTCTCTCTCTCTCTCTCTCTCTCTCTCTCTCTCTCTCTCTCTCTCTCTCTCTCTCTCTCTCTCTCTCTCTCTCTCTCTTGTCTGCTAATTGTCCGTGATCAGTAGATCAGGATTAATTCATTATAGATCTTAAGAACTCGTTTTCTCATCTCCACTAACACGGACACATTGCAGACAAATTAATAATATACAACGTGTGCAAAAAGAAGACACTGCAAAAGAGGAACCATGGCAAGGTACTTTGCACATAAACATTCTGTCTTTGATTCAAAGCTGTGAAATTATAAATCAATGTGTCATTTTAGGATATTCATGTCGCAAACAGCATCATCATCACCATCAACATCATCATCATCATCATTGTCATCAGCCTCACCATCATCAGCAGATAGGGTTTAATTCTCTGTGTGGGGATTGGATTATTACAAAATAAGAAAACTACAGTATACTTCCGCCTAATTATGGGTTGTGAATGGGGCATCTAGCTTTCTCAGATAAGGACGACAAACTCGGAGGTCTTGAGTGCCCGTTGCACATTTTATAATTCCCTCGGCAGTTGGAAACCTTCTTTGTGATGCCTTGTTGGACACTAGAAGAAGCACCTCTGAAGTCGGAGTGGGTTCGCCTGATGGCGAGGGACACTGTTAACAGGGATAGCTAATCCACACGCAAAATTAAGTCCAGTACTAATGGAAGTAGTGTGTAAGGACTATGCTTGAGTTCAAAGCGAGCGAGCGCAAAGAACAAACAAACAAACAAACACAAACTAGAAGACGCACCATCCCCATCTCTATATGGAGATATTCTGAGTCACTCACAGATCGGAACTGTGAGGTCAGTATAAACACATTTTTTTTCAATTCTCATTTTTTTTTCAATTCTCATTTTCTCTTCATTGCTTTAATTTTTTTCATCCTTTTGTTCTTCTCGTCCTGTCGTCACCTTTTGATGTAGTCACAGGAGATCTCCTTGACTAGATGATGTGTTTGTGAATGTGTTTGTTTGCTGATGAAGGCTATACGTCCTGTATGTGCCGTAGATCTGTTATGTAAAGCTGCACTACTTTGTGTCATTTTATATTGTTAACTTCCTTAAAGATATGGCGAGAACAGAAGACTTTGACGTCAGTGAATCCACATCGCTGTCCAGGATGAAAAACTTGGGATTAAGAATCGGCACGGCCAGACGCGAGATGTACATAGGGAAAACGAGGTGCCTCGTCAACCAACACAGAACTGGCACTATTAGCCACCGGACGCTGCTGCATATGCTGGGGGGGGGGGGGGGGGGGGGGGGGGGGGGGGGGGGGGGGGGGGGAGAGGATCTGAGCACCTATGGACCTGTCCGGAGTGCAATGAAGATACCCCAACTGATAAATGATAACTGGTTTAAATAATGCTAGATCTACCTGGATGTTCTTTGGTTTAAATAATGCTAGATCTACCTGGATGTTCTTTGGTTTAAATAATGCTAGATCTACCTGGATGTTCTTTGGTTTAAATAATGCTAGATCTACCTGGATGTTCTTTGGTTTAAATAATGCTAGATCTACCTGGATGTTCTTTGGTTTAAATAATGCTAGATCTACCTGGATGTTCTTGGTTTAAATAATGCTAGATCTACCTGGATGTTCTTTGTTTAAATAATGCTAGATCTACCTGGATGTTCTTTGGTTTAAATAATGCTAGATCTACCTGGATGTTCTTTGGTTTAAATAATGCTAGATCTACCTGGATGTTCTTTGGTTTAAATAATGCTAGATCTACCTGGATGTTCTTTGGTTTAAGTAATGCTAGATCTAGGTAATTCTTTGTCTGGTTTAAGTAATGCTAGATCTACCTGGTTGTTCTTTGGTATTTTCTTTATGGCTTTAAGTTTTAACCTCGACTGCGACTCCAATACACTACTACTATTTCCGTAACTACTACTACTCTCTTCATACTACTACTCTACTACTACTACTACTACTAAAAACTACTCTACTTACTACTACTACGCTACGCACTTGGGGCTGCTACTACTATTACCAAATAAATGATGCTGCTGTGTGCTACTACTACTACTGCTATATACTACTACTACTACTACTACTACTATACTATACTACTACTACTAAAATACTATACTTATACTACTACTACCCCACGGGGAAAACCCCCTACTCTTCTACTACTTACTACTCTACTTAAATACTTTTACTTTTCTACTACTATACTACTACCCCCCCCCCTTTTTTTTTTTTCTACTAAAAAAAAAACCCCCCCCCCAAATACTAATACTAAATACAATAAACTTACCCTTTTCCTTTAAACTACTACTAAAATGCCCGGGGCCCCCCCCCCCCCCCCCCCCCCCCCTTTTTTTTTTTCTTGCCCCGCCCTTTTAAACCCCACTACCTACCCCCCATTTTTTTTCTACTATACCCCACTAACCCTTTAAAATTTCTTTTCTT